>KK117608.1:250160-305628 GCA_000611955.2 Stegodyphus mimosarum | reverse complement strand
GGTCATATATAAGCTGATGGTGGCAGTATTGTGCTTTGGGAGTTGTTCTCATGGGAGGCTCTGGAAGCCTTAGTTGTGGTTGAACAGACCATAAATGCTGGGGATTATCTGAACATAAATGTGGATAAGTAGCACCCTTACATGGTTTCTGTCCTCCTAACTAGAAATGGAATCTGGAAATTGACAACGCCCCATGTCACAAGGCTCGAATTGTGTTGGGAGTAGTTCAATGAACATAAGGATAAATTCCAGTTAATGCCCTAACTTGCCAGATCTTAACTCGATAAAACATATTTGGGATGTCATGGAATGGCAGCTCAGAGCTCAAACACCACCATTTTAGAATATCTCAAGATTGCATGAATGCTGCTTAGACATTTGATACAACCTGTCATCTACCAAGAACTTGTGACATCCATGCTAAGTTTTGCTGGCCAAAGGTGTCATGCAACGTGTTATTGAGTAGGTGGTCATAATATTTTGGCTGTTCAGTGCAATTTATAATAGTCTATTTAAAATTTATCAGTATCCCCTCTACATGGTGATCAAAAAGTAAGCATGTAAAGTTTGTTGGTTTAACGAACCAAATATAAGACATATAATACTGTATATATCTATTTATATTTAAATACTTTTATCGCATTTTTCTAATCATATGAAATGATTTATTTTATTTTATTTGTTTTGCATTTTTGGTTGCAAGTTCCCTTATATAACTGTTTCTTTTTTATATGAAACTGTTGATCTTTCAATTTTGAGTACAGCAACATTTAAAAACTGTAAAAATAGTTTATATAGAATGCAAGACATATGCAAAAATGCTCCTCATGGACCTAGGCAATTGATTCTTCCTGAAGCCTTACTATACCAGATGTGCCCACATTAGACTACCAAATACAGCTCAAAAAAGCTTGAACAAGTTGTTGCTATTATCAGTTGCTATTCAGGTGCAAGATTTAGTGTTAACTGCACTGTGGAGAGAGGGGAACACCCTCTTTGGTAGAAAGATCTCTTTTAAAAAAATTAGAAAATAAAAATTTAGGGATGAAATGGTCTTTCCTTTTTTGACTCATCTTTTTATCTCAATATTCATACTTTGTTGTTTAATTTCTAAATTAAAGTTGGTAGAAATGACAAGACTATAATCTTCAGTGGATGCATATGCTTTCAAGCACATGTAATATTCTCAGCTTGACTGACTGCTAGTTTAGTCATATGTGTATAAGCATATATTCATTTAACAATAAATGTACCTTAATGCTGCTGATTTCAGTAGTTTATGCAAAAAATCGGGTAGGAAAAGAGATAAACGTCGCTGCATAGGATTTCATAATGGGCTGTATCAGGCAATTAGAAAAGCTGCATTCAGCCCACCCCTGATCTAGAGTGATCATTTAGAGAGATATCAACAAATCAGTAGCTCACAATAGTACTTATTCTAATGTTTATTGCCTTACATCAAATAAATGTAACATCAAATCATATTTTTACAGCATATGCTCAAAATAACAGCTCTGTTCAGTAATGCCTATGCATGCTCTTTTTACCACATTTGAAAACACTTTTTAAAGCACCTGTTCACTGATGTTAAGTGCAACTACAATGTTCTTTAAGTTCTCCAATATATGTGATTACTTCTATAGACCTTCTCTTTAAGATACAACCATGACACATAAACACATGCATACACAAAAAAATCCACAGACGAAAAAAAAAAAAAAAACAGTGAACGAAGGGCCATAATCTAGTAATTTTGCAGTATGTATTTATCACTTAGATGGTGCCACTAAAATGCTATTTTTAAATTCGAACACGCAATAAAAGAGTGAGAAAAAGGAATGGCTAAAATATCAAGCAATTTTAGAACTACCATCTTAGAAATAATTAAGTAAAAGTGACAAATCACATATTACCCATAACCCTTTTGAAATGGCACAGCTGCCAAAAACCTTGCACAACAATTGCACGGTTTCAATATGCATGAGACAAGTGGCATCGCTTTGCTAGAAGAACATTCGAATAAGCACAATAAACTGTTTAATGCTGCCTTTATACATTGCATTTTTCACCATAATTTCAAATACTAGTCAACTATGAAAATTCTTTACTTTTGAGAAAAAGATATGTCTGCCTAGCAACAAACAAAGAGCTCTCACACAGGTGGCATATATGCTCGTTGTTAGTGTTCATATAGTGCAACCTATTTTTGAAGTAACAATAATTATTATAACTGCAATTCAATTTGTAATAAGATATTTACTTGATGTGCAAGACCTTTTAATCACTCTGCATAAGTTAATTTGTTAAAATTTATAATAGATATACCTATCACAAAATGAAATATTGGTATTAGTATATAAAATTTAGGTTACTGGAATTGGATTCAGATATCACCAAAACCTGACGATCTGATGAGAAATTTGAAACATAAAAATAATTGCCAAAATATTTAAATTATGATAAATAAAATGCAATATGGTTAAGTTGCAGAAAAATCCAAAGGAAAAATAACACACATTCCTAAAATTCAAAATTTTTAATGGAAATTAACTTGCCAAAGAAAGCAGAAAAAACATTTATTTTATGGTTTTTCATGCATTTTTTTCTACACTAAATAATTCCTCATTCCAAGACAAACTGTATATAAGATATTTCGTCATTAGGCAAGTCCAAATTTTCAAATCCATGGTAAATACAATAATAATAAAAACACATCAAATGGTAAATACAATAATAATAAAAAGACAAGTGACCATTACATCTTTGGAATTTGCATTCTTGTTGCTTATTTTGAAAAGATATTATTTTACTTTTTCTTAAAACAGTTAACATTGTAATGCCTTTGGAAGTAAAACATTTGACTGTTTTGCTCCAGTTTTCCAAAAAGTAATTTCAAAATAATTATTTAAATATTACATAGAGTAGAAATTTCTTTTGAAAACATTGAAAAACACCTCACACAAAAGGAGGGAACTATGCTATATTCATAAGTGCATAAAATTAATAACTTAGTGTTACCAACTTACTGTTATTATTTAGAAACCTTGCTTAACCAAATTTCAATTTAGTGACACTTAAATTTTAATATGAACAGCATATTAGTTTGTAGCACTATTATTAAGTTTGTCATTAAACAAAAGATTCAGTGGCATTTTTAGATCTTTAATACACTGCACAAGATTTTCAATATGGTTTATTATTCAACATTTAAATATACAAAACAGTGTATAACAAAATCGAAATATCCTATATAAATGCCAATACTTCAAAAATCCAAATACATACAAAAGGGTTAATAATAATGAACTTTCAAGTATTTTAATGAATAAATAAAATTTAATGTAATATTATTTATATTATGAAAGCAAAATTCTTTTTGAAACTTGTCCAATTTCGATCATTTAAATTTGGAAAAAAAGAGTAAGAGCAATTTTTTTTTTTTTTTTAATCTTAGAAACAGCACATGCGAAGTAACTATCTTGCACATAAATACCAATATTTATAGTTGAGGCCCACAGAAAGTAAGCTATCATATTTATAACTGTTAGTCTAATTAAAAAAACTGCAATAGAAACTGTACATGAAAATTTTATATACTGCTGCAAGAATTTTACATTTCACTAATCTTCATATTTGTTACCTTTTTCTTTAAATCTAGAATCCAAAAACAATATTTATAAAAAAAAAAGTTTTAAGTATACATATATTTTACAATTTTATAAAGAAATTTTTATCTATAAATTCATTAGTAATTAAAATGATCATAAAAGAGACATAAAATATGCTACAAATAAGTTAAACATAAATACAAATTCTACAAAGTAACCAAATTTTTAAAATATACAAAAAGACAGGGATAAAAAAAAAACTAAAATTCCAACCTACCATGAGAAAAAGAAATGAAATGACAACTGATTTAAATGTACCACCAATGGTAACAAGAAGTACATATATAATGACGACACATGCAACAGAATGAAGGATATCAATTCCTGTAAAAAAAATTAGAGAGTCAGGTACTTAAAAAAATAAATGTAAAATTATGCATGAAAGCAAATACAGATCAGATAACTGCATATGTATACACAAAAATGGAGGCTTTTTAAGTTGGCTTTCAATTTATTATCAAATTTCATTTTCACTTTTAATAACTCTCTAATTTTCAGACAAATTTAAAGAGTTTTTATACTTTCAATACAGCAAAATTTTCACAAAGCAGATTTTTCAATAAAAATGTTCTCTATCAAAATTTTTTCAGAAGAAAATATCTCAAGCTACATAAATTGATAACAATGATATGTCATATTATATGTTCGTATGATAGCAATGGAATTTATAATCTAATAACAGAAAATTATGACTTTAAAAATTGAATTTTTTTGTTTTAATAACTAAGAATTCCTCTCAAACTATTACTTCTCTAAGTGAAGATAACAAATGAAAAAAAGTGAAACCTGAAACAAAACTTTGCTGTTTACCTTAAATGGAGACACGTCATCAGATAACAATACAATAAATGCCCAACTATCCAGCATTCAGCTAACCGAAATACTCAAATAACTGGAATATTTTTTAATTTGTTTTTAATATGAAAAATTTAATAAATAAGAATTGTGTAACTCCATTAAAAAGATGATAAAAACTGTCACCGAACAGTTTGATTTAGTAGAAATAAATGTGATGTCAGACTCAATCAAAAGATCTTTACCTTAACTTTATGTAAATCAAATTAATTCTGAGTAATTCAGCTTAATTTTTGTAAAAAATGATATATGTCAACTACTATTTATCTGTTTCTTAATCGCATTTTGAAAATTTTCAAAAATAAGGAATTCTGGTATCAAGAAATGGGAAACTTATGTGAAAATAGGCAAACAATGACTGTGCAATGTAAAAAATTATGACAACCAATTTTAATTTTTTATATGTTATATTCTGCAACTTGTACACTGCGCAAAAAAAAAGAAAAGGACAGTTCTTCATCTCCCGTTGTACTGGGCCAATTGACGAAATTCAAATTACGTTTTTCATGTCTCGAAAGCATGACTTAGTATATGTATTAGATTTATATATAGCATTGTTCTAATATAGGTATTTTGACACAAAATCGGACTTTTTCCGATATGACATGCCACTTTTTTTCCACATTTTGAATCTACAACTCAAATTATGCCAAATTACCAAATTTAGTAAAAATCACATGAGTAGTTTTTAAATAATTGGCTCTCAAAATTTTAGCTTTTCAATGTTAATTCAATTTGGTATGTATTTATTAATACCTCTTTTTTTATGAAACTTATTTGATTCCTTCCTTTTACACAGTCCAAAATTTAGGTTCATTCCAAATAAAATTTATCCATTTTTCATGATTTATTTTTCAAATTTGTATTTTTAAATAATTTTTATAAATTTTTCGAAAAAATTTTGAATTACAACCTATAAAATTTTTACAATCATCTCAAAGTAGATGTATTTCTAAGCATAACTGCAAAAAATTAGAGCTTTTTATCCAAAATTTCCGAAGATATACGTGAATTTATAGATTGGCGCATTTTGAAATTTGGCATATTTGTTGAAAGCAATAACAGCAGAAACGTGGTTTACACACTTTAAAATTATTTCAAAGTAAGAACAATGTGACTTTTTCCCCCCGCTCATCCACAATGTAAAAAGGTAGAAACGATGCGACTTTTTTTCCGCCCTGCACGATGGAAGGGATAGGAAAATAGGTTGCCATATGTTAAGATGTTTGTTAAGCGAATTATTCTTGGCTTATTATTCAAATTAAGCTGAAAAAAAAATTCGGCAAGTTAGATTTTTGAATTTCTCAATAAATTTAGCACCAAATTTTATAAAATTTAATATTTAGACATAATTTGAGTCATAGAATCGAAATATGGAAAAAAAACTGGTATGTTATTTCAGAAAAAGTCCGATCTTGTGTCAAAATAACTATTATTAGAACAAAGCTATATATAAATCTAATATATATCCTAAGTTGCGCTTTAAAGACATGGAAAACACAATTTGAATTTCGTCAAATGGCCCACTAGAACGCAAGATATAGAACTGTCCCCTTTCCCCACCCCCCGCAGCGTACATAACGTAACCAAATACAGAGTAATTGATTGCGTAACTAAATACAGAGTGATCCTTTCCTTCAAAGTTCTCACAGAATGAATGGTGCATGTTTGGTGATATTTTTTCCAGTTTTCATGACCAAAAAAAATCCATAATACAATAATAATCCGACGATGTTCTATCTCATTTATATCCAAAATGCCCTTTTTCTTTCGAAATCTTAGATAATTTAAATATAGGCAGTTGACAATCAAGCTACCAACAAATAAAATGACTGTTTATAATCCTAGACTAGAAAAGTTTTCTTCCATTCATTTGAATTTCTTACAGTAAATTGCATTTTACGATTTACAGTAAATTGCATTATTATGAATTTCACATTTATTTGGTTATTTATTTAGAATTGCAATTAAGATTGCTTTATATTTCCCGTGCAATGCAGATGATTTTTGAAGAGAAAGCTACGTCAAAAAATAAAAATAAAAGAGCGTGTGCATTTAATGTTTAATAAATAAATATTTCGTAATTACTGTTGCCATCCAGAAAAATATAGATTGTTCTATCGATAATTTAAAAGCTTATAAAAGCTGAATTGAAACACCTCATCTCAGTTGTTGTTGTTATAGTTGAAGGTGTTTAAAGCGAACTGCTGTTTGTTTACTTAATGCTCTTATTGATTGTAGCGATTTCGCTGCGAGATAGAATTAGTTTATCTGTTTTGAATTGAGTTTTGGTAAACGTTTGAGATATTGTGACATTGTGCGAATATCTCTGAAGAAATATTTCAGCATTTTGATTTATTTCTTGTGGAAAGAATATATTTTTGTTAACTTTTTAATGACTTGTGCATTCTATCCATAACGAACCCGTATGCAAGCAACAATATCATATATTCTGTATTAAAAAAATTTACAGAAAAGTTTTATTACAATGCATGAAACTTTTAATACAGTACAACTCCAATTATCGAAACTTGGACTATCTGAATCGCTTTCAGAACCAACTGAAGAAGAGAAGGGAAAGGAAAGGGAGGAGACAGGAGAAGATGAGGATGACATGTCACTTGAATTAAGAAATATTCTTTTGAAAATTTCTGGATGTTCAGAAGTTAGTGCTAAGGATACAGCAGAATGGATGGTGTGTGATTCGTCAGACCCTGGGTATCAAATTTTAAATGAAAATAAACTTAATGAAAGTGTGAGAGCAGAAAGTGTCGAGCAAAAAGATAACCTTAATGTTGAAGTTGAAGCAGACACTTCATCAGCTAGTGAAGCGTTTGCTAGCCTTGAAACTGTGTTGAAGTGCATGGAGTGTCAGCCTAAGTGTAACCACATGCACCTTCTCATTGGCAACCGGATTTGCGACTTAGCTGCCTAAAAACAGATGAAGACAGTCAAACAGCTTACTTTGACAAAGATGTTCATCAAGCAATGATTTTCAGCAGTTGTAAGTACGGTACAGTACGTTATATAACATGTACTTAAAAGTGTTGCCTTTTCATTTTAATTAATTAAAATCTCTCTTTCTTTAAAAATAGTTTTTTTTTCTCCCATCTTCAACATACAGTACATACAGTAATTAATTAAGTGTGCGCAGACCCTTCCTTCGGGAAAATTCCAATTATCCGAACCGAGTACGGTCCCAAATGATTCGGATAATTGAAGTTCTACTGTAATTGAATTTAGCTGTTAGTGGGCTAAGATACATTTTACAGAAAATATGTATATAAAGTGATATCATACCAAAAGAATATTTTATGTTTTAATATAAATTGACTTAAAGTATCTTTTGACCATTTAATGTGTGAAAAGTGTTTATATTTTGAACAAAGATGATACGGGTTTCCATTAATCAGGAACTGATCCTGCCATGTCATAACCATCTTATTTGTCAGATTTCTCACCTTCTGAACTAACTGTTCTCTCCAAAAGGTACTTCTCTTTTATCTATTTGCAAATCTGGCAGTCATACCTCACTAAGTTTTCGCTGTCATCTTTATTCTCAAAATTCTCTTCTCGAGTCCCGTGTCTCATGTTTTTGGTCTCGCCTTACAGTTCTTTGAATTATCATCCACTGAAAATGATTTGATAGAATATTTTCAGCAATGTGGAGTTCCTCCAAAGAAATCGAAAATGTTCATGATATGAATCTTGATATTGCCGCAAACAGTTTCCTCCTGAAATAAACACTAATTGACATGAGCAATGCCCCTTCTACCCTTTTTATAATTAAATTTTTCTAATTGTTTTATTATTAATTATTATGTGTTATGTCATATTATTCGTTCTTATGATTTTACAATACTGCAAGCAGGTAAAAGAAAAGTATCCTCCGTAATTTATACATTTTAAATAATTTCAAGTTCAAAATTTATAAGTATGTCATTTAAATGCTAAAGTGAAGTATAAGGTGCACACTAAATTTAGTAATTTTGCTATTAGGTTAAAATTTTGATCTGGTAATTTCACTTCTTACATGATGATTACACATGATAATTTTAGGTACTTGCATGCTATCGCATCCACCTTAGTACAAGTCACCATATTTTTTAGTATGTGCCAAACTCTGGCAACCATGTGCATAAAATTCCTTCAGGCAACCATGCTCATAACAACCCTTCAATCAAGCAACGTCACTGTGAGTCACTGGTGCCCTCTATGAAAAACGAGGATACCAACAGCAGCAAAATGCACAGAAAAAAAGAAAATGATTACGATTATTGTATTGTTATTCAAAATGGATCACGCACGAATAGTTGAAATATTAAGGAAAAATCTTTACAACAGTTTTGTAAGTTACATGAATGATGTAGTTATACTAGATAATTCTGAAAAAACGTTTATAGTTAAATAGTT
Organism: Stegodyphus mimosarum; assembly: GCA_000611955.2. NCBI lineage: Eukaryota > Metazoa > Arthropoda > Arachnida > Araneae > Eresidae > Stegodyphus > Stegodyphus mimosarum. Next base: position 296,692 of record KK117608.1, on the reverse strand, counting down.
TATTTCATTTTTGATGCCAAATAATAAAAGAACCCAAAATCATCGCTCAGGACAGTCACCATTGTCGAATACGCCTTTTTTTTTGGTTGTATTCCAATAGCTTTTATTAACAAATCATTGAATTTTATGCCTAAATTTTGAAATATTCACTTGTGGAATTTGCCAGCAATAGGTCAAATTTCTTCACGAACACAGAATTTTGATGTAAAATCTCTAAAGAGAACATCAAGGAGATGCATTCAGTACATAGCCTGTGCTGCCAAGGTTTCAGCAATCTCAAATCTCTGCAATTCTCTGATTTTTTTTGATAGTGAAAACAGATCACTGTGTACTTGAAGAGAAGAATAGTGTAAAAAACTTAGGAAGATTTGGAGATGAATATCAAGTTATTTTTTTAATATATTATATATTTAGAAATTACAATTTTTATTTTAAATTTCTGAAGAATGATGATTTTTCATACATTGATAATGTTTGCCGGCTTATAATAACTGTCAGGAACTTCAGGAACCTTTTCAAAAATAATTATGAGAACAACCAACTTGCACATGATACACAACTTTCATTTTTTCATCTGTAACAAAATGCCAAATTATCTGTCATATAATCCTTACTGAATAATTCATAACTGATCATAACAAGTGTGTGCAGCCGACGATGTACAATACTGATTTATTTAAACAGAAACAGATTGCCATGGACACTGGAAGAAAAACAGTAATGCATCATATAATATATTGATGATGTTAATATGCACAATGCCAAGTCTGTGCAATTCTATTTCTCAAGCAAAATGATTGTTGTGTACACATCTGAGGAGAATAGTAGTAATATGTCATATAGTACATATAATGTTTAATGTAACATATTATTCTTATTTACGAATTAAAATTTGTATTTTAAATTGCTAAAGTGTGCTTTCTTTTGTCCTAATGATAATGTTTGCCAACTTATGATAAATACCAATAGCTTGGCAATCTTTTTGAAAAACGTTGCCAAAGCTTTCAACTCACAGCCTCTAAGTAACTTTCCCCCGTTTTAACATACTTATTTCTTAAGTGGCTAATTTATCTACTAAACAATTTGTTTTTTTTAAATATTGGAAAACAAGTAATTATTAAATATTTTTCTTCACTGAAATTTATTAATATTATTTTATACACTTATGCGTAGGTTGTTAGTGTGTACGTATTCAAACATTTGTTTATTCCTTTACTGTACGCACAGAAATTGAAATGAAAAAGCAAATAACTAACACTTATCCTAAACATCTTCAAGATAACTTTTGACTGTTATCATCATCTGGCTATTTTTCCCAAATGGCAATAAAATGTTCTCTGAAGATGTTATTAATGAGTAAATTAATTTTTGCTTAAGATGCTACAGATACAAAAATTAATTTTATAAGTTATATTTTTAATCAATCAGATTCTCAGAAAGATATAGTACAAAGAGAGCTGATATAGGATCCTTAAAATAGCTTTGTGCCATTTCAGACATTTTTATTAAAATATATTTTTCAGTAGATTAAAAATGGCCTCAATAATCCACCAAAAGTCATGAAAGGTTTCTAAAATTTGCTGCCTTAAATCTTAGACATTTTTAATTTAGGCTTAAGTGGTACAATACAAAAAAGTTTGAGAATCACTGCATTAGTGCTTAAATTATGCATTCTAATAATGGTGATATGTGTTCTTAATTATTTTCTACAACTGCAGAAAAAGGAGAAAAAATTAAGTTTATTATAAAACTTTTATGGAATCAAATAAGTTTATTTGTATAACATACAGCAAGGTTTATTTGTATGTTATCATAGAAATAAACCTTGTTGTTATTTGATATTTTTTATTTAGTTTTTGTTCAAGTATACGTAATTTATTTTTAAAAGGTACTTTTTCACCTTTCAATCAGTCTGTTAAGTGAAATTTTTGGTAGAGTTTATATTCAAACAAAAGATAACAGAAAACTGAGGATCAGCTCATGAGAAATCTGATCTACATAAAAGGATTACAAATGAAGACAGTTTAAAAAGCTTGAACACAGCGAATATGAAATTTCTCCTTTAAACTGAAGTACAAAATAATGTATGGCATTTTACAATAATTTATAAAACATGCATAAAATACATACATACCATAATTGAAATAACCTAAAGATAATCCACAAAAAACAAAGAATGTATGCTGTAGAGTGGAAGACTTTCCAAATAAAAGATTACGATGTAAAAGTGCCAAAGGATAACCTAAGGGAAAAAATAACTTATTATAAAAGAATTATGAAAAATTATTAATCATTTTAGACAGAATATAAGTACTCTTCACTTGGTTCATAACTAATGAAATAATGAAAGCAGCATTAATTAACCTTCTCAGTAGCATTACCATCTTTAGCTGATTATAAGATTTGTTAACTTCTAGAAGAAATACATTTGGAAAAATTTGTTTTTCACATCCGTTACTCTGATAAGACAGATTATAATGCCTCTGTCACCAGTAAATTGTTATGTGCAAAGCTTCACAAATCAAAAACTGAATATGGATTAGGGACTCTACGGCACTTCAAGGCCTTTTCAACCCCTTTCATTTTCGATCGTAATGCATGTCATCTCAGTGAATTTATTTTTTCTACTTAATCTGATACTATAGTTCAAGTCAGCCTTCTTTCATGTGCTGTTCATGAAGTGAAAAATGTTAAACAGAAATAAAATGGGAAAAATACAATATGGGAACTCAATGGAGGAAAAATACAATATGGAAACAAATTTAATACAAATCTTCTACCATGGTATGAAGTAAGCTGGATGGGGGAAATGATCCTGAACTGCCTATTCTAAATTAAGAGAATCTATTATTAAATTAAGAGAATTAACGAATGCATCTGAAGACGTCTTAATAATAATATTTACATGATTTTATCAATTCTGTATATTCTTTTTTTTACATCCTGTTTATATTTTTAAACACAACTTAAATTGTGCTAAAGCCCGGCTGCGGTACTTCTTAATTTTGGGGATAAATCATAATTCTAGCCGTAGCCCTAAATAAGAAGACTGTCACTTCTTTATGAAAGTGAACAAGAGTTTCAGCAGAATTTGATCTCGAAAGTTTTATTTTAAATAATAAAATTATATTAAAAATCAGTTTTTACTTCTGAATGCATGTCTTTCTTTCCTTGGAAGACAAACCCTTGAATGAAGGTTGAGACTTTTAAAGAAAGAGACACCCCCACCACCCCACACACATGTCAAAGACTTATTCTCCAGAAAGTACAGTAAATTTATGACAGTGGGAAAATTTTTTTTTCTCCTGGAAAAGAGCACGTCACTCGTTACTTTTTTTCACCTAACCTCAGATTCAGGGAAAAATTGTTTCCCCATCATGTTTTCCTTAACAGTTAGAATTATACTGAAAAGAGGTTATGGTCAGAAAATGTAGGACTCTTCCCTTTTTCTTTTCCTACCTCCACATCCTCCATTAAAATTTTCGATGTACTTCATTACTGTTTATAGTAGCAATTCTCAACTGGTGGTATGAAAAGAAACAAAATATGTTTAACAATTAAATTCAAAAATCTCCTGAAGAAAAAGGACAATAGAGTTCAATTACAGGAAATTTCCATCAAACTGAAGATTTAAAAAACTACACACTTGTTCACTTTTGACTGCAACGAAAAAAAAAGAATTTAAAGGCATTTCAAATAAGGCTATCAAATTTTTATTGTCTCTTTGCACAACCCATTTGTGAAAATAAAGATGTTCCTTCCATGTTATATTTGAAAAATAAATACAAAACAAAATTAAAAGTGGGTCCTAATTTATGGTTAAAGCTAAGTGTAAGACCAGATATAAAGAAATTGATCTCTCTTAAAAAGGCCCAAATTTCTAAACTATTACAACTTAAATTTGATAATTAAAATGATAACCAATTTTAATCTAGTATTTTTTATGTGCGCACTTTTAATAAAAATAACAAATAGGTTATGCAAATGGCAAAATACACTTTTTTTAATATTTCTATTGAGAAAGTGAAAAATAACCAATGTAAAATGTAGTGGTGGTACTGAAGTTTTTCAATTTTTGTTTAGATGGTACGTGTTAGTCAAAAGGTTGAGAACCACTGGTTTATAGCATTCTCTTTAGTCTCATTAGTGATGCTTTAAGCATTTTAACATTTTTCATTAGTGTCTCTAGAAAAAAATTGGTCTTATCATCCCTGGAAGCAGTACATAATATTCAGAGATTAAATTCAAGCCAAGACCAGTTGAGGCATTTCTTACTTTTTGTGTGAAACTAATTCCAACCTGAAATCATGGTCCAGTACTTTATTTCACTTTTAACTACTTACCATTTATTTAATTAACTTATTAAATTTTTATTTATCTCTTTACATTTTGTTAAATTTTAATTTTCATTATATGATTATTCTAACAATTAATAATATAATTATTCTAATCACTAATTATTTTTTTATAATTATTTTATTAGGCATTTTATTTATTTATTCTTGTTCCTATTTCCTGATAATCTTCCATAGGGCTCTGGCACTTCTAGTTTTGGAAACTAAGCCCTGCTTTTAAAAGTTTTATAATTAAATCTATAAAATTGTTGTAAATGATAAGAAATCATGCTTCCCTTAGACAAATCAAGTTTCACAAGAAAACACAGCACAGAAGAATTTTGTAAAAGCAGATATAAATGCACATACTACCTGATAACTACTTTAATTTGGTGATGGAAAAGTGATAGCAAAAGTAATTAATAGTGCGTTACATATCCCCTAAAAGTAATTGTAATTTCAATTATTACCAGAACATCTTTTCACAGTTTGAAGTTTTCTCATTTAACAAAACGTTCTCCTAGTAAAAATTTAAGCACCAAATTTCACTGACAAAAAGTGGCCTACGGATTCTGTTTGAAAGATGTTTATTAGTTAATACTGTACATTTACACTTAGGTACTTTCGAAATGACTTTAAAGTGCATCAATTCTGCATAAATCACGTTTTGCACAATTTAAGACCACTATAAAAACGATTTTAATACTAAGTATATTTCAGAACGCTTATCACACTCTTGAAATTTTTATAAGTGCATAAACAATGCTAAAAATGCCACCGGAAACAATCTGAAAGTGTACATGATATATAATAAATTTTCAATCTTCCAAGAGTCTACATGCTTATACAATAAACTTTCAACAAACGACATCGAAACATTCGGCATTAAAGAAATTAAAAAAAAAAAACTACGTAACATATTAATGTGAAGCAGTGAAAATAATGCGTTTACGAACAATTCTAACGTACAATTTTCAATTTTGACTAATATACATATACAAAGTATTAAAAATACACATTTAAGTATAAAAATTGCTCTTTTGATCTGGTAAAGATTCTACCTGATAATTAAGCAATACACATGTCTTTCGATTACGAATGTTGCACTTTGCATTCTTACCCAATAAAATAGTAAACAGTAACCTAAGTGCAGGCTCAGAGGCCCCAACTATTTCTGCAACATATCCAATCGGACCAACACCGCCGCCTCTGGATGCAGCCATATTCGACGAACTTCTGATGTTAAATAGCCAGCTAGGTAACGGGAAAATACTTTGGACTTTACTTTGCAGCATTGCTGCCAGATTTCAACATGTACTTTCCGTAACGTTACCTTGAAATAATTTTGGGTTTCTTTCACAAGAGACAGATACGTTGTACAATTTCACAATCTGTTCTAGCAACAAAGAAAGAATTGTTCACTGATCCAGAAATATATTTGGCATATTTTAAAACGTAATTAATTGAATAAATAAACGAAATAAAAATGCAGAAGTAACATTTGATGCTACATGAAAGGAATGATTTTATTTTGCATAGGTATTAAGAAGCTTTGGTTGTCAAGATAAATTGTTACAAAAACGATTGCGAAATGAAGTAAGTATATGCTTTCAGTTCCATGTGCTGAAACATAATTCGTTTAAAAAGTGGGCAGCAAAACCCCGAATTTCCTTATACTTAGATAACTTGATTATGGTTAATTATTGTTTTTGAAAGTTTCTTAAAACGCTGTTTACAAATCCTATGAGTTTTGTACAATGCTCTTTCAAAAAAGTATTTGAGTATAAACATTTTCATTTCATTCAAATTGCATTGAAATTTGTTCTAAGCATATACACACGAAAATAATCTGTCGACTTGCACTATCTCTCCGCCCCTGATCTCCTAACAGACAATTGAGTCATTGATTTTTAAATATCAAATAAGCTCTTTCATTGTGCTCTAAAGATGGAGTGGGCAAATACTTTTACCAAAAGACACGGTCTTTTTAGTGCATCGCAGAGAAAGGGCTAAAGAGCTGTCCCAAGGTACAGTGATTTTTTTGCCAACATGACATCAAAACATCCGCCTGCCCCATAAGCGGGGGTAGCCCAAAAAGGGGCGTCGACAACCACTTCTCTGGCAGCATCAACCCCATGAATTTTTGCTAATAACTAGCTGTTACCAGACATGCGTAGCAATGCTACTTAAAGGAAAGAAAGTGTTTATGTTAAATTCTATTTATTGAAATGCTTTTGGGTACACGATAATTTTTGTTTTATTATCTGGTGCCTACCCGAATAAATCGGGAGATTTTCCTGCCTGGTGAGCAGGCCACATAATGCATGGATTTTATAAATTTAGTTCAAAAATTGTAGCGATTGTCCATGTGCTTTGTTGATGGTCGCTGCAAATGCGAATCGTACAGAAAACTGCAAAAGTTTAAATTCGAATGGCATATCTGTCGGAATCATTGAATACTGCATCCCGTTGTCAGAAAATCAATAAAATGGACAGAACGATATTTCATCTGACCATTGCAGGGCAGAGAATTTATAGATATTCTAGGTTCTATTCAATTTTCTTGTTACATATATATATAATGGGGGGGGGGAATTTAAATACCTCCATAAAGTTCGGTTCTTTATTACTGAAGTAGAGAAACAGACGGGAGATCCCAAAGAAGTTTTTGCCCTGGGCGGAAATTAGGCTAAGACGGGCCCTGGGGATACGTGGTTGTTATCTAGCATGCGTTGCAATGCTATTGAAATGAATGAAAGTACCTGTGTGATACTTATAATATTGTAGTGATTTTAGGTACACAACATATTTTTTATCTGGTGCCGCCAATTTCACTTTTTCACCTGCGCAACACATTCCTGGTGTTTCATTCTTAAATTTAAGGGCTCTGCAATACATACGTAGTTTATCCATCTTCTCAACTATCGCACTTAGATGAAGTCTATAATCATAAGCAAATAGAATGCGATTTCTTAGGTAACTTCGGGAAATGAGGTTTTTCTATTATTCCAAAAGTCTAACAAAACTAAAGAAATTGTAGGTTCGAAGTTCGAGTCTGATTTTGTAAAAGGATTTTTTGTGATGCATATTTTGTTCAAATTCTGAAGGAAAACAGTATTGGAATTATTCAGACATGAAAATTTAAAAAAAAAGAAAGAAAGAAAGAAAGAAAAGAAGAATAAAAGGAAAAATTCCGAATTGGAAAGAATTTGGTTTTTGCTTAAAATCTTAAAAATTTCGAGCAAACAATCGCAGAGTTTCGCGTTTCAATAAAACTATTGTTCTTATTCATCATTAGAAGAAAACAGTTGAAATAAGAAGGATAATAATAGGATGAAATTGCCAGTTCTGCGATGTGATTTCAAATTCACAAGCGAAATTATCCCTCAGGCTCAGCAAGCAGCCATAGTAAACTAATAAGAGGAGGGACAGCGCGGATGAGATAAGCGAGATTAGGCATCGTAATTTGATAAGGGATTATAAATCTTTTATTAATTTTCTGGAAATAGTTTCGTCTACTACCTTTAACTTAAATTTTAAGAATTTTAGCCTTTATATTTTTCATCACAGTCCAGCTATTTTATTCCATAGTTGTTAATTCCTATTCGTATTTATGCTTAATAGTTTCCTTCGCGTTCTTATTTACTTTTCTTTTCACTTTTTTAATTTTACAAAAGTTGTTTTTCCACATTTTTTCCTTTCCACTTTTCTACTTTAAAAAATTTTTTACATTATGCTTTTTATAGTTTGCAAAAGTAATATTTATTTACATAAGTTTAATTTTTCTTTTTCTCTTTTTTATTACAAAAAAGTGTTTTTTACATTTTCACTATATTTATTTTATGAAAGTAATATTTATTTTCATAAGTTTAATTTCTTTTCACAAAGGCAATTTTTTTTTATTTTTACTTTCTGTATTTTACTTCGAAAGCAGATTTAAATTTTTGTCTTTTGACTTTTTTTCTATTTCCGTTTTTACAAACGTGAATTTTTGTGTAATTCTAAATTTTTTTCCTGTCACATTTTACTTCAAATTTAACTCCCCCCTTATTTTATGTACTTATTGATGTTGCATTTCCATTTCTTCAAAAGTAAACGTACATGCATTTCTCTCTCTACGAAATTTTAAACTGGAATTTACATGCATATCATTTACCTCTGGAGTCTTCATGAATAATATTTCCTGTAACTTAAAACGGACTTAAAACAATATGTGCAATGTTCATTTTATACAGCTCAGTTGGAATATTACATGCCTTGCTTTTTATGCAACTAACACTTAATAGGTGTGAAAGGTTTTAGTTAAACCAACAAAGTTTTATTTTAATTTGACTCTTTCTATCTCTTCTCATTTCAACTTCCCGTTAGAATAAGCGCGCGTTTCAGCTTTATGCTAATTTGAAGTGGAACCAAGTAGTACTTAAATGAAAGGTAGAAACCTTTCAGTGTGAGAGAGCTTTTAGTCTCAGACCACTGTTACTCTATTCAACGTTCGCCTGATTAGCTAGTATTTAAATTCTAAGCCGTTTGAAGTAATTCCAAGTGCGTCAGTATTAGTTAAATCTTGCTGTGCACCATTTAGTTTAGAGGCCAACCTCGCGTTATAGCTCTGTGAGCAACGACTATTTAATTTCTATTTAGCTTTAGTTTAAATTAATTTAATTGTTCATTTTAGACCCAAGTGCGGTCTCTACGTTCTGTATCCCTCCCGAGTTGGGAAGTGGTTGTAAATAATTGTGGTTTAATTAAAGAGGATTTTAAATTCCTTTAAAATGCAGTTCTTCTACCACTTAATCACAATATTCTACCACAGAACATAGCTGCATTCAGCTTCCTTTCAAGATCAGGATCGTGTAAAGTGTTTCACGAAGATGTTTGCCAAGAATATGCACCGAACACTCAGTCCTGACTGGTGATACTCAGAAATTTCTCATCTAATGTATTGTGCTATCTACTAGTGACTGTACTAACGTCTTAAAACACTATACAAATCATCACTGATCCTCTTTTACACACCTTACTTGTATTCAAAAGATTCACCAAATTATGTCTATGCAAAGCATCACGAATTTTCTTTTACACACCTTACTTGTATTCAAAAGATTCACCAAATTATGTCTATGCAAAGCATCACGAATTTTCTTTTACACACCTTACTTGTATTCAAAAGATTCACCAAATTATGTCTATGCAAAGCATCACGAATTTTCTTTTACACACCTTACTTGTATTCAAAAGATTCACCAAATTATGTCTATGCAAAGCATCACGAATTTTCTTTTACACACCTTACTTGTATTCAAAAGATTCACCAAATTATGTCTATGCAAAGCATCACGAATTTTCTTTTACACACCTTACTTGTATTCAAAAGATTCACCAAATTATGTCTATGCAAAGCATCACGAATTTTCTTTTACACACCTTACTTGTATTCAAAAGATTCACCAAATTATGTCTATGCAAAGCATCACGAATTTTCTTTTACACACCTTACTTGTATTCAAAAGATTCACCAAATTATGTCTATGCAAAGCATCACGAATTTTCTTTTACACACCTTACTTGTATTCAAAAGATTCACCAAATTATGTCTATGCAAAGCATCACGAATTTTCTTTTACACACCTTACTTGTATTCAAAAGATTCACCAAATTATGTCTATGCAAAGCATCACGAATTTTCTTTTACACACCTTACTTGTATTCAAAAGATTCACCAAATTATGTCTATGCAAAGCATCACGAATTTTCTTTTACACACCTTACTTGTATTCAAAAGATTCACCAAATTATGTCTATGCAAAGCATCACGAATTTTCTTTTACACACCTTACTTGTATTCAAAAGATTCACCAAATTATGTCTATGCAAAGCATCACGAATTTTCTTTTACACACCTTACTTGTATTCAAAAGATTCACCAAATTATGTCTATGCAAAGCATCACGAATTTTCTTTTACACACCTTACTTGTATTCAAAAGATTCACCAAATTATGTCTATGCAAAGCATCACGAATTTTCTTTTACACACCTTACTTGTATTCAAAAGATTCACCAAATTATGTCTATGCAAAGCATCACGAATTTTCTTTTACACACCTTACTTGTATTCAAAAGATTCACCAAATTATGTCTATGCAAAGCATCACGAATTTTCTTTTACACACCTTACTTGTATTCAAAAGATTCACCAAATTATGTCTATGCAAAGCATCACGAATTTTCTTTTACACACCTTACTTGTATTCAAAAGATTCACCAAATTATGTCTATGCAAAGCATCACGAATTTTCTTTTACACACCTTACTTGTATTCAAAAGATTCACCAAATTATGTCTATGCAAAGCATCACGAATTTTCTTTTACACACCTTACTTGTATTCAAAAGATTCACCAAATTATGTCTATGCAAAGCATCACGAATTTTCTTTTACACACCTTACTTGTATTCAAAAGATTCACCAAATTATGTCTATGCAAAGCATCACGAATTCTCTTTTACACACCTTACTTGTATTCAAAAGATTCACCAAATTATGTCTATGCAAAGCATCACGAATTTTCTTTTACACACCTTACTTGTATTCAAAAGATTCACCAAATTATGTCTATGCAAAGCATCACGAATTTTCTTTTACACACCTTACTTGTATTCAAAAGATTCACCAAATTATGTCTATGCAAAGCATCACGAATTCTCTTTTACACATTTTTCAGTCAAAGGATTCACTATGCTATGTCTAGCAAATGTAAATTTTACCCTTTCTACTTTCTAATTTTACGTCGTTCCTTATATTTTACTTTTATCCTGCTTTTAAAATATACTCATGTTACATTTCTGATTCTGTTTTTAAAAAGTGAATACAGACCTTCACACTATTTTTGTATTATAGAATCTACTGACTTTGACTGACTTGACAATATTTTTGTATCATAGAATCTACTGAATTCTTATAACTCAAAAATAATACATTTTCATGGTATAAAGTCTACTTAAACCAATACAGGGGCATTTTTAGCCAGTTTAGTTCAAATACATGCTTATTAGTTTAGGCTAGAAATATGTACTTGAATATAGTCGGAATACTTTCTTTTATTCAGTATAAGGTGTCCTTTATATTATTAACACAGATTCTTTTAACTTTTTGAAACATTTTATAAAAATATTTTGGATTTTCTTGTAGACATCCTATCTTAAACCTCTAAGCGTACACTGAAATTTGATTTTCATCTTGTGAAAACTTGAATCGGATTGTTAACCTGATTCCCCCATCAACGGCACAGCTTAATATTTACTGTATTCGAACTTATCACAGCCTTGAGTTTCTTGTCAAGGCACATGGAGGTCGAACTACTTTTAACTAAGACAAGAATATGGACACGTATTATTTAAATTTAAATTATAATCAGATTCATAAGGAAGAACTTAAAACGAACTCTAAAAAATCATAGAATTAATATTCAGACATGAAAATAATGCCCAGCTTGGAATATAAAAATTTCCCAACTTGGAGCATTTTTTCCAATCAGGATCATCATATTTTTTTATAAGTCTCGAAGTTTTCTGGCACATCTGTTCTAACTATTGCATTTTAAACTGACATTACTTCATTTAACACTGAACTTTCACAGCCTTTTAAGAAGATCCAACATTTAATTTATCATACTTAGCAAGTAAAATGAAGCATAACTACCATACAAAATAGGCAATATTAATATGAATTCGAAATAATAATCCAGCATAGTAGTTAACTTAAAAATTTTAAAACATTCTTTCTAACTTAAGATACGCATTTCAAATTAACATTATTTTATTTAACACTGAACTCTTTCTTGCATCTATTTGAGAGTATTTGACATTTAATTTATCATAGCAAACAAAATTATGTATAAATATCATACATAACAGGTAACATTGACTTGAACTCCATATAACGATCCAACATAGTAGGTAACTAAAACGATCTTTTAATACATTTTAGTATGATTTAAACTAAAACAAGGTCCATATTTCAAGATACTATTATTTTAATTAAACACTTGATACAAATAATTCTTCGAACATAAAATTTGACATTTTATTTACTGTCGACATCATGCATAATAAGTAAATAAAATACATTTCATAAAGTAGGAAACACATTTTGATCTTTTGACCGGCTGTATTCTTAAGAAGAAGAGATGCAGTATGAATGTTTAGAACCATTCAATGCCAGTGTTCCTCATTTCCTGATGTCTTGATCAAAATATGCAAGCACTTTAACCCTTTGACAGTTTCATTTTTTTCCAGAATTCGGTCAAAAAAATGTCACATTTTTTTTTGTTCATTTTACATTTTTAAGTAAAGATATGTTATTAAAATTAACCTTTCTAATATTTTCAAGCATTTATTACAACGTTTTCTTTAAAGTAAATAATCAATTTTCCCTGCAAGTTGTTTTTTTCCCTACATGAATGTAAAACAGGGAAGTTACATTTACAGTTAAAATAGTACAATTACTTAACAGATATTTTCGATTACAATTCAATTACATTTACTATTATGTTTTGATACAAAACATACTTACCCTTTTTTTAAAGATCTGATTTAGTGTGATATATCTTAAAGCAAGGCGAGAGGCACAGTCCAACATCACAGTCTGGGCAAAAATACCTAGTCTCTTTTCTAATTCTTTTGCCGTTGTCATTTGCTCCTGGAATGCCTACGAAGTGTACTGTTTTTTATGCATTGCTCAGCATATCTATTTGTTTCAAAAACAATCAGGTCAAGCAAATAATCGTCTATGAAAGCATCATAGAACTGAAATTTACCTTTAGTCTCATCGATATCCAAGTTAATTTTTGGAATTCCAGTGAAAGCAAATCTAGGAGGCGGATCCGAAGGATTATCACAATTAATTTCAAAAAATTGTCTTGCATGACTGATTCCATCTGTACTATCAGAGTCACTACTATCCAGGTCATCTAGTAATTTTTCGCTACTATCATTTACAGATAATTCAGTTTCTGATTCCGAGTCACAGTTCGAATCACAAGAAATTAGCTCCATACGCTCTGAATTATACATTATTTAAAAGTAAAAATATATTATTCAACTCTTACATCAATAAAATTATCAGGCGGTTAGTAAAATATAACCAGAAAGCTATACACTGAAAGATAACAATTCGTCTTCTGATACAAAACTTGCGAAAAAACCCGCGCTTTTGAACCAATCAGATAAACTACAAACTATCATTTACTGGACAACTATCGCCATCTATACGAATAATTTGTTACTAAAATTGCAAAAAATACGGCCGAAACAGTGCAAGCGAAATAGAAATCAAATTGCACGTACGCCATACGGGCAAATCAGTAAAGGCCCGTACGGCGTACAGGCAAAACAGGGAAGCGGTTAAAATCAGCTAAAAAAGTGAGTTGCATATATAGTACAGTCCCGCAAACCTGACATAATGTGGACAGAGAAACTGTCGAGTTTCCGAAAAGTCAAGTTTTACGGAATAAGGGGTGGGTTTTCACAACTCTTAATATTTAACCCGTTGATGCGCTTGATATTATTCTTATAATGTTTTAACTAAAAAACTGTAGAAATTGAATATTATGATCCTAGAGACAAATAACATACGAATTAAAAAAATCTGCTCTTGCCCATTGATCTATGAGTGGTGGTACTGCTTTTTTCGTATGTCGAGCCAGCCAGTACTAGCAGTAAATTCAGGCTCTCTTTCTTGAAATTCATAAATAAAATTTTAGGGCTTTCTCTTGTAAAATTGGTCCTGCAATGGGTATTCCTTCTTTCCTCTACTGCCTGAACCACAAATAAAGCTCTTCGTTCACTTTTTCGTATTCACCACCTTTCATACTTCTTCTTTCCTCTAAACTATCCGTACATGCTCCTTTACTCACCAAGACTCGATTTCGGACATCTTCCTTTTCAGCTCTATCAAAGTAGTCACCTAAATCCATGATAATTTTGTTTAAACTTTTCGCTTTGTCGAGTCTTTTTAAGGCATCTAGTTTCATTTCCATTGTCAAGTTAGTTTGGTTTGTTTTCTTTTCGAAAGATATTTTCACTTCACAGACTATCAAAAGTTCCCCAAAATATGTAATACTTATACTCCAAGATGTGAAGTGAGGAATGATACCCGGATTTGAACTGGTGTGAGTTTAGTTTGCAACAAGATGTTGTCACAAAACTTCAGACAAGTCTCTTAACGCTTCGCAACAATAGAAAGGAATGTGAGCCAGCGACTAGCAGCTACCTAACTTTTTTCGTATCCTCGAAAGAAGCAAACAGCATTGCCAAGTATTACAACATATCTTGAAATCTGTTCGGGAGTTCAAAAATTAATGGCACAATGCAAAAACGGCAAAAATTACAGAAAAAGATTACTCAAATCCTTGAGCAGAGCAAGAAAGACGTATGTATAGATAAAAATTATATGTACTGTATGTAATATTTTCTCTGTTTGGCTTAGAGATATCTTTAAAAAGTTCCCAAAACGTTGTCTAGCTATATGGAATGTCGAAATATCAGGAGTCGAGTTTGCGGCATTAAAACATGTAAAAGATTAAGAAAAAAATTAATTCGTGGAGGACATTCTAAAACAAACTCGATTTATTCTGCACAAGGGCGGCATCCTTTGTTTCAGATTAAGCAAACATTTAAAATAATTTCTCTATAACTTTATTCTCACGAATTTGTAATGTAAATTACTAAAACAATTCCCAGACGCATAGGAGAAGTATGCAATATCTATGGGAAAACTTCTCAAGCCATATAGTAATGCTTAAATATACAATGGACTATTATAAAAATATCAGATTTACAACAAAATATAAACATCTGAGTATGCAAAACATGAATAAGAAAAGAATATTTTTTCTGCATATATTCGTAATGCGACAAGTCCTTAAGCACAATCACGAACTGTGCATGAAAAATAATTAAGTATTTTTAATCTTATTTTTGTCTGTAATGCAATATTTGTTCTTAAATCCTCTGTTTTGACGACTGTATTCTACACCCACACAAAAGTTGATAAATTTTAGCCTGAATCCTCAGAGAACTGATTTCGTTTTCTGAAGATTCAGGCTTAGAAATATTACTTTTTTTGAGCAACCTTTTTGCTTGAATCATTTTACTTTTGACAACAGAATACAGAGTACAGAAGGGAAAGTGATAAATTATGTTTCCGATCCATTTTATGAATTCAAGTATAGATAGCAAAATTATAATGAGCTTCATACCAACATTTAAAAAAATTATTATGATTATTGTTTTCCATTATACAGACTTAAGAAAGCATTTCGTGTTAATTTACCGATTTTCATAGGATTTACTCCTGTATTTACATAACTACATCGTATGTTTTCATTTACAATGCTGAAAGGAAATAAAAGAACTTTTCTGAAAAAAAAAATCTATATTTTGACTCAAACATTATGTCTTCAGTATCTTTGAAGTAACCAGTTAAGAATACAGCCTCTGGTCTTGCTCTTAATATTTATTCCACATCATGCGAATATCTGACGTCAATTTTTGCTTTAGCTAGAGAAATTAAATAATATTTCGGCCATAAACAGATATTTTTTATTGCGCTTTCTACGCAAACTGACCGAATTCAGAGTTTTATTACTAATTTGAATTTCTATGCGAAATTCACATTCAGAAAATAAATAACACATTCAGAATAAACACATTCAGAAATTATAGTCGAGGTATTCCATATGGAAATTCTTTTACTTCTCAGACGATTTTATTTGCTATGAAATTTGATTCGTTGCCAAACAGTGAAATGTTTGTTAATTTTTGCTTCTGAATGCATTTCATGTCTCACTATGCTAAGTATAATGACTTAACAGAAACCAAGTTAGAAAGCAAATGGATATTTCCTGAAATAGTATATGTTTCATTTCGGAAAGTTGACATGAGTATAACCATTTTTAATCCTTTAATGTTTCTTTTCCTGCGTCACAAGTAAGTTTTCGAGCACAAATATTAAACTTTTCAGTTTTGATGAAATTTACTTGCGAATAATTGCGATGTCATCCTGTTTTCTAAAACCGTTTGGAGAAGTTCGTTATTGATAACCTTTTGAATTCTCTGAATACTCATAGGATGAGTACAAAAACAGACTCTGATTTGAAGATATCACGTAATTAATAGTTTCTTGAACGTTTTGATGAAATTTGTTTCAAAGCTCAGTTAGCTCAAAATATTTTTATGTCTTTGTTTTCAGAATCGCGAGTCCTGACTTGAGTAGCAAAAGAGAACTTTTGATTTAAGCGAAACAATTTTACAAAACAACGATTATTATTCCTTTAGGAATTTAGATTAGACTTTGGGTTCTGAACTGGGTAGTCGTCGAAAATGGCATTTAACCCGCAGCAGAGAAGCACTTGAGTGTTAAAACTTGTCTAAACAAATAGTGTTGTGAACTGTGAGCAGTTTTCTGAATGACAGTTTGCCATTTCGGTGGATAGGACGAACTGGAACCAGTGATCAGAATTTTTTCAAATGGCCTCTACACTCACTGTTTCATAGTGTGGAACTTGCAGATTTCGAGGTTTACAAAGGCCACCGTCTACAACTTTGAATGATCTTCAGGACTGCATCCATGCAACTGTCAAATGCACGTTGCAGGAAGTGTGAGTGGAGACAAATTTCCTTTTCGATATTGATCCACACGTCGAGTGTTCGCGATTCTAATCAATATCGCCCGAAACGTTTGAGTTTACGTAGTTAATATAAAAATTTGAGTAGGATAGTTATTTGGGTATTAGAGTTATACCATTTTGAAATCAGAAACTGTTTTTGCATTTACTCTGTATTACATATTTTTACATTTCTCTTACAAAAATTTACCTCTGTTTTTACTGGCAGTGCTGTCCATGAGACTACCAGCTATGCCCCATTGCAGATGCTCTTCGGTCGTGACCTTCGTCTGCCTTGTGATATCTTGTTTGGTCGCCCTCCAGATGTGACTTCATCGTCTGAGAATACATCCAAGATCTCCAGACACAGGTCCACCAGCGGCCGAGCGGTAAAATCACTGAACACTGGTAATTCCAACTTGGGTTTGAATCCGGGAGAACGGGCTGATTGCATGGGCGTTTTCGTGGGTTTTCCCGTGTAACTTGTATACCAACCAGTTTCCCTTAGAAAGTCCTCCACGAACACCTCCCTTCTCTTAGGCAAATAGCCCTAGTCTGCTTTGCCATAACAAATTAAGCCAAATCTCCAGGCACGGTTTGAAGTGATGCACAGTTTTGCATCACTGAGGAGTACATCCATCCAGGCATCTAGCTCGAGGGATAGGACGAACTGAAACCAGTAATCAGTTTTTCCAAGTGGCTCCTACGATTGCCGGATTTCGTAGTGGGGGACTTTTAGCTTTCGATGTTTGTGAAGGCCACGGTCCACAACTCTGAATGAACTTCAAGACTGCATCCATCCAATTGTGAACTGCATCATTAGACATTTCAAAAATATTTTATGTTTGCTATTGATGCATGCCAATAAACTTCGGAAACATTTTTGTTAATTTCAGTTTAGGAATACTTTCAATACTTAAAAACATATTTACATATAGTTTATATTGGTTGTTATAGATTTTTTTGAAAAATCTGTTTTTGAATCTGCGTTTGGAAAAATAAGTAATTTATTTTGTCCACGCGAATGAAACTGATGTTTTCTTTAAATTTTATTATTCAGAGTATTAATCAGTATACAACAAAATACAGGATTTGTTGTCACCATTCAACATTCATGTGAATTTCACTATTCCAAATCTTTTACGTAGTTTTAATTTTTATTATCAGTAATTAGAAGAGTTAATGCAGGATATACAGGCACGAAGTAAACATTCTGAAGTAAAAAAAGAAAAGAAAAGTTCTTCAGATCCAGGAAAAGGAAGTTATTTATAAGGATATGTAAATATTCTGCAGATTCGAAGCTTTTTTTGAACAACACAACATGTAACAAGTAAACTTGAGCTCCTGATTTTAATTTGTACAGAAGTTTTAGCAGAATTAGGAATTCTACGGAAAAGTGAAGATCGAATACCCACTTTGAGTTTCAGGAGAATGCAAATAAAATTCAATTTTTGTCTTTCTAAAGACACTTTTCTCTAGTTCTCTGACATGAAATAAATACAAACGACTGAAAAACTGTTTGGCAAGTTCAAGGGAATTATAATAAAGTTATATTTTCCCACACCAGTTTCTAAAATATTTATGTATGGAAAGGGAACTTCTCAAATAAAATACATTAATTTTTTTTCGTTATTTTTAGTTTAAAAATTACGTATATTACAGAGACAAATTTAGCTTTTCAACCTTATTCATAAACGTATAAAAATTTAATGAATTTTACTAACGGAAAATTCAGATTTTAAAAATTCCTCTATTCTAAACAATCGAAATTGCATTAACTGCCTTCATGATATCGTATACTTTGATCTTAAAACGATTTGTGAAAAACAATTTATATTTCCTTAAAATTTCTAAGTATCACGTTCATACGAAACTTGAGACGTTTGATAAACGCATTCAAGGTCGCGAATTATGTTCTTATGTGCAAAACTGTGATAAATATACTTTCTACGAAATGCTTCCTGATTAGCAACCTGTGCAAACTGCTTGATATTTTCTAGAAAAAAATCCGGTTGATCAGAAATGCAAACATCGTATTCTTCGCATATTTCTATTAGAAAGATAATGGCAATATGCATTTCTATTTTAGTTTATATACGCAAATTTTTAGTGTGTTTATTTCTATTACGAAAATGAAATGGATAAGTAAAATGAAAAACATTCTTGAAACTTAGTGTATCTAAATAATGTTTTAAAGCTATTTGTAATTAATGGTATATATAACACACTTTCAATGACATGATACAAAAAATGTGTTTTTCCTCATGTTCTCGTCATTTCCATCATCGCTTTTCTTAATGTTCGTTTTCATTAAGGTTTCTAATTCCTTGTTCTACTGTCTTTCTTTTCCTGAATATTTCTTATCTGGTATCTGTCGGTATATTTTTTCATGGATCAACTATGAAAAGAAATCGGGTTTTGGAAGTTTACGTGGTAGGTTTATTGAATTCTCCTATACATGTAAAAAATTACTTTTATGTGAATAATTTCTGCATGGAAAATAGTTTTACTGTTTAGATTTCATTTGTGATGCTAAATGTCTATATCAGATTTAGAATTTCAAACGAATTCTGTCCTTAAAACGAGATGGCCTTTCTGAAATGAAATTTTAAAAAAAGTAATATAAAAAATGGTTAATTCCTACTTAGGTCGACAAAGAAAAATTTTATTTTAGATACTTTTTATTAATATTTTTTGTTTCTAATTTATGAACCTGATGGTGATGTACAATTTCTCATTCTATCCATCTCTTGTAATAATTAATATTCTCAATTAATATTACATCTAATGATTCCACACGACTCAAGGTGACATATGCTTGACCTGCTGTGAAGAGTTTTCATAGGAAGCTCTCCTTGACGCTTTTGTTTTTCTTTCTCTAATTGTCGCTTGCGTTGTGCTGTAGTTTCTTTTCGTATTCTCCGTTTGTAAAGCAAAGGACATTTTAAAAATTTGTGTAGCAAAGGACATTTTTTAACATATATTATTATCACGTTAACATAGAAATATGGGAAGAATTTTCGCTACATAATGGAACATTACATCCGCTTCCTCCAACTCTGTAAAACTACAATTCTTTAATTCCATACACTTACAAATCTTTAGAACTCTATCTTACTGTTGCCACTTATTTTTGTTAAATATTGCAGGCTCATTTATCACAGTCACGTACTATTATTAGTTCAAAGGGATTTAGTCCCGAAGGACTATTACTTTCGTTTTGCGATTTTGCGTCGGAAACACAAAAACGGCGTATCACTTTTCAAATTGTTGCCACTAAATGTTATCGCTCTGCATTAAATTTTAAAAAATGAAAAATCTGCATAAATGTATGCATGTTTTTTTTTTTTTTTTTTTTTGACGTAGCTTTCTCTTCAAAAATCGTCTGCGTGCGTTGCACGGGAAAATAAAAAGGAATTTTAATTACAGTTCTAAATAAATAGCCAAATAAATGTGAAATTCGTAACAATATTCTCTAAAACTTTAACGAATTTTTCATTAACAAACTCAAAGATTTCAAAGCCAGCAATACCAACGTTGTACAGAAAAACATTTTTATCTCCAGCGCGTGAGAGCGTGTACCGAAATTTCTAAAGATATGCTCAATTTAAAATTATTTTGCGATATTGCTGTTGCACTGAATTTTATGGTTTAAGTGCGAAGAACATGGTATTTAACAAATAAAGGTAACAATGTTACCTTTATTTGTAGTATAGTCTATACTGTATCTACTATACTTGTAGTATAGTACATGTATAGTGGATAAAGTATACAAGTAGATTTTCATCCAGAAAATCATAGATTATTGTACTATACTTGTAGTATAGTAGATTTTCATCCAGCTACGGACTGGGAGAGCTCAAGCTCTCAGCTCATTTCTTCTAACGATGATGTTTCAAGGATAAAAAACGACACAGGTGATTTTTCAACATTCCTACTCGCAAAAATTCTGATGACCACAGTGGTGACAGAATTAAATTGTTGTAGATGATAATCTACCACTAACTTGATTTCGCTGACTGGGATTTTTTCTTTCATCCTCTCCGCCATTCATTAAATAGGGGCATGTACGGAATTTATGTACAGTCAAATATCGAAAATCCGCCAACTCCTGAAATCGACGCAACCTCTCAAAATGTGAACATTCAGTTTATAGGTTCAAGAAACAGTAACATGGAGAACCAAATACTGAAGAAAACAAAAATGCTTACCAAATAATGACGTCATAATGGAAATATTTACCAAAACAGTGGACCAAGACATAGTATTAAATGCCAGAGCAAATTGGAGTTTCTGAAAAAAAATTGTTTCAAGAGAATATTCTATTTCATCTGATGAATATTAAAAATAATAATAAGCAGAAAAATAAGCATGAAAGACTGCATCTACATATTTGTCAGCAGAATCATGGAGATTATTGGTAAATGGCTGGAGTAATGTATGACCATCTTCTCTGTTTATTGAAACTGATGTGTCCAGATGATCCAACAGTATATCAGGTGACCGAAGATGAAATTATTGGCTCCGTTTTGACACAGCAAAAATACTATTGCGGCATCGACACAAATAACGAATATGATAGAGGTGAGAAAATATCTTTTAATGAAAGTTTGGAACATACTGAAAAATACCTAAAATTTTTAGAACCACAGAGTAAGAGATTATGACTCTACACAATTTACGAGGAACTTACTCCGGAGCATTCTAAAATTTTAAAACAAATCCTTATCAGAAAAATGTTTGAAACACGTTTAAAAAAAGAATATTTTACGTTTTATTAATATCCGCCATTTGCATAGGTCTTTATTGTATGTGTTCTGAATATCCTTATTTGTTTTGCACTTTTAGTCTAAATATTATGATTTATCTTTTCTGTTCTGAAATCTTGCGAAATCGTAATATCTTTAAAACTTTCGGTCCCAAGCGTCTTATACTATATCGCTGGGTGTATTTTTGGGGCGTGCGGAAAAAATGTCATCCGGAAAAAAAGGGAAACGGAAAGAAAGCCCCCGGAAAATAAGGAACGGAAAAAAAGGAACTCTAAAATCTCGCCAAATAATGTCGCCAATCGGAGTTGAGGAAACCTGCCAAATTCTGATTTAACAGGCAGGGTTATAGCGGGCTCTCTTGAGGGAGGTTTTAAGGGAAGACGTTGAGCTAGCTGCAGTATATAATTTTGAAATAAACCTCTTAATTTTTAATAACTGTAATTTTCTTGTTTTCCTATTCAGACTTAAATGCAAAATTAAGCAATTGTTTCCTGTGCAAATACGTTATTTTTAATTAAAATCAATTCAGAAAAAAAAATTTGCGACACTTAATTAGCTAAAAAATTAAGTAATATTCTTATCGCAAACTGTGACTAAATTTCATCTACAACGGCTTGTTATAATACTGCTTTTAACGCTCAGTTATGCGACAGTGTTTCACCCCTGAACCACAGCTTAAGGCTATAACTACATGGGGTACGAGGGGAACAATCACTAATGACCATGACCTGCTGGTCAGCCCTCTATTTTTACCATCGGACAGGCCAGCAGCTCGCTTTAGCGAAGCAGTCGATTGGATGAAAATAGACGAGATACTAAAGAAAAACTGTTCTGAGCCCTTCGACTGCATAATGAAAGCTAAATCAATCTTCCTCTATACCAAAAGTTTAAAAGATTACAGCAGAGTTAACCAAGTCTTAGTGGAATCAAATATCCCGCATCACACTTACAGATACGAATGTGAAAAGCCGGTTAAAGCTATTCTGAAAAATATACCTGCCTCGTTCACAGAAGAAGCCATACAGCTGGAACTTAATAGAAGAAAATTCCCAGTTACCAAAGTCAAGCAATTTACTAAAAAACATAAAGGTCAGACCATAAAGATCCCGATTTACCTACTTGAATTAAAAAGGAACAACAACGGCAATCAAATATTCAATCTAAATAACTTGTTCAGCTTCCCAGCAGTCATCGAAAAATTTAATCCTAGAAAGAGACCCATCCAATGCTTTAGATGCCAGCAGTACGGACACTCCCAATCTTGCTGTAACAATCCTACACGTTGTGTAAAATGCGGACTACCTCATAGGAGTAATGAATGCACCATGAAACCCGAGGATAAACCCAAGTGTATTTTCTGTGGAGAAAATCATGTGAGCAGCTATAGGGGCTGCAAAGAATATCAAAGAAAGTTAGAAAAGAAAAATTTGCAACAACAACAGAAGCCTCCCACCCTTAATGAAGCAAATTTCCCATCCCAAATGAAGGCAACAGTCACAGGAAACCTGCCACAAGTATTATACAGTGACAAACTAAAAAACAGCATTAGCCCACCGCCTGAACAAATTCAAGACGCACTTTCCTGGATGCAAGACGAAAAAATTAACAAGTTTCTGAGCTCAATCATCGTCCTTATTGGGAAAATTAAAAAGGCAAACACCCCTGCTGAAAAGTTACAATTCGGATTCGAAGCTGCGATGACACTTATCAAATTTGCCGAGGACGAAAACTGAAGTTACTTCTCTTGACGTGTGCCTACCTCTGACCAATAGGAATACAGGAAAGTAATAGCTCTCAGCCAACTCTACGATAGCCACGAAATCGAATTTATCCCCACGCAAGTTCTTGCTGCTTTACCACCATTTTTTCTACTCTCCTCTCGTCTCTCTTATTTACTACTTTCCTCATGTTGTTAGATTATTTAAGAATTTATCGTATCTTATGCTATGCTCA
Organism: Stegodyphus mimosarum; assembly: GCA_000611955.2. Lineage (NCBI taxonomy): Eukaryota > Metazoa > Arthropoda > Arachnida > Araneae > Eresidae > Stegodyphus > Stegodyphus mimosarum. Next base: position 272,970 of record KK117608.1, on the reverse strand, counting down.
TTTCATGTTATGTTTACCTACCACGATAGTTCTACACAGGTTAGGGCTGGGCCCAGGTACCTGAATCTCGTGACTTCGTCACTCCCTGTCGCAGCTCGCTTATCTTCTTTCAATCATCGTCAGAAGATTTCCCTATTCCGCAGGTATGGTTGTTATGATAAAACTTTTGTCTCCCATCTTGGCGATATTTCTAAACATCCCTTATTTTTCCCATTGCAAAAGAATGGTGACTTATTTTCCGGTGCCTATCTTTTTTCCGGGTGACATTTTTTCCTACAACCATTTTTGGTAAAACGGACAGCAGATTCGGTACCAAGTGGAACGTTTCGGTTTCGATTCCCGATTTCAACTTTTACTGAACTGTTTTACTCTTTGTGAATTTCTCTCCTTCTTCTGGGGTAGAATCAATCGATGTAAATAACTTTGAACAGATGCTTTACGGTATCTTGCTTCTTAATAGAGTGTTTTATGACATATAATAAGTATTCTGAATTTGGTGCCAACAAAATGTTCTCCAAAGCCACTAAATTAAAAATATTCAGAATTGGGTAGTATTTTATTTTAATGGCATTGAACAATGTCAGAATTATAAAAATTCTTCCAGACCTTCAAAAGATAAATGTTTAGTTTATCAATTTAAATTTTCTTTTGTTACAGAAATTAATAAAAGTAGTTTTATGGTTCTATGACTGAAATGAGAAATGCCTATTTACTTTAAAAAGATAAAACAATAGCAGGAAAGTTCAATATTTGCTCAATTTAGTGAAAGATTAGAGATTTGAAGGTCTTTAAGAAGTGATAAGTTGATTTTTAGATTATTTTTTTGCTATTTTGCAATAAAATATTCTTCCTGCTTCTTGAAAATAAGCAAGCAGGCAAGGTCAATGTAAGTCTGTTCTAAAGAAGTTGACTGTATTCATTCTGTTGGAACAAATTTTCATTTATGAAGAATATTTCTAAAATATTGTTTGTGTAATTTACAGTTTAAATCTCTGGGTTTTATGCAAACTTGTTTTTACATTCTAGCAGAATAATAATAATTTTTTAATAAATATCCTTACGAATATTAATCTAGCAATATAACAGGATTTTTTTGGTTTTGTGACTAATATTTTGATTGAGTATCAATTAGTGATTTGAATCTAGCAAATAATTTGATGCTTACTTAGAAGTAAGATGAAACATTCTCTCTTATTTTAGCTTCTGTTAATTGATGGTAGATTGGTTTATCCCCTTGATAAGTCGATTAATCTGCTATCAATAACAGTAACTTGATTTTCAATACTTAAAAAGTTTACTTTTGATTTTGGCATTTTTGCGATTTAGTTTTTCCTTTACTGTGTTCAAAGCAAGGAGGGCTTTAAATTATATAATTTTTTTTTAAATTCTGAAAAATACCTTTTCAATGATGTTTTTAAATTAAATTCCCATTGCTTGGAGATGTAATATTGAGAGTTTTCTTTTTATATTGGCTTGGAGGGAAAGTTCTGTCGTAATTTAAATAGGCAGGTGATTTTTCTTGTAAATAAAAAAAAATCTGGCTAGTTTGGTTTTTTAGCTGCTGTATAATATAAAAGGTGCCTTTTTTTACCGTTCATCATTTATTTGTGATATTTAAAGTGAAAAACATGTCAGTAGATAAAGTGCATTTACAACACTGCATTTTATATGAATTCCAAAAAGGAAGCAACGCATCAGTTGCATGTAAAAATTTATGTCCGGTATTTGGAAAAGATATTGTAAATGTTCGTACTTGTCAAAGATGGTTTAGCAAATTTCGTTCGGGCGATCTGAGCCTCAAAGAAAGTGATCGATCTGGACGACCATTCAACATCGATAATGATATTTTGCGATCCATGTTGGAAAATAATCCACATTTAACAAGTCGAGAATTTGCAGAAGTGGCATTCATCATACAACTGTTCGAGATCACATTAAATCTCTTGGGTTTGTGTTAAAGCAAAGTATTTGGGTTCCACATGAATTAACGGAAAAGAATTTTTTTGATGGTGTAAGAATGTGTTCATCACATCTGATTAGACACAATGTGGAGCCTTTTTTGGACAAGCTGGTTACTGGAGATGAAAAGTGGATTCTTTACGAGAATATTAAGAGCAAAAAATCTTACTGCAGACCAGGAACATCATCAGCAACAGTTCCAAAACCAAGTATTCATGAACGAAAAGTACTGTTTTGTTTGTGGTGGGACAGGAAAGGACTAGTGTACTACGAGTTGCTGAAACAGGGAAAAACCATCAACGTGGATCTGAACTGCAATCAGCTGGATAAATTGAATGCAGCTATCAAAGAAAAAAGGCCAGCATTAGCGTCCAGAAACGGAATAGTGTTCCACCACGATAATGCTCGCCCGCCTACTGCAATGGTGACACAACAAAAACTGAATACGTTAGGATGGGAAGTCCTTAGTCACCCACGGTATTCACCTGACATTGCACCATCTGATTATTACCTGTTCAGATCTCTGCAAAATTATCTAACGGGAAAAAAATTCAAATCTTTTGAAAGTGTTTCTAAGGCAGTTGCTGACTATTTTAACTCCAAGGATGAGAAATTCTACAAAACAGGAATTCACAGGTTACCTGAAAGAGGGCAACAGGTTGTAACAAATAACGGAACATATATAATTGATTAATGTTAAACACATATTTTTATAAATGAATTCAAATCTGTTCTTTAAAATACGACAGAACTTTCCCTCCAACCCAATAATTTATAGTGAATCTAACAATATATATATATATATATTTGAAGACTATGGTTTCCTGCTGTAAAAATTAATTTTCAGTCACTTAAAAAGCGTAACTAAATTAATAACATGAAATTAGTAGAACGTCAATAAAATGATCTTATGATTAATAAAATAAAATAATAAAATGGTCGCATAATGATCAATAAAATGATTGCATACAAAATCTATAATAGTCTGAAAAATATAGAGAGCGCATTTCATTTTGCATGATTAGTGAAAATGTAAGATGCGATTATCTTTTGTCAAGATAACAAAACAAAAATATCCCAGAAGGAACACGAATGTCTGATAGATCACAGATAGGAGTATAGAAGACTGCTTTTGAATCCCAGATTACATGGGAAATCAGAATTTAACGACAACCGTGTCCACCCCACTGTGTGATGACAACATAATCCAAATAACAAGCACGTAATCTTTTGCATCAGGAAGGTACAGTACTGCAGGGACTCCATCCACAGTTCGTAAACTAGAGACATTGAAACTTCGTGAAGTCGAAGGCGGAGAAACGTTAAAGACCTGAAAAGCAAGGAACGTCGCCTTGCCTCAAGTTTCAAGCAAACCGAAATTGCTGTGGAATTTAATTTAAAATTTCATGGAGTCATTTTCAGCTGCGGGGAAAATAAATGCAGGTTTTTAACAAAAGTTATACTTGCATCACATTTCGGACAGTAACTTCGCATGAAAAATAAAAAAATTTAAACAATTATTCTTATTTTACAACTTATTAGACAAATTAAATCATACGCTGCGTTACTAAAAATGTAAAATAGAGTTGTTAGGAAACATAAATAAATAATTTGGCTATATAAAATACATTTACATCCTGCCTCTTAGAAGTACATTAAACTAAAATTTGTGTAGTAAATCTGAGCCAACGCAGTTGCTAATTGTATGAGTTTCCTCGAGAAAGCCGGTATCATATATGATATTCTGACGGATATAAGATTCGTTATACGTCGCAGTTTAATCTTACATTTATCTAAAATATATGAATTATCACTGCCTGTGGAACAAAAATAGCTTTTTGTACAATGAAAATAGAATATGTTAGTAGCAAATTAATTAGATCATTAATTGGAAATTTTAATTGTGGACATTTTACAAAAAATAAAGAGGTGGAATTTTTTATGCTTTTGAATTCTTTGTTGTCATTGTTGTTTTGACTTATATCATTAGTCTGACAATGACGTCGAAACAAGGCAAGAAAATTTCAGGTGGTTAAAGTGTATGATTACCTCTGTCAGTGACGAGGGACACTTTATGGGTGACCGCAGAACTTTGCTGAGTTCCGTCCTAATTTTGAAAGAGTCCCAAGGAGAACGGCTTTAAGGGCTTCTCACCTCTCATCCCCTTCCATCAAACATTCGAAAGAACTTTGGGTTCGCCGTATGTTTAAGTGCCCTTTCGCATGTTCCAAAGAGATTATACACTTACAAACACCCAATCCTTCTTCGAGATTCGAACACTGGTCTAATAATACGGCAGCAGCAGCATTATCCACTACACCGTATATAACTCTTTGTTAGTAATACAAATAATAAAAAGGGAATAATCTAATAACAGTCACTGAGCAGAGCGGAGGATTTGAAAAATAACTTTTCACAAATGGTTAAAATTTTGACGGTTCATCTTCCAATACAGTATCACATAAAAATATTTCAACTCTGGGAAAAGAATTTTTTACAGATTTACGCAGAGTATCATCTAGAAAAATAAGTTTCATCAGTAAAAGGCATACCAAAAAGTTATAGATTTTATTAGATCTCAGATAAGTAAGTCATTCGAACATAGTAGAATATCGTATTTTCTAAAAAAATGGAAATTAATCGGGGCAAATCGGAGCTCTGTGTTTGGTAATGATAGTAATTTGAAGCATCTTTGTTGTTGTCTTTCATTGTCTACTTCAGTTCCGCTCCAGCTTTGAAGAAAAATCCCCCTGGAGACAGATCCAAAGTTTCTTCTAACTTCCTCCCCTACCACCAAACATTCGAAAGACTCACCCTGTATTTTAAGTGCCCCTTTGCAGCAAAAAAATACTTTACACTTTTAAGCATCCAAACCTTTTCTGGTATTCAAACCCGCGTCCGTCAGTTCGACAGACAGGATCACTAACAATGTCAGTCAAGGCGCAGGATGCAAATATTTTTGTTCAATAAAAGACTAAATTTTTATTTTCATACTTAGAAGTATGGGTATTTATGCATTGTAGGAATTTGCAGATAATTTATAAAGTATGCTAACTGTCTAAGAACAACTATTTAATTTTAATAAATTATTTAAAGTATTATTTAAATTTATTAATTTTTTCGCAAACTAATTGGCAAAATGCATGTATAGTGTTCTCAAGCCCAAAGGAGCGTTGGCTCAGAAGGGCTATTATCGTTTCGGCGTTTCGTGTCGGTTCACCATAAACGACGAATTACTTTTGAAATCATTGCAAATAAAGATTATCGCCCTGTATTATATTTAAAGAAATTAAAAATGAAGAATCTGCATAAATGTATGTATGTTTCTCGCATTGCGATAAAACAATGGTACCTCAAGCGATCAAATTTTGAATAGCGTATGTCTCCACCCGAATATAGGCATCTGGAAGCCCAAATTTCGAATTTGTTTTATTATCTGTTAGATATTTTGTAAAGCATTTATGAGTTTTTGATTAAGAAACTCAAAGCTTTCAAAACGAGCAATGGCAGAACTGCACGAGGAAAAACACATTTTTATCTCCAGCGCGCAAGACGGAAATTCTTAAAATACGCTCTTTTAAATATTTTGCGATATTGCTCTTGGATAGAAGTGCGAAGAACATGATATTTAATAAATAAATGTAACACACAAGACATTAAAAAAACGCCGCTTTGGGCGTAATATAAAATCTGTAAGCTTTCAGTTTTCTTTTCTTTTTTTTTTCGTAGATCGATGTCTTATTTCTCTAATTCTAAAACTGAAAATGGTCACCAAAGTTAGTTTGATAAATGTCAAATATATATATATTGGTTTAGGTTATTGCGAAAGTTAACAAAAAATACAAGCAATTGTTTAAAATCTACAAACTTGTTCCTGTTATAGGATTTTCGAAATTTAACATTGCAGCTGTAACAAAACAAATTCCTGAATTTAATTTTAAAATGCGGTAATTTAACTAATTAGGAGAACAAGGAATTAACTATGGATACAGATATGCATTAATATGAGCTCAAGTTTGAGATGTGTCTAATACAATTAACATAAAACAAACGTTTCTGTTTCCACTTCAATGCAACTAAAATCTACCGTAATCTCTATTACAGTGTAAAGCAATCTCTTCTAAATCTAGTAATAAAGTGGCTGAAATTATAAACTGCGTATTGGTTAAGTCTTAGAATTTCGCATTTAAATATATATTAGGAAGCTTTACCAATTAATTAACTTTTATATCAAAAATGGAAGACCAGGATCTGGGAATATTTAGGTTAAATTAGGTTAATCTATGAAGGCAAAGCAACTCCAAGGCTTTCTACCTATGAAAAGACATGCTTTCGTGAACAGAGAAACAGAGTCGTATCTACTTTGCAAGTAGAGAGATTCTTGAAAAAGGCCAATGCAACAAGCTCGATGCATTAGATTTGAGTTATAAAGCAGTGTTGCTAGATCGTGCGATTTTTCGCAAATTTGCGACTTTTGGCAGTCTGGTGCTACTAAACTTTCAGTATTAGCGATTTTGCGAAATTTTTGTGACGTCCATGATTTTCTTATGCTACTTTTTGCGACTTCAAAGACTTTTTTAATGTATCGTAAAATGCATTTTTGTTAAAATAATGTACCAATTAAAAATAATTTATATAAAAAAAGTTCATTTAGGCTTAAATAGAAGTTGGCATCTGGCAATCTTATATACATGTGGGCTTTTCTTTTCAAGCTGCACAGCCTGACGCCGGTGTAACTAGAAGGAGGTATGAGAAGGGGAAAAGTGGGAAAGAAAGACAAGAAGCTGTTTCAGAACCTTTGAAAATTGAAACAGAAATTTGAAAAGAAGAAACGCCAACCTCCCCGACAAGCACCAAAATTAAACGAAGAAAACTTCCCGAATATGTTTAACACTGTTCCTCCAAAAATTGCACCGACAACGCTTTATAGCGAGAAACTGAAAAATAATATCCCTCAGCCACCCGAGAACATACAAGATGCAGTCTCCTGGATTAAAGATGAAAAAGTTAATACATTCCTTAGAACAGTTATCCCCATTATAGGGAAAATCAAGCAAGCAAAAACATCTGCAGATAAATTACAATTCGGATTCGAAGCAGCGATGATACTGATAAAATTCGCAGAAGATGAAAACTAAATTCAGTTAAGAATCACCTCGACTACTCATAGCCAATCAGATTGCGACGCTTTCTGTTAGTTCCTCCCACCTTCAATTTCACCGGCTTAGGTAGGCCGCGTTTACCATACTCTTCGACTGTGGGTACGAAGTTCTCTTCACCAACTTCTTCATGAGAATTTATCTAAAAATTCTCTGTTCATATACAACTACGTTATGGTAGGAAAGCTATGTCCCCTCTCCTCACGAGTTCAACACAGGATGGTGGCTCTTTTGCCTGGGTGCCTGTTTACATGTGCTTCGCACCTGAGACTTCAGAACCTCTCTCCTTTCCCCCTCCTCCCCGGTGAGTTTTGTTTTTCAGTCCTTTGTTCTACGGAGATAATGAATCCAACAAAATAACTTGCAGCTTGCGCGCCATATATTGAATACCCAAACAGAGAAAGAAATGAAATTCGTGCTCCTGATTATAATATGGCTAAGTAATGGAGATGACCTAAACATCAAAGCAAAGAGTTTTTCTAAATAACAACAGAAATAAATTTAACAGTGAAAGAACAAGGCTTTTTCAAGCAATCACAATCTGAAATTTTGAAAGACCAGCACGCAGAACGAAAATCTCACCGAAAAGCAATCCTCAATTAAAATATTCACAATTATGAAAAAAAAAAAAGTAAAAAAAGAAAAGAAAAAATTAACTGCCAACTCAAAAGAATTTAGTACAAAAGAGCTAGCAATCTAAACGTGAGGAATCTCTCAAAAATGAGTATGCACGAATTAATTTTAAAATAGAACCCTAAATTAAATGAGAATTAAATAAAAAGGAAATGGATAATTAAAGAATTGAAAATGAGCAATACAGTTTTAAAATTTTCTTTAAAGTTACGATATGTAATTAAAAAGACTAGAAATCGAATACAGTTACTTACGGAACCAATGGACAGTCAATTTGTGATGGCGTCAGATATCATGTGAGCATACGTAACTAAGACATCACAATAGTCACGTGATCTCTGACGTCATTTGCGATTTTTGCGATTTTTTTAGTCTTCTTTTGCTACTTTAGTTGAAAAATATCTGGCAACACTGTTGCAAACCACTGGCTTAGCCAAGAACCCAGGTCGGATGGCCAATGTTCAAAGACTTAACTGTTAAACCTACTGATAAGCCGAAAGTGTTGTAAGAATTGTCACATTGTATGAGGTGTTAGATTTTTGGCAATAAAAATACCGAATGAAGTTTTTTGTAATAATTAATAGTTAACTAATTAATTAATCAAAATAACATTACTCCAAAATAATCATCATACTTATTTATTTGTTTTTTACTTGAAAAAATTCGTTTCTTTAAATTTTGCTGGTCTGTTTTGCTAGCCTTTATAATCAGTAGCATGATGTTTATTTTTAAAAATTAATATAAAATCATATTATGAGGTGTATTTTAAGAAATAAAGCTGTTTTGGTTATGGTCGACGGAAAACTGTTATTATATGAAAACGAGTGATTGATTTTTTGTTGTTTGTCATTTTGTTGCTAGGGTGGGGTAAACAGTTTTGAGATGGCATGGTTACCAAAAGTATTTTCGACCCTCGCATTTCATTGATCTTTTCTTATCATATAAAACTGAAGCCTTAGCTTTGATAGAAGATACAGTAAATATTTGTTAAAAGCTGTGAAGAGAAATAAAAGCAAAAGCAACTAGAAAGAAAAAATAAGTTGAAATCATTCATAAAAGTAGTTGGCTGTGTAGTTTTACTTTACTACGCTTAACTGAAGCTCAGCAACATTGAATTCCTAATATAACGAAATTGCTTTTTACGTCTCAGGATGTACTTTTCATTAATCCGATTTTATTTTTTTAAAAAAAATTGAAAAGTTTCGGATTTTAAATTACGTCCAAAGGGGCATTTTTTAACATTTGTGTGTTACCTTTACTTATTAAATATCACGTTCTTCGCACTGAAACCATCAGTTCAACAGCAATATCGCAAAATAATTTAAAAATGATCCCAAAATAATTTTAAAATGATCGCAAAATAATTTTAAAATGAGCATATCTTTAGAATACACAGTCTCACGCGCTGGAGATAAAAATGTTTTTTCTGTACAATGCTGCCATTGCTTGCTTTGACATCTTTGAGTTTGTTAATCAAAAATTCGTTAAAGTTTTATAAAACATGAACCGATAATAAAACAAAGTCCAAATTTCAATTTTGGGCTTCCGGATGCCCGTATTCGCAGTAGAATTACGTCATTCAAATTTAGATGGCTCTAGGTACCGTCGTTTTATCACAATGCTAGAAACGTACATACATTTACACAGATTCTTCATTATTTAATTTCTTTAAATTAATACAGGGTGATAATATTTAACAACAAGGGTGGCAACAATTTGAAAACTAAAACAGCCGTTCAGAGTGAACCGACGCAAAATCGCAAAACGAAAACAGTTGTCCTTCAGGGGCAAAGCCCCTTTGGACTAAAAATCTTCAAACAGACCGTTGTAGAACACTTTTTTTTGTTAAATTTTTAATCAACAACTTATAAGGTATTTCTCCCGCCTTCTTGGCATGCCTTCGTGGTATAGTGGTCAGCACGCTCGACGTATTCGAGAGGCCCATGGTTCGAGTCCCGGTGAAGGCATTGCACAAATTCAATATCTCCTGCTTCAAAAAAAAATTCTTAATGACTCTGCAAGCTCAGCAGAATACCATATAAACAACGCGTCATTATCACTTCTTCGGTCAACCAAGCTAGAACTCTTTTAAAATTTCGAATTTCATATATAATAGAAATATGTTATGTAATTAACTGTAACTAGATTTAACACCTGTTGAGATCAGACTTCTCTCATTTATTGCGTCTATAAAGAGAATGCTGCAGAACGTGTATTTATTGCACATACGTAGGCGCCCCAAATAAAGGAATCTATTAATTAAATTGTATTATCAGAAGGATAAGCCACTATCTTCATTAATTTAGTAAAAGTGCCCTACGCTTTTATTATTCGTGATTCTAAATCACGTAGATAAAAAAATTGTAGATGAATTTTCTAAAGTGAATTAATACTTTTTTCCAATAAATAAATGCATGATAAATTATTTTTCTTTCTTTAGTTCATTAATTATTTTATGAGTTTTAAATAAAATCTTATTTTAAAAAAATACGTTTTTTAACCTTATTTTATTTTCATTGCAAGTGTACGCAAAAAAGCTATAACAAATGTTTATGTTTAGCCCAAAGGTCGGAAGGGCTATTAGTCTCGAAACGAAATTTTGCGTCGAATCACTTTTTAAATTGTTGCTACCAAATATTATCGCTCTGTAGCATATTTAAGGAAATTAAACAATGAAGAATCTGCATGAATGTATGTAGCTTTCTCAAATTGTGAGAAAAGCAACGGTACCTATAGCCATCTAATTTTGAATAACGTAGTCCACCACTCGAATATGGGCATCTGGAAGCAGGAATTTTGAATTTCGAATTTATTTTATTATCTAGTTCATATTTTGCAAAAAGTTAACGAATTTTTGATTAAAAAACTCAACGATTTCAAAACGAGCAATGGAAACACTGTACGGAATAAAACATTTTTATGTCCAGCGAGCGAGGTCTATTGGTAATTCTAAAAACATGCTGTTTTTAAATATTTTTAGCCCAAATGGTCTCCAGTCGTGTTTTTAAATGAAAAAAATTTCCTTTGGGCGTAATATAAAATATGAAAGCACTCAGATATTTTTTTGGGGCGGGAGGTTTATCATAGAATCCTCAGAGAATTTTATTTTAACTCGCTTTGTTATAAAGAAAGGAAATTTTGTAACATCGTGTCTAAGGTTAAACTGAGTGATTATTAAATTAAATACTAGTCTAATCTTCTAGTCCGCCAAACGAATTTTCACCGGAGCTTTCACTATCAAAATCAAAATACTAAGCAAATATAACTGAAACAAAACAAAAAATATGACTTCTAGCGTTAGGTACAGAATTGAACTACACTGTTGGCCACCCAAATTGCAACACCAAGAAAGACAAGAGATATCACAACAAAATTTATTTAGTAGATAACATGTTGACCAAGTATCAAATGGTTCAATTTATAGACTTCTGTGAAGTGTGGTTCCTTCCAGAATCGGCAGCCAGAGTAGCCGCCATTGTTGGAGATCATCGCTGCCACACGCCTCGCCATTGATTCAAAGAGACTTTGGATGTGCTCTTGGGGTACAGCAGACCAAGCAGCTTCCACACGTTGCAAAGTTGATTTGGTGTGGCAGTTTGGGATGTAATTTGGGTCAATCGTTCAGCAACAATGGACCACATGTTTTCTATCGGCGAAAGATCCGAAGAGCGAGCCGGCCAGGGAAGCAATTCAATTTGGCGATGGACGAAGAAGCCTTGCACAATGCGTGCCACGTGTGGTCGAGCATTATCCTGTTGAAATATGGCTGTGGGCAAGCTCTGAAGATAAGGAAGGACAACTGGCTCCAACACCTCAGAGATGTAGCGCTGGCTGTTTAAAGTACCGGCAATGCGTACTAGAGAAGTACGAGAGTGATATCCAATACCGCTGCATACCATAATACCAGGTGCAGGAACAGGCTGGCGGTGCATAACGCAGGTGTTCAGCATCCTCTCTCCACGGTGTCTCTAGACTCGAATTCAACCATTGTGGTGTTGCAGACAGAAGCGTGATTCATCAGTAAAGACAATTTCATTCCATTCTGCCGTCCACATCCTTCTTTCATCGCACCATTGGCGGCGGAGACGTCTGTGGTTCTGCGTCAAGGGTAGACGAAGCAATGGATGTCTTGCGGACAGACCACTCCGCTGTAAACGGCGTCGAATGGTACGTGCAGTCACTGGATGATGCGTTACAGACTGAATGTGCTGTGGTATGGTTCGTGATGTGACTGAGCGATCCGCCACTGCCATGCGCACAATGTTCCTGTCATCACGTGAAGTGGTGCACTGAGGTGGATGCTATCGAACACGTCGGTCCGTCGTACCCTCCTGCGTCCAGCGGTCACATATCCGCATTACAGTTGTTTGATTTCATCCAACACGACTACCGATTTCTCTGAAAGATAATCCACACTCTCGGTGGGCCACTATCCTTCCTATGTCGAACTCGGGTGCTTGATCAAACGATGATCGCTGTTAACTACGAGGCATAATGGATCGTTTTTTTTTTTGAAAAAATCCACAAGAAAAACATAATTGCCGAACTTGAAATCGTCAAAAACTCCAAGCCTTAAATAGCGCTTTGAAGTGGCGCCACAGGCGCACGTGAAATGGGTCTGCGCATAAATTCTAATCATTTGCATATCTCACCTCCGCTAATGCATGTTGTAAATTTCATGTTATTTGCATATTTCCTTCAGGGTGTTGCATTTACGGTGGCCAGCAGTGTAATTAGCATACATTTACCTCCACTTCTTCCGGAAATAATAGGCATAAACCATTAAATTATAAATAATTCAAAAGCTTAAAGTGAATTCTTTAGCATATGGTTGAGCTAAACTGCATTATCAGTAACATAATCCTCGGTCAAAAAGGAAACTTACCAACTGATAGGAATATGACTCATGCTGGGCAATAATAGAAAAACGCCAGTGTGGGGGACTGAATTTGCCAATCCTTATATTTAAACTTAGATTCTTACTTAAAAGTATAATTTCTCATATTTATATATTCTTGTGGATAGGACAAAAAGTTTAGGGCAGATTTTAATACAAAAAATTAAGCATTAGTTAAAATAAACGTTACATGTGTTAAGTTACAAAAATGCAATTAGAAAATGTATTTTATTATTACTGTACCGAAACTAAAAATGAAATAATATTTACTCAGCAAGAAAAGATGAAAACAAACTGAATTTGAAAAATAATAATCAAAAGAGAACAGTTTTCTGACAGCTGATCGTTTTCGAACTCATGTTTGAAAATCTAATTAACTAAAAAAGAAGAAACTTATATAAAAAGTAAATTTTTCAGAAATAAAAAAGCAACCTTTTCTTTACTTATATGTAAAAATAAAATAGTATTTTCGAATTTACACCATGAGATTCATTTATTCGGTTAGCAGAGGCAGATGTTAGAGTAATATTTAGTGGTGTTTCAGAAATCATATTAAAGACAGCCTAGAGTTTAGTATTTTGCATATCCTTTTTGTGTAAACATTAGTGATTAGAATTTTTTAGGTAAATTAAAGGAAAAGTAATAAAAAATAATAAAAAATATTAAGTAAAATAAAATACACATTAATAATAATAATAAATTAAATTACATTGCATTCTCTCAATTTTAGGTTGTAGTCCAACTTTACGAATAATTTTGCTACTTAATTTATAAGATCTAGTCCTCTTAAGCCACATAAACTGATCTGGTTCGTACTAATGAACCTGGCGAATTCTTCCACAGACGTGAAGCAATAGCAGCACAGAAGAAGGATGAAAATAACCCTTTATTAATTTTCAACTATGAACAAAAAGGCGTGTACTTCGTGCTGTACAATCACACCGATAACTTGCGGTGGAACTTAAACGTAATTACACAAATCAAATTCAAATCTTAAAAGAATAGTGCTGGATTCGCACGTTAAATTACGGCTAACATAGGTTGACTCAGCAAACCTAACAGGCGTCACAATTATTCGAAATGGCGAAGGGACGTATTAGCTTAACAGCAAGGTCAGAAACGAAACGTGCGCTGGCTAGCGAAAACACGCTCTGAATAAATTCCAAGATACACCCGCTTAAAATCTCACTTCACTTAACTCTAAATTTACATACTGGCGAGGAAATGCGAGGGGAAGTTGAGGAGTTCAGAAAAGGTAACAAAAATTTGAATAATAGGTGAAATAACTAAGGGAAACCCTACAAATTTTGAGAAAAAATATTAAAACTTTTAAAAAGTGTAAAAACCACAAATTAAGAAAAAATTGAAACATATCTTCATATGCCGATTTCAGTTTGAAACCTAAAATAATTTTAAGCTAAATATTTATGAATAGAGTACTAGTTTAAGAATTAATTCTCCAAGAATTCAAGGTGTTGAACATAAAATCGTGTTTAAACCGAGGTGTTAAGCATAGAGATGACAAATGATAGAAAAAAAGAACTTCATATTATTTCATCATAAATTAGCACCATGCAGAAATTTATGCGCTTATTTGTTAAGACTTTTAAATCCAGTATGTAACTGTGCATTTATTCTTCAGGATCGCTTGCAACAACTATTTCTGTCAACTGGCGATGCTTTTTATTTTGCCAGGACATAAGATATGCTTACTGAAACTAATAAACATCTCAGAAAAGGTTTCCTTCGGTATATTTGAGTTGCAGAGAAAGTTACTGGTTAGATCATCATGATTTGTTGCTTCTGTGCAAAAGAAAGAATTCTAAATTTAAGGCATTACCTTTATCTGAGTCATACCAAGAAAAAAAAAATCAGTTAGTCAGTCTACTGTACAACCCCTCTCCTCCCCCCCAAATAAAACGTTGTCTACTGAAGTACTGTTTGCAGGAATTTGGATCTTATCAGTTAGTTACTAGACTGAAGATTATTTATCTAGAGATTATCTTTACGAGGCTTCCAAGCTGCTTTGATGACATAACTCTTTGTCTAAAATTAAAAAAGTCTTATCTTCTACAATATAGAAACATGTGCCAATAGCTTTGTGGCTGGTACGCTGCCCCAAAATAACTGGATGTTTCTGTTAAGGATCTTCTGGAGATAAAAATAGGAATGAAAAATGCTTCACTATACTGCTGAACTTAAAAGCTAAAAGTGAAAAGGCCGGAAAAAGGAATTCAATAAATCGAAAATATGATCTATCGAGAGAAATTAAGATTAGTTTTGTATTCAAAGTTTTGATTTGTCCAAATTCGAGTAATTAAATTTCTCCTGTCTACTCAAATTTTAGGTATACACTTGTCAGGACCGAGTGTTCGGTGCATATTCTTGGCAAACATCTTCGTGAAAGTGCTTGAGTCCTGATCTTGAACAGGGATCTGAATGCAGCTATGTTCTGTGGAAGAATATTGTGATTAAGTGGTAGAAGTATTTTAGGTTTCAAACTGAAATCAGTATATGAAGACATGTTTCAATTTTTTCTTAATTTGGGGTTTTTACACTTTTTTAGGGTAGTTGCCTTGCCTCCCTCCGTCAGTCCCCGTCGCTGGAACTATGAGGACCAAATCCCCGACGACTAGGCAGAACATAATGGCCACACTTCGGTCTAAACAGAACAATCAAATTAATTTAAACTAACGCTAATTAGAAATTAAGTAGTCGTTGCTCGCAGATCTATGAACGCGAGGTTGGCCTCTAAACTAAATGGTGCCTAGCAAGATTTAACTAATACTGACGCACTTGGAAGTACTTCAGTAAGTAATCACGTACAGCGCTACGGATTAGAATTTAAATACTAGCTGGTCAGGCGAACATTGAATAGAGTAACCGTGGTCTGCGACTAAAAGCTCTCTCACACTGAAAGGTTTCTACCTTTCGTTTAAATACTACTTGGCTCCACTTCAAATTAGCATAAAGCTGAAACGCGCGCTTATTCTAACGGGAAATTGAAATGAGAAGGGATAGAAAAAGTCAAATTAAAATAAAAACTTTGTTAGTTTAACTAAAACCTTACACACTGTTATAATGAATTAGTCCTTGATATTATTTGTCATGGAATCGAATCGAACCCTAATATTCCACGAATATCGCGCAGAGCGCGACGTGTCCGGATCAATGACAAATATTGCTATAAAGGCACATAACATGAATGCAGTCATGATAAGTAGGACCTGGATGGGAGTGCCAGTGAGTGGAGGCAAGAGGATCATAAAATGACCCGTCATCGCAAATAAGGAAGGTCTGGAGTGTATGAAAAAGTAAGTCAATAAGTGTAGTAAAATTAACTGGCAGTGGTTTAAAGTAAGAAATCTCCCCATAATGTAAAAGAATGCAATGTAAACCAAGTACAATGAAACACAAAAACAAAAGCAAAAACAATATGGAAGGAAAACGTGAAAAATAACTAGGTGATTGGAAGATCAATCTTCTTGTGGTGTGTGGCAAATGGCCTTAGATCATAGTTCTCTTCAAGCATTTTATAGTTGAAGAGATTAAATGAATTTAAGTATTGACATATAAGTACTTTATCGAAGAATTTTGCGTTTATCTTGTTAAGATGAGTTTCAGTGGTGTACTGGTTGGTTGAAAACGAACAACTTGCAATTTTTTTTCGAAAGGATGGAAAAAATCGCGCGTCTTTCTTTCAATAGTAAACCAGGCAAAAAAATTGTGCGAAACAGTTGTTCGCGTGGAACAAACACGTGTGTGATATGGGCCTAAGTTACCAGCATGAACCAGCCTCATTCCATTGCCAGAGCATCTCAGCGCTTATTCTTCATACACCGCCACATGCCTAGCAACAAATCCAAAGAAGGTTAAAGTCCACAGCGGCTAAATGCTTGTGCGCTACCATGATCCTCGGTCCACGATCGATGTTACATATTGCAAACAAAATAATCAAGTTTTTTGTATCAAAGCAAAAAATAATTCAAAAATTATATATAAATTTATATCTATTTCCTGGATATACATGTAATGCCATAATTCCGGAGCAGAGAAGAGGAATCAGCCTGCAATCGTCGTGACCGAGGGTGGATATTTTGGTGCGCACTTAACACCGGTATCTTTAGCAGCTTCCGATAGTCGAGTGGAAAGATGAAAGAAGATTTTGACACAATCAAATTGCAGCTAATTAACATCTTTATTTCTAGGCACATCAGAATTATTCTTTGCAGACAATATACATTTTGATCATAAACAATTACAATAATTTCTCATATACACAGGTTAACGGGGGCGACATCCTTTTCGACAGAGATGCAGAGCAGCGGGTATATATTAGAAGTGACAGAAGCTAGGAAACGAATGACGTAATTAGCTGCCAGAAGTATTTATTCCAGAGTACACGCGATATTAGAGACAAGCTACGATTGGTTAATAGTTTGGATTGCCCTTTTCAGTAGCGTTACATAACGCAGAAAAATCTCGAATAGGGGAGAACAGAAGAATTTAGGAGGAGTGCACCAAATTTAGAATGATAATTTTTAGATCGCCAATTAGTTTTCAAAGCATCTATCGTATTGTTGCGTACGGGTTCGTAATGGATTGAATGCACTAGTCGTTAAAAAGTTAAAAAAACTTATTCTTTTCACAAGAAATAAAACAAAACTCTGAAATATTTCCTCAGAGATATTCGCACAATATCACAATATCTCAAACCTTAAACACAATTCACTTCAAAACAGATAAAGCTAACACAATTTCACAGCGAATTCGCTACAATCAGTCACAGCATTAAGTAAACAAACAGCAATTCGCTTTAAACAGCTACAACTACAACTGAGATGAGGTGTTTATATTCGGCTTTAATAAGCTTTTTAATTATTTACTAGAATATTCTGGTAAAACCTAGATTTTTCTCCATAGTTGTGGATGGCAACAGTAAATACGAGATATTTATTTATTAATATTAAATGCATGCGCTTTCGTATTTTTACTTTTCCGACGTAGCTAAATCGTCTGCGTTGCACGGGAAAAACAATTCTAAATAAATAGCCAAATAAATATGAAATCCGTAACACTGCCCCCTTCCCAAGGACTGCACGTCTCGGGCAGTACAATCCTTGGACAGGAATGCAAACTTACAACTAAGGCATCAATGCAATAATAAACATTACGTTACAATAACAAAATAAGCAATAATTGAGGTAAATAACTTTTAGCAAATCAAATACTATATACAAAAAGGGCCATATACTATTTACTACAATTATATACACTACGTACTATGGCCATAGTAATGAACTAACCTAAAGTCGTAATGAACGACTTTAGGTTTAGAGTTCGATGACTTACAGATCCGAATCACGCCGTCGTTCAGCCTGTTTAGGACTGTGTATGGACCATATCAAGGTGACTGTAGTTTCGGAGAGAGTCCTCTTCTACGAGTCGAATTCCGCAACCACACCTTGTCTCCTTCGTTGAAACGACGGCCAGTAGCTCTCGTTTCGTAGCGGGTTTTTATCTTCTCCGTCGCCAAGTTGACTCGCTCTCGTGCAAAGTTGTGCATCACTTCAAACCGGGCCTGGAGATCTTGAATGTATTCCTCAGGCGATGAAGGCGCATCCGGAGGGCGACCAAACAAAAGATCACATGGCAGACGAAGGTCACGACCGAAGAGCATCTGAGATGAGGAATAGCCGATAGTCTCGTGAACAGCACTGCGGTAAGCCAGTAAAAGCAGTGGTAACTTCTTGTCCCTGTCCTGTTGGTTTCTGGAAACCATCAATGAAAGATTATTGAGGATGGTTCGATTAAACCTCTCTACCATGCCATCCGAATGGGAATGTAAAGGCTTCGTTTGGGTTTTGTGAATGCTGAGTAGCTTGAAGGGTTCTTTGATTACAGCCGAGGTAAAATTCCTTCCCTGATCGGAATTTAACTGAAGAGGCACTCCGAACCTGAAAATCCAGTGCTGTATCATCCTCTCTGCTACTGTGGCAGCCTCTTGTTTAGGAATAGGATAGGCTTCAGGCCACTTGGTGAAGTAATCAATGGCAATGAGGATGTATTTGTTCCCATCAGCAGATCGTGGCAGAGGTCCTAAGATGTCAAAAGCGATGCGTTCAAAAGGTGTTCCTACATTGTAACGTTGCAGCTTCCCCCGGCTGCGTTTCTTCGGACATTTTCGACCTGCACATGCATCGCAAGATCGGCACCACTTTTTCACGTCATCCTTTGCATTGTTCTAGTAGAAGCGCTCACGAACTCTCTGCAAGGTCTTCATTATTCCGAAGTGACCTCCTGTAGGGTTGCTATGCAGTTCTTTAAGGACGTCCGGGATCTTGGGAGTAGCAGCTGCCGTCGGAATTTCTTTCCATCATCCCATTCGAAATTCCGGTACAAGACGCCATTTCGAATATAGAGTAAGTCCCAGAGAGTCCAATATTATTTTGTCGTGGGACTATAGCTCGAAATGTTCTGCCAGGTAGGTTTTCTGTTTGAGGTCTCTATTATATCAGTTTTGGGTTTAATGTTTGGGATTCGAACCAGGCCCGCAGGTACGGCACACAGCCCACTATACTCACTAGGCGGCATTCATTCCACATACAGGGAAATCATGAAACCCTCATGCAGTCACAAATAATAAAAAAAAGACAAACTACTAATATTGGTCCACAAGCCGCCGAGCAGTCAAAGCAACTTAGTAACGTGGATAAGCAATGTTTCCAAATCCTCCAAAGTCATCCTTCCCTTTCCGTATACTGTCTAACGGTGGAACATGTAATAAAATAAAAACTACTAATATTCAGTAGATTTAATCATTAAGCCATTGATGGGAATATCTGTTTTATGCAAAAATACAGTGCTGATGCATTAATCAATAATCTCTGATACTCATATAATTCTGTGATACGTCTGACTCTGTAAAAGTAACGGAGAAGAATGTTTTAGTGAGGGGGAAAAAGAGAGGGAATTTTCAAGGATTAATATTGAGAAACTGTGAAACAAAATGTTCGTCTATCGGAAATTTAGCAAGCAGTGATTCAAATCTCAATTCGTGACGTAAGACAAGGAAAAATATTCAAACGATTAAATGATTTAATCATTTTCCTTCTGGAATGTATTAAAATCGGCAACAACAAGGCCAAATGTGTAATTTCTGAAGCTACGTAGCGGATTTCTAAGTGATAAAATGGCTTCTTTTAGTTAGGTGGATAATTTTCATTGTATAAATCAGCATATTTTATTATACGAAGTTAAATTTTAAAAGTTACTTCTGCATCAAATATTTTGTAGTTGAGCCATTAGTATCATTTTTCTGAATGTATTAATCTACGGAGCGCACCTTAGACAACATTCGTTCTTGAAAAAAATGCAAATGAGGAAATAAATGTCAAACTTATGAGTGTTATAAGACAGAATACGACAAAACTGGGTTTTGAGCGATAACGAAAATGCTGACAACTTACATAATTTTATGTTTACAAGAGTAAAGTGAATACGCGTCCCGATTTTGGAGGGACAGACCCGCTTTTTGGGGGACTGTACCGTGTCCCGCCGATTTTTAAAAATGTCCCGCCTTATCGAAATATCTGCATTTCTTATTTTAAAGGTACTGTAAAAATACAGGGTGTTTATAAAGTCCCGGACCCGTTTTGATGTTTAATAACTCATAAAATAATGAAAATATAAACAAACTTATGGCATTTATGGATGGAATAACTTATATATTTTCCTTTTCAGGTTTGAATACCTTTACCTTTGTAAATATCGTCTGCGCGTATGGTTGATTTCGGATAATTTCATTTTCCAGTCTAAATATCTGTACTTTTCTAAATATCATCTGCTTATTATTTGCACTTTTCTCTCTTTTGTTTTTGGCAACTATTCTAATGTTAAAAGGGATTCCCCAAAGGTTAATGTGTGCTGTGGACTCATGCACGACCGAGTCATTGCACCTTTCTTTTTTACAGAAAAGACGGTCTCATCAGGCGTATACTTAGACATGTTGGAAAACTTCGTATTTCCACAACTAAAAGAGCTTCAGCCACATGTCTTTTTGCAACAAGATGGTGCACCACCTCATTGGGGTACCATCGCTCGTAGTTCTTTGATTGACCATTTTACAGGAAGACGGATTGGTCGAGGAGGTCCAATTCCTTGGCCACCCAGATCACCTGATATAACGCCGCTGGACTTTTTCTTTTGGGGATTTGTAAAGGACAACGTTTACAGGAGGAGAGTGTCTAACATGGATGACCTAAAAGCCAGAATGACAACCTCAATAGCCTCTGTGGATGCCGACACGCTTGCCGGTACCTGGCGTGAAATTGAATATCGACTCGATGTTCTGCGTGCGACGAAAGGGGCACACGTGGAAGACAAGGGTGATGATTTTTTTTTGAGTCTAACTAACCATTTACGTTATTAATTTTAATCTATCTTTATTATTTTATGAGTTATTAAACAGCAAAATGGGTCGAGGTCTTTATAAACACCCTGCATATTACCTATTGTTTATTAATTATTATAGTAATTATGAAATAATAAAAATTACATAAATAAAAAAGATATAAAGTGCATGCAGAGTAAACTAAATCAGGCGATGTAGTGAGTTAGATTTACTCGGTGGTGTTCAATCATTGTCGTTACGTCTCATCAAAGAATATGTATGTTAAGACGGAAAGCTTCGCCAAAGCAGGAGTGGCTCCATCACATTGTAGAGGGAAGCAGTTGCGCGTGCGCAAAATAGCTGTCAAAGCAACTTCAACCTTAATATCATTTTGCGCATGTGCGGAATAGTTGTGGAACTGGTGTCGAAAGTTACGTTTGTGAAGACTTCATACTTCTGTGACACCATTTTTTCCCGTTCGTATCGATGTAAATCAAATCAAAAGTGCGGTTTGTTGTTTTTAATTTCACGTTCGACTCATTATTTGATTGACGAAGGAAGGGCAATAGTCGCCACAGCGTAACGATCAATAATGTAAAATTTAGTACTCTTTTTTAGCCTTTGTAGTAAATTATTTATTTATAGTATTTACCCATAAAATAAAAGATGAGTTTAAAAAAAGAGACTGCAAATTTATTGACGAGATAAGCAGAGAATTTGAATTTATTAAAAAATAGACTATATCTATATGGTACGGTATGATAAATGCTTTCATAACCAAATTATAATTCTCATTTTATCCCATTTGTTCCGCTTTGTCTCAATGAAAATGTGGGACTTTACATGAGGAAATTAGTGTTTGGCTTTAACGGCAGCTCTTCGTAAATTGTATTTTCATCGCTTTGAAGAGACCTTATTTAGACCTTGACCTCATTTTAGAGCAAAGATACAGCTAAACTCACACTGAGATTTACTTTACAAACACAACAATAAAGGTAAAACTAGTTTCAGTGTAGCCATCTTGAAAACTAATCTACAGAATGGATATTACGAACGAGTTGAAACGTGGAAAGATTTATTTTTTCTCATCGCTCATTTTTTAACCTATAAATCATCAACACTGTCACAGTTCTAACTTTCAAAATTAGTCTTAAATAAATTACTGTAAGCACTTCGATAAATTTTCGTTACAGAAAAGTAAATATTTATGTCTATTCTTAAAAGAACCGAGTGACCCTCATACAAATCTCTCATTAATTTGCATTACTATTAACGTTTGTAAAAAAGGATACAGTTATAATCGCTTTTCACATAAAAAGATTTCTTTG
Source organism: Stegodyphus mimosarum (assembly GCA_000611955.2). NCBI lineage: Eukaryota > Metazoa > Arthropoda > Arachnida > Araneae > Eresidae > Stegodyphus > Stegodyphus mimosarum. The sequence goes on along the minus strand of KK117608.1, from coordinate 250,602 downwards.
TTTTTTGTTGGACACTTCCTCTATTAATAAATAGCATAAGAAATTTACTTAATTGTTTATTTTGTAGTTACGAGGCGAATGTTGAAAATGAATACTAGTGTATCGCTTTAAATTTATCTTTTGTAGAACGGCAACGAAAAGCACTGTAGCGGTTAAGTTTTAAATGTTGAATAAAGATATGAGCCTGTTCTAACTACAGTGGCTCCCAAAAGTGTTCGTACACTTATGATTTTCATTGAAATATATCCACTAATTAAAAGTAAACTTTTTGAATGAGATTTTAATAATAAGATCTATAATCTATTCGTAACAAAATTACATGAAATATTTTTAAAATATAGCGAAACTTTATTTTTAAGAAATTAATAATAAAAAAATGACAAACATTTTATCTCACAAAAGTCTTCGTACACTGCAAAAAAATCTTGACATAGTAAATATT
>KK117608.1:233874-247879 GCA_000611955.2 Stegodyphus mimosarum | reverse complement strand
ATAGTGAAAGACAGTTTGAATTTGTGATGCTTGTTAAAACCTTCTGACCCGCAAGGCCGTATATTTTTTGTGATGTTTGTGAGAACTTATATGTACGTCCATCTTAAAATATGTCCAAGAAATTGAGGCAATTTATTAAAAGTACGTAAATCCAGATATAAAGCATCAAGGGCAATTTGACATTAAATTCAAGAAAATAATTCTTTCTCACGGTAGGGTTAAATATTTGTAGACCTATGCAATCTAGCTGTTTTCATATTTACTAGTTTGAATATTTTCTCTCTTTATTGTGCAAATAATACATTGAGAAAAAATTGTAAAGAAGTTTAAAACGAGGGGCCCGTTGTGCATCGCTATCGTAATACAAAAGATCTTCTTCATATTGTTGCGTGCATATGGGTTCGTAATAGATTGAATGGACAAGCCCGATAAAAAGTTTATAAAATTTATTCTTATAGCAAGAAATATAACAAAATGCTGGATTTTTCCTCAGAGATATTCGTACAATATCACAATATCACGCAATATAATCAGTAGCTATGCTTAAACTACTAAAACTTTAAAAATACAAAGCAATGCAAAAAAAAAAGCTAATCCGATCTCACCGCAAATTCGCAAAAACAAAAATAACAACAGCTAGCTAAGCAACAACAACAACAACACCTGAACTAAGATGTCTCTCTCTGGCTTTTTAATCGGTCGCGAGAAAGTTCTAGCAATTTCTGTTTTCTCGAGATTTCTGGAAAGTAAAAGAGTAGAATTACGGTTACAGCTAACACAGTAAGCAATTACATTTATTCAATTTAAATATAAATTGCGAGATATCTATTTATTAAATGTTAAATCCGCGTACTCCTGTATTTTTACTTTTCCGGCCTAGCTTTTTCTTAAAATATGACTCGTGCTGCATTGCGCGGAGATATGAAACAATTTTAATTATAATTCCATTAAAAATAGCTAACTAAATACAAAATCCATAGCAATACGAACTGAACAATATGAACTTAGCAACTGAAGAAACCGTGTTCGAATTCCGATAGGTGTACTGTACAGTTTATTTTCTACTTTATTTGGCTTTGAAAATTATAGTAGACTTAATTAGTGGCGTCCGGATTAAAATGAGGCGGACTAAAATGGGACTAAAATAAAGCTCATCAATGCCTGAACTTGGTCGAATGCCTGTCTCGTGCCTTTCTAAGTGAAGGTTGATGGAAGATATTATTGATTGTGAACATGCTCTTGTGGGATAAGTTAGTATATCTAGTTGTCAAGAGAAGCATGTACACTGTAAAAAATTTTAGTCCAACGTTACACCATTTAATGGTTCAAAATCAAAGATAGTACCAAAACATGGTTCACTTGATTTTACGTTTCACTGATATTTGGTGAAACGATCCAACTAGGTAAACGTTTCACTATTTTTAAGGAATACTTTGCAGCCAATCAAACCGAAGCATTCAGCGCATGCCTGGTTTTCCCGTGATTCCATCTTTAGAAAGTTTAATGGCGGCTGTTTGAATCTGTTAACGGATAGTCGGTTGTGTATTCGATAATTACAAGGTACGTATATTTTTGGTTTGTTTCCTTTTTGATTTATGTATTAATGAAATGTAAGATACAAAATGGTGTTAAAATGCATTCGCAGTAACTTTTTAATGATTTTGTTGGAATGAGTGGCGTTAGTGCTGAAGCCTACTTTCACCATTTGGTTATTACTACTGTATAGAACGTAGCTGAATAGAAGTCTAAAAAGAGATTCCCGAACATTCTTAGTAAAAACATTGTTATAACATAATGTGTAGTTCTGCATATATTACGTAATATGTATTGCTATAAAATACGTTATAGTCATTCTGTAGAAAATAGAATACTACAATACAAACATAGAATGTTCTGTCAGCATCAGTATTGGAATATAATAGTTCTTACGCTGTTTGTGAACTTGAGAAATAAGAAGCACATAATTCATCTAAAACGTTAAAAAAACTTTTTTGACATGAAAATTTAAGTCTTGTTGTTTAAAACTAAATTTATGGTTTAATTTTTCTCTAGATGAAAATCTTGGTACAGTGTCAATCATCATTGAAAGTGCTAGAAATTTCAGATTATGGTCAGCTTACTGTTATTAACTACGCTTAATATCCAAGTTTTTTTATCTCTGTAAAAATGTGCTGATGATTTCAAAGAGTATGTTGATTATGAAAACTTTCCCTAGGGATCCCAGCAAAATTGAAAGTTATTGATTGACATGATAAAACTGTATTTGGAATATTTTGTTGAAGTAGCAAGTTTTTTTATTGCTTTGTGAAAATTTTTGTTTATTAAATCTTATTGTTTGATTAAAACCATTTTGAAATATTATCTAAACTTTCCTTTTTACGAGAAGAATTTTTTGATAAAGATGCATTGAATTATTGTTATTTAGCCATGTTTTTAAATATTCTGTTCGAAAGCATCCTTATTTGGCCAAACTTGGTATTTAAAAATTTTGTTTTTCAATATTTCATATAATAATATATATTGAACTTGAACAGTTGTGTTTATTATGCATACTGTTATGACTGCTCACCAAGCTACTACAAAAATGCCAACAATTTATAGATTTTGTTCTAGGTACTCATTCAGCTTAGCATCAAACTGCCACAAATGTTGGAATTTAAGAAATTCTGTACATTTTCTCTGCCAAACTGGGAGTAAATTTCTGTTTTACTTATCATTCAAAATGTATCTTAATTTGTGCTTTTACAGATACATTGTTAATTTGTTGAATTTCTCAAGATCAAGAAAGATTTTGCCAAACTGGTAGTATTTTTAATAGCCGAAATGACAAAAATAATTATCTCTTAACCCCTCTTATAATCCTGCAAAATCATGTTTTGTAGTTTGAGGTGGAACGTAAATGAATTTTGACTATGGTTTCTGATTTTAAGAAATAACTTTGCATTAAGAATTTAATTAATATCAGGCATTTAAAATAATAGCAAATAAGAGACTTTTTTTTTTTGAAGTAGTTAAGATGTGCTATTGAAATTGTATTTATTTGTGTTTAAATCTGCAAAACGAAGTTTGATTGTTTAAAAATATAATTGATTATTTCTAACCAGTTAGAATATGAGCTAAGTGTTATTTCTTCATATGTCATTTCGTTAGTGGTAAATATGGCAGAATATTAGAGTAATTGACATTGTTTATTTTTTATTTGATATCAATAATTCATAGATGCATTAACTTCTTTTATAATTGGAGAGCATAACACAAAGATTTAATTTAAGTACTATTTTTTTAACTGTGCAGTATAATTTATTGTTAAGGGTAACAAATATTGCCAAATACGGTTAACGTCATTTAGAAAGCATTACATTAGTGTATGTGAGAAAAGAGCCTGTTATATAGGAAATAAATGAAGATAATTGTGCAAAACTGATGCTGTGGAATTTCCTTGAATATTTTTGCAAGTTGATTTTTGGTTTATATAATCTAAACCTTATTTTTTATTTGAATAATTTAAACTTTTTGCTTAATTTTACTTGTGAAGTCATCCAAAATAACATTTTGTTTCGAAGACATCCATTTTTTTTAATTCAAATAATATGCAGAGGACTATTTGTACTTTACCTTTTTTGTAATTATTTTAGGTAACTTTTAAGTGCTTATACATGAATACAATAAAAACGTTTGATAAATTTAAATTAAATGTATATTTTATAGTTATTTTGATGTAAATATTAATATTCTTTCAAGATGACAGTAATAAAGGTAAAGTAAATTTTCAGTTTAAATTCTCAGAGTATAAGTCTCTGATTTGTATCAGTAACTGTACATGTAATTGCTCCAGTTTTCTTTTTAATTATTTCAAATTGCTGAAATATTCAAAATATTCAGTTTTTAAGCTGTTATATTTTCAAAATATATTACTACAAAAAGTTGTGTTTCTGAAAATTTCCACTTTCTTAGCTAACAGTGCTTTTTGCAATCATATCATTGTATCAAGGGATCCCAATCGCCTCCAGGCGGGCAAGTGGCCCCAAGGTGGGCATGGAAATTTTATAGGGAGTCGATGAAGATCTGGACATTGACAGCCGAATTTGCAGTGGCAATTAATCAGCATAGTCAAGATTCCTATTGATTCCAGAAGTGCAGGTACGTATATGCTTTATTTCAGATTTTAAATGTCATACAAGAATAATATCCCAAAATAAAAGTTGTTACCAAACCAACATTGCCTTTTCCCTCTTCTAACCTAGTATAAGTAGATTTGAGTCAAGTCAGCAATTTACTATGGGAAGAAAGAAACAGGTTGAATATTTGTAATGGAAGTGATTTGAGAATTGAGCAATTTTATGCCAAATGCTAAAAGAATTACATGAATGCACAGATCACATTAATTATTCATACTTCTGTGTAATTAAAATTGAAGTTTTGTGCAGTTAAAATCCGTTATTTTGTTTCTGGCAACTTGTTTATATTTGTAAAATTAAAAATAAAGATTTAAAAAAAATTAATCCAATAAACCATTTTTTTAAAATTTTTGTTCAAAATTTTAGTTTGCTGTTATTTATTTGCAATTATTTGTATTTTGATTATGCTGCATTACAGAGAAAAATGTAAGGGGTTCGATGAAGAAAACGTTTTTCTAAAGTTCTTTTAAAAGGGGTTTATGTAAGAAAAAACTTGAGAACCCGTGCTTTACATAAGAAAAATTTTCCAAAATCTAGCTTCTCTATTTTTACCTTTACTAACTTGTATTATTCTTATTTTTAAATGTAATGTCATATATTACATATAATTTTCAAAAACCTTTTGGTATTTTCTGATTATTCATCCCCATTAAAAAGTCACAAATTGATTGCTGACTGGAGAGAGATATTTGTTTGGATATCCTTATTTCTAGTTCAAAAATGCTGCTTTCATAATTTCTTTTCTTTTTCCATATAAGACATGCAGTCTTTTTGGGTTTTTTCCACTCTTCTTTTCACGTACACAGCGATCTGCTTTCACTGAAGGAAGCAGCAGAGAATTCCAGAAACTTAGCATTTTGAACAACCATGGCATCAAAATCATAAAATGACACACATGAAAAAAAAAGGCACATGATGCCTTTAAACAAGTCTTATTGCACTGTATGTGTGTAGGAAGTTGAGTCTGAGATTTCGCCGATGAAAACTGCAATATGCTATTCACCGCTATACTGAAACACAGAAATTCCCATAGAAGGGATCATAATCTGCCGTCGTACTGGTGAAATGTCTGGAAAGCCATTTGGGGTTGCTATGGGCACAACTAAATTGCCACATAAATATATTTGGGTAATATTGGTAGGTTTATAATAGTAAAATAAACACTTTGGTGCTGGTATAATAATGTAATCCAGCTAATTTTCTTAATGTTTTGTATTTTTTTAATGCTTAATGTTTTATAATTCTTATAATTGTGTATTTTTTACTAAATATACCTTTAGATGTGTAGGCATATTAATATACATTATATATTAGATTTTTTTAAATACCGGTGGAATGTATGCTCTACCAGCAGCAACACATTTCAACATAAATATTTTTTGGCGGCATGATGCAATGCCTCATCAGTACATTTTTGTGCTTCTTTGCTGGGTTCGGGGATAGTCTTAATACCTCCTTTTTTAAAAAATAAAATCCTCAATATCTCAAAGTATTGATGTTCGGCCAGCCATATATTTGATATTTAGCCCTGGTATTTGACAAAAATTGTTTTTAATGCATCTTCCTTTTTTATTGTGTTTTTGTTTCTTCTATACTTTTTATTAGAAACTAAAAGTAAAACTAACATTTTACTACCAGTAATGATATGGTTGATACTGTTTAACACTGGCATTTCGACCCAGGTTTGAATCCATGCAAACGCACTGCCTGCATGTTTGGCTTCCTCCATGTGTAACATGAATGCAACCCAATGTACATACCCTAGTCAGATAGCAATCGAGTGGCTTGCTGCATCCAAATAAACCAATCAAAATGAATATTTAAGTTTTTATTAATTAAATTTAATATATTATGGATGCTTTATGTTATTTTTAGTATATATTGCAATGATAGTATATATTTGTTGTAACTTATATACTAAAACACAGAAACATCAGTCAGTATAACCTAGTAATACTAATAGTAACATCAGTCATGATACGAGGGTGAGAATTATGAAAGAAAAAATAAATATAAAATTAATAGTTTAGATAATGCATGATGTTATGTAGCTGTGTATTAACGCTTCTTTTTTTAGGTTCCCAATGATGTTGAAATAGAGCTACAAACAGTATCTAAAAGATGTTGTCTTCTTTCAATCACTGGTTGTGAAGGCCTGACCCTGTACTCCCCAAGACTACCTCGACATCCATGCAAGATCAGAATGTGTTGTGACTTATCTCAATTGGAACATTAGAACAAGCTTATGAAATTCATCCTGGCAAAAGAGTGCAGTCACCAAATGGTGCGTTATGAGGTACACCGTCGCTGAGCTTGATATAATGTGCTTGTCAGACCACTGTGCCCACAAATTACCACCCGTTGCATTTCCGATACAACCAACAGTGTGAAAAATCACTGATCTAATGTTGAGTACCATGCATTCTTTGCGTCTCTCTTCTAATGATTATGAACTGCAAGAACTGTTTAAGTATATGAGACAACCATTAAATTGTTAAATAAAAAATTCTAAATTTGGGTTTCATGATATTGTTAAATATCCTATTGAAATTTTCACAAATGTATTAAAATGACTACTACATACACTTGTGTTTTCTGAGATTTATTGGTTTAAATACTCCAGGATACGAAACTGCAAAATGCTTTTTGTCAATAATGTAAGTAATGGTAAATATCCCCCCATGCATGCTTTACAAGTACATTTATCTTATTTATTTCATACAATTAAAGTTTTCAAGTTAGAAGAATGTTGTTGATGTATGTCCTGTTTCTATATAAGCATAATAATGTATGCTAATTATTCAGAAGTACTTGTTATTAAATTCTGAAAAATAATGATTAAAATATTTATAAAATATACGTAATCATTCGACAGGTTTTATGAGTAGTTTCATTTTAAATTTCTTAAACAGAATATAAGTGATATAATTTATTAAATTATGCTTACATGTATGTCTGTGCAAAATTCAGCATAAAATATTTCTTAATGAATTACTTTTCTTACGTAGCAGTTGCAGAAAATTTGTCTATGTGGATTTAAATGTGTTCTTCATTAAAGCTTTGCCATCTTAAGTTATGTTTTTCCTCTGACTTATTTTACATGAAATGTTTACGTTTCTATATAACATGCTACCAAGAGATATGTTTAATCTGCAGAAAAATGGAATTTACTTTTGAATTTATTGAACAATATTAATAGCTTTGGAAAATTTTCTTTATTGTATAGGTACATAAGTATTATAATTTATCATGCTTCATAATATATTTTAACATATTGTAAATAAAAAATTACCATAAAGTAAAACTTGTTTTTGTGTGAGGAGGGGACATGGGAAACCTTACAGATTCTAGCAAACACTTCTGGTCTCCAAATTTTAAAGGTAAGTGTCATGGCATGTGAATGAAAATAAGAATTATGCATGGAATAATTTTTCTTTATATAGTATAATAGTAATTAGTTGAATAGCTGATAATTACACATTACACACAATGTATAATATCAATTTTGTTATGAGAAAGCAATTTCTGTTGTAAATTTAAATACTGGAGATCTTGAATCTCAAAGCTAATGCAATTTAATTTACAAGTGAAGGCATATCAAACATGAATTTTTAAAATTCAGCTCTTGCAATGAGCAGTTACATTGGAACTTATTCCTATTGGTGTGTAAGGCATTTTAATTTTGTAAAGATATATTTTTATATACATGCTAATATATTGCAAATGTGTATTTTAATGATATATATTTTATACTTTCATTCTCTCAAAACTGAATCAATCTTATGCAAGTAAATCTGCTGTTCTAGCCAAATTTTCAATAATTATTGCTATAGATATGCTGATTTGCATAAGAAATTTCTAAATATCTTAGCCACAGCAGTAATGAATTAAAAAAAGTACCAGGAGAAGGGTGCCATAGCAGTAATTGAATAAAAAAATACCAGAAAAATGGATAATATAAAATTTTATGACTGAACTCTCAAATAACTTCCTATAATTTACAGTTAACGGTAAACATAATTATAATTAAGGGTTTAAGGTATTCTCAATCCATATTGTAATATAGCCCATTTAACGCATTTCTAATTTATGGTTCAACATTCCCCATTCTTGCTTTAACATACTGCCAATTCTTGGTTAAACCTATTAACAAATAATGGTTCAACCTATTGCCAAATAATGGTTCAACCTATTACCAAATAATGGTTCAACCTATTGCCAAATAATGGTTCAACCTATTACCAAATAATGGTTCAACCTATTACCAAATAGAGGTTCAGCCAAAGTACCAAATAATGGTTCAGTGTTTTACCATCTTTTGGTTGCAACTTTTTCAGCACCATAGTTTGGTGAAACTTTGAACCAAATTTTTAACAGTGTACAAGATGAGAGGATATATGAATATACTAGTTCTATAAAAATGCCGAAAACTTGGAAGGCAGAATGACATGCAACCAAGGCACTACAGCGTGAATCCTATCATGGCTCCGAATTGTTGGAAATCAAAAGTGAAATGTTATTTCATTTCTTTTGAATGCTTAATGGAATCTAGATTATTAAAAGAGCGTTTAGCCCAAACGTAGCGGTGTTCGTTAACTTATTTCCGAAGGTAAAATCTGTTTATGCCCCGGGCAATCGAAGATGGAATGATTTGCCAAATAAGGGTCATGACTAGTAGGATATCGCTGTTCCTCTCTTGAGTTTCCTGTTGACTCTAGGGATGTATTTGAATACTCTTCTTGCTGTGGAATCCTCATTCCAGATATTCTGCCACTGCTCTGTGAGTTGACAATTTGTTACGGCTTTCATATGCGAGCTTGGGGCTTGCATGAAGAGGGTTCTAGTGTTTAGTTTCATGGTTGTTTGTTTTTTCTATTTCTTCGGCTCTTTCGTTACTAAATACCTCAATATGCGCACGAACCTATTTCAGTTTCGGTCTCATGTTTTCCGGCAAGGTGTAGGGTCCACTTATCTGTTTTCTAGCTGAACTGATAGAGTAGTAACTGAACAGAAGAAGGATTAAAAGTACCCTTTATTGCACTCTTTAAGAAATTTTCAGTGCGTCAACTGGACGCTAACAAAGTAGCTAACGCTAACTCTGCTTGGGCAGTAACTAAAACAGTAAGAATTAAACTAAAGATCTGTAGATATCAACAAGTAGAAGAATTACGTCTGGACTATCCTGTTTCCTAATAGAGCGCTGAAACTACTATCAGATTATCCTGTTTCCTAATAGAGCGCTGAAATTACTATCAGATTATCCTGTTTCCTAACAGAGCGTTGAAAAATCTAGTGGCAGCAAAGTAATAGCTACCAACAAAAACTGTTAAGCAGAATCTCACGCTGCAAAAAGCACAGAGTTTGTCCACACTCTCTCGCTTTCCCTCCTAGACCTTCATATTTGCACCTTTTCTCCCATTGGTAGAATTTGCATGACTTCATGCGCGCTATCAAATTTAAGTATTCTGGCGTTGACAATTAGGGGAAATGAACGCTGATAGGAAAGTACTTTCAAATTAAATTAAATTGGTTATTTAAAATAAATATAAATCCCTACAAAAGAAAGTAGTAGTCTCTGAATCTCTTTGTATTTGGAGTTTGCATCGTTAACGCTGGATGGCCTGGAGATTGGAGGCTGAGTCGCTATACATTGTTAACGCCTGCTCTGTCTGGATACAGAATTGTAACTGCTCTAAGAGCAAACTTGCTTGGCTTGTTAGGCTTGAAAGACTAAGTTGTTGGAATTTAGCTTTCGTGACCAGGTCTGGATTGCATTGTACACTAGTATTTCACAGAAACCACTTTGTACCTTGCTTTTCTTTGGAGCCATCTATATGCATGATTTTCCAGTGCTGCCGAAAGTTTCAGTTCAACTTGAATGTTAAATTGCTCTGAGTGGTAGGGTATTGACATGATATTCCACTCATAATCTCTGTGAAAGTAATGACAATTCCACAATGTTGTGTTGCATTTTATTCTCTGTGTCCGAATTACTGCACATTATCTTTGTATCGCAAGATGAAGTGCGGGCAGCCCAGCTAGCACATTCAGGGCATTAGTGGGGGACGTTCGGTATCGCTGGCAGATGCTTAGTTAAAAATGATCGTTGCGTCAATCTAAGTTGATTTCACATGCGTGTTCATATGTGAACCCCCCATGGAGGAACAGTGCAATGCTACTCTTTCTGCTACTACGGAATACCAGTTGAGTGCAATACTTTTAAAAATTTTAGATTTTTACATTATTAACGCTTTAGTTTATTAAGTGACTCCTCCGAGACACAATACATTCTGGCCAATGATGTTCTCTATAGGATGATATACCTAACTCAGCCACACTCTACAGAGAATCAGGTAAAGAAGCTTATAAGAAAACCTATTCTGTCCAGGATGTGCTTATGTATGGTTCTAATAAATTTATATAAATAATGTGTAACAAAAAATTAAACTTAAATACTTCCAAATACTTTCAGCCACTAGCCAACAGACATGAAAATGACTGCTCCAAACACCTTTAACGAAGAATTTGAAATGAACGTACAATAACAAGTGTATACTTAGGCAAAATAAAATAAACCGACAGATTTTACATGATGAAATGAAGGAATTGTGTTATGCAGACATTCTGGCTTCAGCGTTATTTCCAAATATTGTGGATTCCTTGGCAGGAAATGCCGAGAAAATAGAGGTTAAGCGGTAAAATACAGGGACCAGTAAAAGTTAGACAATTTGATTGGGAATAAAGGATCCTTTAAATCTTCTGTTCTTGTTGCAGAGAGAAAGAGAATGCTTTTTATTCCACTAATGTCTTCAATTCCGATAAAATCCTTCCTATTTGACACCAAACCTAATTCCTAATTAAAAAGCATCTGACGCAACCACGCTTCTCTCAACCTTTATTGGAAAATCACGATCCGCCACAACGTTTTCGGAACCAATTATACTCACGCAGTAATCTAAATTAGGCGTCACACATACTTTTCGAGATAGTTGCAAGAAAAGGGGAGAAGGGTATCTTTCTCATTTTGTTCGCCGCGGGAATTCTCCGAGGTAGCTTTGTCGAAGGACCATTTAAAAATAAATGGGGTCAATAATAACGAAGTAAATTTTAAACTTCCCTTCGAGGCTTTTAGACCCTCCATCTTTGAGATGACATTTTTCAAGTGTCATCCACGTCATTCAAACGTACGTCAAAGCAACCCCATGCACCTCATTTGTCGTTAATGCAACAAAATGCATTCTCTCTCTCTCCAGACAGACACAAAAAGAAGAAAATGACTCTTTATTACCATTCTAACTGTTTGATTTTTAGCTCTGCCTGTATTTTACCGCTCAGTAATTTCCTATTTTCTTACTATTCCTGTCAAAGAATCCACAACATTTAGAAAAAATCCTGAAGCCAGAAATTCTGCACTTGTTATCATAAATTAAAGAAATATCACGATCACTGAAAACGTTACATGTAGAATTTTATGAAACTTACCCACAATACACAACACATAGTAAGGTATCAAATAGCATAAAAAGAAATTACCAGACAATTATGAAATACAGAAATTAGCACATGTATAAAATGAAGAAATCGAAGGTGTCAGTTTGCTATAGGAAAAGTACCTTCAATATGGAATATGATCGCCTTTAGAAGCAATACAGCACATACAACAATGTGTGATGCTTTCAATTATGCGGTCTATCAGTTCCATAGGAAGCGAGAGCCATTGCTCTTGCAAAGCAGTTGCAAGCGCGGCAAGAGTCTTAGCGGGCGGATTCAGAGCAGACGTTCGGAGCAGTACATCTCCCTAAAGCATCCCAAACGTGCTCTATGGGGTTCAAGTCCGGGGATCGAGCTGGCCACTCTATGCGCATAATTGTTTCCTGTTGAAGATAATCATCTACGATGCGAGCCCTGTGTGGTCTTGCGTTGTCGTCCTGTAACAGGAAAGCCTCACCTATTGGCCCGGCATATAGGTGCACATAAGCATCAAGGATGTCATCTCTATAAATCTGGGCATTTACGGTTCGCCCTGGAAAGACGTGGAGGTCTGTGCGTCCACCCAAAGAGATGCCACTCCAAACACAGACACTGCCTCTTCCGTATGCTTCTCTTTCACGGATGTTTGATGGATGAAAGAGGGTTCCAGGTTCTCTCCATACCAAATAACGCCTACTTTCTCTTTCTAGACTAAACCTGGACTCATCCGTAAAGAGAACAGTCCTCCGTTGATCAGGCGTCCAGTGGACATGTTGTCGTGCCCACTGCAAACGGTCCCTCCTATGGCGTGACGTGAGCGGCACGCAAATGGCTGGTCGTCTCGCATACAGACCACCTTCGTGAAGCCTTCTACGCACAGTTGACGTTGACACCAACCTTCCGGTGGTTGCAGCAAGGGGGATCTAAGAAGAGTCTGAGTAGCTGTTCTATTCCTGCGTGCACATAATGTCAAATATCGGTCATCGGCGCTCGTCGTAGCAGTTGGCCGTCCTTGGCTGAAATTCCTAGATGCCAAATCTCTAGTTTGAAATTGCCTCCACAGTCTATGAAACGCAGAAGGACTCACATTTAGCCATCTGGCCACTTCTGTTTGACTTTGTCCTGCCTCTAGTCTCCCAATGGCTCTCTATCGTAGTTCTGCAGGCAAATGATGCAGTGGAGGTCATTGTTTATCTCATATTTGCCTGGAGGTTATTGAATTGTCTGTCTCAGATTTTTGATGTCACTATTACAATGAAATATGTGGGCTTACTCTCAAACATGGACTTTTATGCACTTCGCAGATGACGCATTCCGAGTGCAGCGCCACTAATTTCAAAATTGCAGTTTTGCTCAGCTACTCTTACTTAGCAACAACATATTCAAATTTTACACGGTTTTGACTTATTTTTGAGGGAGTTATCGCTATTTTTGTGATTTTTCCTTAATTTATAATAAACAGCGTATATAATAGTATTTTGTGAAATTTTTGGTGCTGAATAATTAATCAAAAAATTGAGAAACACAAAATTTTAATTTTATCTCAAAAAACATTTTTTTTGCAAATCAGATACAGCCGCTAATAATTTACCCAGGTTCGAATTGATAACACATTCTAAAATTCTTTAGCCATCCTGTCATCAACAGATAAACGCATTAAGAAGAAACATGAAATTTTAATTTTTTCTAAAATAAATTGCATATCAAATGCCACCGCTGATTATTTGCCCACGTTCGATTTGATAACACGATTTTAAATTCTTTGACTGCGCTGTCGTGGATAGATAAACACATTAAGGGGTTTTGTAGCAAAATTAGAATAAAGTCATTAATTTTGAATTTATTGGGAATTTAATATGTTAATGTGGTATTTGGGCACTTAAATGAAAGATAAATGTTTAGGTAGTTAGGATTATGTATTATCTGTCTATTTCAGTACAGTTCAAGAATTTTAAATTGTTTTATGTAAACAAACCTGGTTTAATAATTTGTGACTGTATTTAACTATCAAAGTGTTCATTTGAGAGATCAATTAAAAATATGCGTTATTAAATTTTGTTCATGATTATTCATAGAAGTGACCAAATCAAATTTTTATCATATAGAGATAACGGAAATGAATGGAATTAAGTGTGAAACTAAGTAGAAATAAGAAATACTTAATACATAGTTTATCGCAAAAGACAGCTAAAGAGTCGAATAGACAACCGGCTAAGGAAACATTTGCCGAAAATGGAATCAATCCTCTATTTCGGAACGCAATAAAGATACTGCAGATACTCAGAACACCAATCATGGAGACTACATGTTTGATATATACTATGGCTCTACGAAGAAGACAAAAAAAAAAAAAAAAA
>KK117608.1:208899-221813 GCA_000611955.2 Stegodyphus mimosarum | reverse complement strand
TTTTAGCGATCAGGTAATTTCATATATGTCCTTTTTTACCAACTTCAAAGATTCACAAAATTTTCCTGCATTTTCGCGGAAATTTTTCTAATTTACGAGAAAAATTATTTACATGTTTCATATACAAATTTGCCCTGTAAAAACAAATTTCTGTGCACGTTTGTTCCACTACTTTTCGGAAAATTCCGATCGTGATTGTAGCTAATAAGCACTTCGAAACAATTTCGCACCTAATCTTCGTCATGATTAAGCACTTTTGTTCCATAAAAATTCTAGCATAAACGTAATTCGGCTAGCAGATTGTTGGAAAAAATGTTGAGTTAAAAAATAAAAAACTTTACTTCGTGAAAACAAAATGGCGTCCCAAAAAAAAACTGGCAGGTTGCTGTAGCAAGGTTGCTCGCCAAATTTTCGCCAAAAAACCGCCAAGTTACCATAATCCGAAGATTAACCATTACATTTTTTACATGATTTATTTAAAAAAAACTTTAATTAATTATTTTAATATTTATTAATATTATGGTTAAAATTCCATAATCGGGTTGAGCGCCAAGCTTAACGATAGTTTTTTACTTGGCGCGATTTTGATTTGGTTGTGGTTTCCTGCTGTATGATTTCTTGTGGCAAACCTAGAGCTTTATTTTGGTAATTGTAAGAGTGCGAATTTAGGGTAGGCAGATTTTTTTTTAAATTTAATTTTGAAATACTGTGTTTGTTTTTAAAATTTTTACTGTTAAATATTATTATTATTATTATATATATATATATATATGTTTAATATTATATTTATATAAATATTTGCAGAAGGTTAAGCTGTTGTTGGTGGGTGAATGTCGGATTTCAGATGACGTGAAGTTTATAATTTATGAATGTTTTCATTTAATTTTATTTAGTTAATTATTATTATTTTTTAAATTTTGTTTCTTGCATGCGGCAACCGAAAGATGTGGAATATTTAAAGCTTTGAAGTTTTAAACGAAAGTTGTTTAATGTGTCGAATTTTACGACGATAGTAACTTGAATATTTTAATGAGTTTATGATGCATCCGTTATTAGTGAATTTAAATATATTTACTTGGTTGATAATTTTGGAGTCTGAGGAAAGTGTAATACGATTTATTATTTTATTATTCATTATACTATTTTATCATGAATTATATAGATAGGATTATGTTTTTACTTGCAAAGCTGATGGACTTTGTTTTACGTATTTTATCATCTCATTTACTATTCTGTTTACATAAAATAACGGCGTTTCACTACTGCAAAACTTAAAAGTTGCTATTCTGTTTACGTTTAAAAATCACATTCTAGTGCTTTCGCTGCCGCCAAAAAAAATTCGCCAAATTTTGAAGGCCGAAATAGTTTGGCGCCAGCTTCCCCCGCTTATGGAATTTTAGCCAATATTATTTTAATATTAATTTAATTATTTAAAAATAACTTTAATTTATTTAAAATTCCCATTAATAATTTCCCTATTTTAGTTTTGGGAAGTTATATCGGATGAACATGGGATTGATCCTACGGGGACGTACCATGGTGATAGTGATTTGCAGCTGGAAAGAATAAATGTTTACTACAATGAAGCTACTGGTAAGAATCTCTGTGAAAATAAAACGTGTATTAAAATTTGATTAAAGTTTTAATTCAAACATCTTTTAGAGAGCGATATAACAAACATGTAAATATGTGTCCCGTGTTTTTAAGAATTTCAATTTGATTGTTAAATTGATTTAGTCTGTTATAATCCGGTATTCACAAATAACTATTAACTCGTAAGGGAAAAATATTTTTTTTTCTGAACATACTGATGCAGGAGAAATATTCATATTTATTAAATGTGAGATTATTAAACGTCTAAATATTGGTCTAAGAAATATGCTTCTGCTCACGTAAAGTATTCTTTTGAGTAATTTAATGTTTTAAGTGGCTGGCTCGTCGCGCAGCTGCACCACAGGTTCGGGGTTCGATCTCCGGGCTGGGCAAGGTTGACTCAGCTTTTCATCCCTTAAGTGGGTCGATAAAATGAGTACCAAGTTCACTTAAGGACTAAACACCGAGGGTCATGCGACAAGCTGACCCTATTGTCCAAGGCATATGCTCATGCACTCCGGGGCCCAAAAGGTCATAAAAGGGGCACTGCAGGCCATGGCCGGGAATGGGACTATTTGTTGTGACCGTTCCGCCGCCCTGGCCGTTTCGCCATCGGAATGTTTCTAGGTCAAGACATATTTTCCTTTACACCACTGTATTATATCTTGCCGTATTATATTAAGTTGATTTAGTTAAATAATTCTGTTGAGTTTATTATATTAAGTTGATTTAGTTTAATAATTCTGTTGAGTTTTATAATTTAATTTAGTAAACATTTTGTAATTTAATTTAATTTAATAAACATTTTGTAATTTAATTTAATTTAATAAACATTTTGTAACGATGTATTTGTATGAAATTGCACATAAAAACATTTAAAAAAATATTTTTGTGTACAATTTCATACAAATACATCGTTACGCATGATATATTTATTTTAAGAGAGTACTATGCTGACAAGATTCCAAAGTAATTCCGCTTTCAATTCAGATTTCATAAAAATGTCAATTTCCTGCTTGCAGATCATTTCTCTGAACCAGCAGACTAAAATTTCAAGAAATTTTGATTAATCATGTGAATATTGTACCAGCATAGTTTTTATTTGCTATAATATAACTTCTGTTACGCAAGAGTTTTAGCCTCAGTTCTCTTTGATACTGGCATAATTTTCTAACTAACTATGGGTAATTTCTTTATATCTCATACTTGTAAACAACTGTTGCGTGCGTACGGGTTCGTTATGGATTGAATGCACAAGTCGTTAAAAAGTTAAAAAAAAATTTATTCTTTCCACAAGAAATAAATAAAAATGCTGAAATATTTCTTCAGAGATATTCGCACAATATCACAATATCTCAAACGTTTAGCAAAACTCAATTCAAACAGATAAACTAATTCTATCTCACAGCGAAATCGCTACAGCATGAAGTAAACAAACAGCAGTTCGCTTTAAACAGCTACAACTACAACAACAACTGAGATGAGGTGTTTCAATTCGGCTTTTGTAAGCTTTTTAATTATCACTAGAACAATTTCGATTTTTCTCGATGGCAACAGTCATTACGAGATATTTATTTATTAAACATTAAATGTACGCGCTCTTTTATTTTTATTTTTTTGACGTAGCTTTCTCTTCAAAAATCGTCTGCGTTGCACGGGAAATATAAAAGCAATTTTAATAACAATTCTAAATAAATAGCCAAATAAATGTGAAATCCGTAACACAACTATGTGTATTATAAGCAACCTTTGTTAAGTACACGAATGGTAAACAGAATTATTAAACTAAATAAATTTAATACTAATATAATACGGCAAGATATAATACAGTCATCTAAAGAAAAATATGTCTTGACGGCGAAAACTCCTGGACCAGCCATTGTCCATTAGGGCTGTTCCGCCACTGAGTTTAGTTTTAATTTAATATTATTTATTTCTTAAAACAAATTCTCCAATTTGTACTTAACTATGGTTAAATCCATTTCAAACTCTCATCAAAATTCATGCAAGGATCTAGGAATTTTTTTTGCGAATAGTAAATTTTGAATCTTAATTAAAATTTTAACAGAAACTAATAATAACGAAAATGATAGTATTTAAAATCAGCATAACCGCATTATTTTGAAGCCTCATACCCCAAAATATAATTGTCCTGAAATTTCTTCTTTCTAGGCCAAGTAAAATTATGCTTTTTTAAATTTATTTACAGGTTTTTAGTTTTATATTCAAATTTAATGATTAGATACATTACATTGTTAGCTTTTATATATTATTTTATGCTACTAAAAAGTGCTGTCTTAATTTAAATTTAAGTAAAACGAAAATTTTTATATTTTAATTTTTATCATATACCTAATTAACAATAAATCATAAAAGCTTAAATCCATTATTTTGTACCAAAAAATAATGCCTTATTTTAAGTTTAATTCAACTGAAAATTTGTAGAAAATTCACATAATGTAACACAATTATATGTCAGGACTGAGTGCTCTGTGGATACTTTTGGCGAACATATTCGTGAAGAAGTTAAAGTCCTGATCTTGAACAGGGAGCTGAATGCAGCTATGTTCTGTGGTAGAATACTGTGGTTAAGTGGTAGAATAACTGCACGTATGAAGGATTTAAAATCCTCTTTTATTAAACCACTATTATTTACAGCCACTTCCCAACTCGGGAGGGATAACAAGAAATAATGACCGCACTTGGGTCTAACTTGAACGATCAAATAATTTAAAAATAAAGTTAAATAGAAATTAAATAGTCGTTGCTCACAGAGCTATAAACGCGAGGTTGGCCTCTATGCTAAACGATCAATGGTGCGTAGCAAGATTTAGCTAATACTAACGCACTTAGATTACTTCAATAAGTAATAGCGTAACAGCGCTAACAGCTTAGAATTTAAATACTAGCTAGTCATGCGAACGTCGAACAGAGCGGCAGTGATCTGAGACTAAAAGCTCTCTCATACTGAGAAGTTCCTCGCTAACCTTTAAATACAAACTTGGCTCCACTTCAAATTAGCATAAAGCTAAAATGCGCGCTGATTCTAATGGGAAGTTGAAATAAGAATTTATAGGAAAGAGAAAATTAACATAAAACTTTGTTAGTTTAAACTAAAACTTTACAAATAATTTTTCAACACATTAATAATTATTCAGCACATTAATAATTAGTAATTTTCAACACATTAATAATTCTCCCGCCTTCTTAGTATGCCCTCTTGGTGTAGCGGTCAGCAAGCTCGTCGTGTATTCGAGAGGTCCATGTTTCGAGTCCCGGTGAGGGCATTGCTCATTTTTCACATCTCCTGCTTCAAAACAACCTAATGTCTTTATAACGTATTTAATTAATAATAGGCTTTAATAACTGTAACAATAAAAGAATTTTCGCTAAGGGTAAAAAAATTATACCGAACTTTCATTGGTTATTAGTAATTCACAAATGTTTTCCAAAACCCCTAGCAACACGTATATTGCAATTGTAGAGGATTTCTATAAAACAATTACAAAGCAATTTTTTGAATTTTTCCATATGATATGTATAGTTGTAGATTAGCAATTTCATTTTCATCCGTCGCAATTTGGGAACAAAATCTGACATATTAATGAAGGACAGCAAATAAGAATATCATCATAGATATAATATGTGAATGTCAACTCTGGAAATATTTGTTGAGGTTAATTGTTGTTACAACTTCAACCTTATCATTTGGATACTTTTTGCGACGATAGATATGGAGGACGTTATAAATAAAATTTAGTGATGCATCCATTGGTCATATATGCGCCGCTAATATGGGATAATTTGTTATTAGCCGGTAATGCAACCTCAGTCGCACAATCGAGCCCAACCCCAACTTAAGACCTCCATATTAGGCAGGAGGTGCGTCTGTCAGTCAAATTTCGCAAATACTGAGACATTTGCAGACGAGTTTGTCGTCTGTAAGTGTGGGGAGCTCTGTTGCCATCTGTCCTACACTGTCCTCAGGCACAGACTCTTAACTTAACTGTCTCACCCATGATTGAACTGCTCGACCAGGGTCACCACTCCCGGCAACCGGAGACCACCATGAGGTGTGGCTGTATAAGCCTGAATATTTGATTAGTCGTCAAAATGCTACTAGGCAGGACGCCTAGGCCGGCCAGTACTAGGCAGAACGCCTGAATCCGCACTGTTCTTACAACAAGGTTTATACCACCCTGGTCTGTGGACAACTCGAATAAACGAGATCAGGAGACCTTCTAACACCCACAGATTACGGGGAACCTCCAGACTCGTGATTTTATACCTTCGTGCCCGAGATTGTCTAGGTACAGGTCCTAGCCAATAGCTTCACAGGTTTTCCTGCATCAACGTCCGGAGGAAGCTAGTATGGAGTAGTGAGACTGAAGTATCGACAAGAGCACAGACAGGTATCTGCATATAAGCACAGACAACTGGCGAAGATTAATAATCAATGAAACGATAGATTTAGATGGACTGACAACAGTTTATGTATTTATGATAAAGCTTGCTTGAGTTTTGAAACTTCAGCTGTCGGTACACTTTTAAAACACATAATCTTTCAATCCCCCAATAATCAGCGTAGTTTTAAAATTTAAATGTCTTAAGTACTAAAACAATACGTAGTTTCAAAACTAAAAAAATGTATTAAGATAGTTATTAGCTATATGAGATCAGCCTACTGCTGAATAGGAAAATAAAAAAAAGGAACAGCTATAAAAAAGGAACAGCATAATTTGAATAACAAAGAAAATTTGGTGCTGATAATATATCCCATTAGCTATCGAGGGCCGCAAGTGAAATGCATTTGGAAACTCTTTCGAGCTTTCCCAGGACAAATAAAAAAATTCTTTAAGGTAAAACTTTCTAGGTATCATGTGAGCTTGCAATGAAAGCTTGCTTCTATGTCTTAAGTCAATGATAGAAGCATGGCGAATGTTTCAGATAGCCCATTCAAGTTTATTTTATGGCATGGAACTCCTTTTTTTTAACTATTTGAATTTTCTTTTACAATAAGCGAGAATTTATTCATGCAAAATATTTTCAAATCTTGACCTAGCCCCAAATGGTAAATTTAAAATGCAAACGCAGCAAATAATTAATGTGTAACAATATTTTACTCAATGTTTTTTTGTACGAACAGGTGGAAAATATGTCCCAAGAGCTGTTTTAGTGGACTTGGAGCCCGGAACTATGGACTCTGTTCGCTCGGGACCATTTGGCCAACTTTTCAGACCAGACAATTTTGTCTTTGGTACGTCACATAAGCTACATTGAGAAGATATTAAAATTAAGAGAAAAACAAATTTTACAGATATCTATTACTTTTTGTCCATTTTATATTCTGAAAGTGGAAGAATCAGTTAGTTCCTTGTTGTCCTATTTATAACTTAAATCAGCCATCTTCTTGCGGTTTTGGATGTAATTAATTTATTTTTCAGGTCAGAGTGGTGCAGGGAATAACTGGGCAAAGGGTCACTATACGGAAGGTGCAGAACTCGTCGATTCAGTGTTGGATGTGGTGCGAAAGGAAGCTGAAGGTTGCGATTGCCTACAAGGCTTCCAGTTGACACATTCTCTTGGTGGTGGTACTGGATCTGGTATGGGAACACTAATGATCTCCAAAATTAGGGAGGAGTATCCAGATCGCATCATGAACACTTTTAGTATTGTGCCATCACCTAAGGTAAAATTTTAGTATTTTGCTTGCTTTATGCAGGAACTGCTTTATTAACGAGGACCAGAATAAATAACGAAATTGTATCTATTAATCCTAATTTACATTAAATTACATGATAATCCGTTGTCGAATTCTCTAACAGTACTTACTAAATCTTTTAGCATTCCAGTATAGGAACAAATAAATAAGTATCGTTACAATTTCCTTAATTCGCAATTATAAAAGAATTTATGCCAATAAATCCATAATTTAAATAAAAATGTTCATTATTTATGTGATGATATAATGTAATCCTAAAACACTCTTAGATTATCTCAGATAAAAATTATACTACCAGTTCAAGCTCAGTTTAAACCTTAAAAGTTTTTTTAATCCAAGTATTTAAATTTAAACTTTCTAATTGTATCAAAGAAACAGCGAGGAGGAGATTGCATACAAATTAAAATTTAGTTTGTGAATTTGCTTTAGAGGTACACTGCGAAAAAAAAAGGGGGGAACAGTTCTATAGCTCCCGTTCTACTGGGCCGATTGACGAAATTCAAATTGCGTTTTCCATGTCTCGAAAGCGCGACTTAGGATATGTATTAGATTTATGTATAGCATTGTTCTAATATAGGTATTTTGACACAAAATCGGACATTTTCTGAAATGACATGCCAATTTTTTTCCATATTTCCATTCAACGACTCAAATGATGCCAAACTGCCAAGTTTTGTAAAAATTGCAGAATAGTTTTTAAAAAATTCGATCTCAAACTTTTACCTCCTCAGTGTTAATTGAATTTGATGTATATTTATTAATATATCTTTTCTTATTACATTTACTTGATTCCTTCTTTCACATTTGGAAATTTAGGTTCACTCCAAATAAAATTCACCCATTTTTTATGATTTATTTTTAAAATTTGTATTTTAAAATAATTTTTATAAAATTTTGGAAACATATTTTGAATTATAACCTATAAAATTTTTATCATTACCTTAAAGTAGATGTATTTCCAAGTACACCTGCAAACAATTAGATCTTTTTATTCAAAATTTTCGAAGATATACGTGAATTTATATGCTGGCACGTTTTGAAATTTGGCATATTTGTTGAAAGCGGTAATAACATCTAATTTGGTTTACGCACTTTGTTAAATTATTTGAAAGTAGAACGATGTGATTTTTTTTCCTCTCATCCACAATGTAAAAAGATAGGAACGATGTAACTTTTTTTCCGCTCCTGACAGTGGAAGGGCTAGGAAAATAGGTTGCCACGTATTAACAAGTTCGCCAAGTGAGTTATTCTTGGCGAAAAGTGAAAAAAATTCGCCAAGTTAAATTTTTCAATTTCTCCGTAAATTTTGAACCAAATTTTACAAAATTTAATATTTAGGCGTAATTTGAGTCGTAGAATCGAAATATGGAAAAATTGGTATGTTATTTCAGAAAAAGATCCATTTGTGCCAAAATATCTATGTTAGAACAATTCTATATATAAATCTAAGATATAGCCAAGTCGCACTTTCGAGACATGAAAAGCGCAATTTGAATTTCATCAATCGGCCCAGTAGAACAGGAGACATAGAACTGTTTCATTTTTTTTTCGCAGTGTACATCATAGCATGTCTTCAGAAGTATAACATTTTCAGTATTTGCAATAAGATTCCATTTTGATTGAAATTTTGGTTTGATTTTTTTGGACGGCATTCTAAACACCTTTTGTACAGTTTAATCTGATTGCAGCCTAATTAACGATTTTTAAATTAGAAGTAAGGAAGACTTTTATGACTTTCATTTTTAATGTGTAAGATGCACATATCTTTTTTGTTATTGTTTAAAAAGGGAATAATGTAGAAAAAAACTTAAAAATTTAGTGATTTATTATATGCTTAGCTTTAGAAATTACTGCTCTTGTGAGTTAAGAAATGTGAATTAAAATAACTACAGATGAGTTTCCAAAACATATATGGAAATTATCTGTCTAGTTATTTAAGGAGGTGGTAACTTAATAACACTAAGAATCAGAAAATTAGCTCCTGTAGGGAAGGTTTCGTATGTAAAGTAAGCTTTTGGGGAAAAGTGGCTATATTCACCATTCGTTTTTAATGCTTGTATCTGTTTAATTGTTTAAAAACGGTTAGCAGTGTGGTTTTGAAAGGTTATAAAGTAACAGATTTCAAACTGTTAGTTAAGATGTTTGAAATTCCGCTAGCCTGTCTAGTATGATTTTAAGGTCTAATATCTAATTATTTTAGCTTTGAATTTCTTCAAATATTGAATATTGCTACAGAAATTATATTTTCTAAAAGTATGTAATAAATTCTGCTATAATACATAAACTGGGACTACTGCATAAAAATCTGAAACTTTATTGTAACAAAAACACAAAGCATAAACACCTGCAAGAGCAATAAGAAATCCTAACACGAAAAAATAAGATGAACACCCTTTGGATCTGATATTTTGTGGCCGTTATTGCTGTGCTGCTCATTAAAATCGCACTTTCGTAGTTCGTTCTTAATTGTAATATAAGTATTTTATGTTCACTAACGTTTATTTTATTTAAAAATTTACTATCATCTTTTATTTTCCACTTCCGGTTAGAATTAACGTGTGAATATGTTTATGCAAATTGTACTTGCTAACGCTTAAGTATTTAAGTTGTATCTTTTTGCCAAGAGTAGAGTAGAAGGAGAGAGAGAGAGCCTTCTTGCTACGAGGCTTCACGCCAGCTTGCCATCAATTACTGTCCGCCTTTAAGGCCAGAGGTGTTAATCCTCTTGAAAGTTAAAGACGTATTGTAGTTTTCCGCAGTTTGCGTACTACAGACGTAGTCATTTAAAAGGCCAGTCTTAGTGCTAGTCATCTGTGTAAAATATTAAAAGTTAGCTCTTATTTAAATTTTAGTTAGTTAGTTAGTCTTATATTCTTTTACGTTCAGATCACAAGTGGTTGGTTTTTGTATGCCGAAGTGCGGGAACGTCTGTAAAATCGATAAGCAAATAAAGGGGAATTTGAACCCTTCTTATCTTTGTTGTATCTTCTACACAGGCACGAGTATAGCTTTTAGTAAACTCCCTGTTCCTACTCAGGAGTCCAGTCATGTTTGCAAAATCAACTAAAAGAAACAGTAGTCCTGATAGTATCATATATCTCAATTCCTTTTTTTATTATTCATATGATATAAAATCTTCTTTTATGCAATTAAATATCTTGCTGTTCTTACAGGTTTCCGACACTGTAGTAGAACCTTACAACGCTACGCTGTCGGTTCATCAGCTGGTAGAGAACACGGATGAAACCTTTTGTATTGACAATGAGGCGTTATATGACATTTGTTTTCGTACTTTGAGACTAACGACTCCTACTTACGGTGATCTGAACCACCTCGTCTCTGCCACTATGTCGGGAGTGACTACCTGTCTCCGATTCCCTGGCCAACTGAATGCAGATCTACGAAAATTAGCAGTGAATATGGTGCCTTTCCCCCGCTTGCATTTTTTTATAACCGGATTTGCTCCTCTGACATCTAGGGGCAGCCAACAATATCGAGCTCTAACGGTACCAGAATTAACCCAGCAAATGTTTGATGCCAAGAATATGATGGCTGCGTGCGACCCTCGTCATGGTAGATACCTGACTGCGGCTGCCGTCTTCAGAGGGCGTATGAGTATGAAGGAGGTCGATGAGCAGATGCTGAACGTGCAGAATAAGAATAGTAGTTATTTCGTGGAATGGATCCCAAACAATGTTAAGACTGCTGTTTGCGATATTCCTCCAAGAGGCCTAAAAATGTCGTCCACGTTTATAGGAAACAATACTGCTATACAAGAGCTGTTTAAACGCATTTCTGAACAGTTCACAGGTAAGTGAGCTATGATTTTACACTTATATTTCCTTTCACAATTGACCTTCAGTAAAACGGATGCGAGAGAAATTTGCAAAATTAAATTTATGTATAATTCGAGCTGAAACTTAAGTTCATTCTAATAAACTTGCCTAGTGAAGAAAGATCCAATGCCTCGAATTCTCAAAATGTTTTTAATTAAGATTAAAACCAATACAAAGCTTGATGTTTGCTATATTTATGGAACCAAAAAGCACATTATTACAGAAATTAGCATTTTTATTTGCGTTTAATGGCTGGTAATACTAAAAACGTAACCTCAGAAAGCTAGACATTGAAAAGTTTTTTAAATTTCGAATATGCATTCTTGGGCTTTTATAAAACAGCTTTCGTTTGATGGCAGAACCAAATATTGCATTGAAGGAAGAAAAATAAGAAGGATTATTTTTTTTCTTCTATATGTCTTCTAAAATTACAGAACACACAAGAAAAAAATTTTAATTTTTAATATCATTGCTTGATGTAGTAATAAGTAAGCAATCCGTTGACAAATAGCTCTACTGAAGCCCAAATGGCTACTAAAAGGCTTAACAACGAATGATGCTGGGATTTTCAGAAACTGATTAATCAAAGAATGTTTCATAATAGCTTATTAGCCTCAGTAATTGGGAATAATTGTCTTTACTTAGGGAAGGGAATTATAACATTACAAATAAATTAATTTCTTGTGTTAATAAGAGGACTTATTTTAATTACAAATACATATACGTTCATTCTTCAATAAATTACTAGTATGGAGAGAGATTACTTAAAGTCACGTTCCTGTTTGGTTTCAACCACAAAAATTTAAAATACTCAAAGTTAAATATTAGTGCAGTTTTTTTTAAACGTAACATCGAAATTTAAATTGTGATATTTTATCTTATATTATGAATATTAAGGAAATTTGATATAATTCATCAATGCTGCATTTATTTTTTGACTAGTGTATTTGAGTGGCAAATACACTCATGTCCATAAATTAAGGATAATGCAAAATCAGGCAAAGGAAGAGAAGCAAAACAAATTTGACTTATTTGTAAAGCTTATTTATTAAACGAAAAGTAAAGAGCAAAAAAAGATGCTATATCTTTGATATTATTAAAAAAATTAGCAATTTTTTCTCCCTGGAGCAAATTACAAAAAAAAAACCAATATTACATGGTTGGTATGATTGTTAATACATTGTTTGTCTCCCAGACGATGCAATACAGTCCGTACAACGCCTAGGCATGCTGAGTATCAAATTATCGATCTGATCTTGGGGGATATTACACCACTCAAAACGCAATGCTCTCTGAAGTTCCGGTAGACATGTAGGAGGAGGTTGACGGGCTGCAACTCGTCGGCCAAGCATGTCCCACACGTGCTCTACTGGATTCAAGTCCGGTGAGAATGCTGGCCAGTCCATACGGGTGATATCCTCCGATTGAAGGCATTCGCTTACGATGTTTGCACGGTGAGGACGGGCGTTGTCATCCATAAACACAAATTGTGTGCCCATGGCGCTCCGAAACAAACGTACATGTTGTTCCAAAATGATGTCCTGATAGATTTGGCTTGTCATGGTTCCAATCTAAACATGTAGGTCGGTTCTGGAACCCAGAATAATTCCACCCCAAACGAGCACTCCTGCACCACCGTAACGGTGTCGTTCAATGATGTTTTCTTGGTGGTAACATGTACCTGGAGCTCTCCATATGAAAGTCCGGTGAGAATCAGACTGCATGCTAAACCTGGACTCGTCGGAAAACATCACAAGCCCACT
>KK117608.1:143862-208841 GCA_000611955.2 Stegodyphus mimosarum | reverse complement strand
TACGAGCATATAGACCAATCTGCCCTAAGCGTCTGTACACGGTCTGCCTTGAAATTGTCGTACCAGTGGCTGAAGAGAGCTGACGAGACAGGTCTGAGGCTGTGCTCCGCCTGTTTCTTTTGGCAGTAACTGCCAAATACCGGTCCTCATTCGGCGTTGTAACTCTGGGGCGACCTGTGCTGTAACGTCTACTCACTTTTTATATCTCTATCTTTTCACTACTAACTTTTTATATCTCTTCCTTTACGAGCAAAAATCCTAATTGGTAAAATATCCATTATTCTGTAATTGGTGAACTGTTCAAAGTTTGCAGAGACTGCCTAATTATGCTTCCATTGTAAATTTATAACTTCAACAACAAATGCTGTTTTACCCTATAAAGTATTTCTCCCGCCGTCTTCGCGTTGCTTCGTGGTGTAGTGGTCAGCACGCTCGACGCGTAACGGACAGGTCCGTGGTTTGATTCCCGGCGAAGGCATTGTTGATATTTTTTATGCCTTCTGCTTCGAAATAACCTAATGTCTCTAAAATCACCAAAATAAGCAGTTAGTTGCTCACTAATTTTAATGAGAAAAGTGTAAATTTCTGTCTTTAACAAGCACCGAAAAGTGATTTAATACAGTAAATTTGTTCTGGATTATGTCCGCAGATTTTGCACATTAGAGCAAGAAAGTTTTTTCTCTTTGATTTCTAAAAAATATCGAATATTTTATTAGTCAGAATGTTTTTAAACAGGTACCATATAAAAAGTAAGATTTTTGTTTACCTTCTGAACTTTCAGAGCTGAAACTGCTTTCCTTATTTGTTTACTTTATTTCGAGAATCTTTGTACTGAAATTACACCTCTAAGACAAATATTTAAATAAATAAAGACTGAGTCACATTTTGTCTTGATAATCTGTTTATGGTATTAGTATGTACTGAGTTCTCAGATATGTTAATCAGGCTTATCCTCAGTTATTTTGATCTTTAATGTTCATGAAAATGTTTAAAAAATCAGTTAATAGTGCACTGTTTTTCATTACTCACGACCTCTTGCCAGTGTTCCACAAACATATCAATATCTTGATGGTAGATATCAACCGGTGTTGATTCAAAGAATTCATCTAGCCAACTTTATTGATCCATTTCGTTATCAAATAAAATTTTTTGCAGATTGTTGGAGAGCGAAACTGACAGGTTATAATCTGAAAGCACTCAATCAGGAGAACAGGAAACAGGCCTTAGTGGTAATTTTGAGTAGATTTACAACATGGAGACGAACGTTGTCGTATTGCAAAAAGCACGTCATGTCAACGGTCACATCTTTTCAACAAAATTGCCTCATTGAACTGACCCATTTGTTGACAGTAAAGCTCTGCAATAACGATATTTATTATTTTCAGGTATTTCTTAGTGAATTACATTTTCCAGATCCATTAAATGCCTATCATTCTCTTATGGGGGTGCAACTTCGTTCGTTTTGGCTTGAAATGTTGCTTTCTTATCATTCATTCTATGCTTTGCTTTATAGTGACGTACAGGTACAGCTTTGTATCACAGATGATGACTCAATAAATAAATCTCTGTTTACGTTCACAAGTAGTCTACTTTAGAGGAGGTAAGCTAGCGTTATATCTTTCGTTCACAATAAATGCTCTATGCAGGAGTTTCTGGAGCTTAACCATTGAATGAAAAGGACACGCGACAATATAAGAGTTTCATGTACAGTGAAACTAGAAGGTAGAGACTCCCGGAACTAAACTTTAAAATAGCCCGTAACATGGTATGACGGAGCGCAATCCTCCAGTGGTCAACCCGGGCAACAATGAACACAAGTGAGGTAAATGAACACAAGACAGGGAAATCAGGCGCGAAATGGTCAACGAATAAACATATGAGAATGTCAGTTTCCTCGAGCTTGACCAAAGGAGGGGAAACGCCTAGGAAAACCTTTGCAGTATCAAGCACGTAGCGATCACACAGCTCGATGACAGTCTTGACAGTACCCGTACGGTCCCTGCCGAGCCTGAACGGACCATGAACAGTCGGTGGCTCGAACCTTATGCAGACAATCTGTTTATCCCAGAAGCCGAGTCTGTTTAAATACAGATCATAGCCAGAACGCAGAGGGTTGCCCCCAGTCGCCTTCCCCGGGGAAAAGTGTCTTGTACAGAGACAGGTACTTAGCGGATTGTCCCAGATCCTCCTGGATGAACTTGTTTCATTGATCCTTATTAAACTGAAAATTAAGTTGGCCGGTACACGGGCAAATGTAAAAATCATTTTATTGCAATTCTTTCATGAGCAGCACATTTTCCGTACGCATCACGATTATCTTAATAGCTTTGTCAGTTTTAGAAATCAATTAATATAGAAAATAATTAGACGTTGTTTTCTTTTTAGTTCACATGGCGCAGTATTATCTTATGCCTAATAAAATTTTCAGAAACTATAAGCAGATGTTGTTTTCTTTTTAGTTCACATGGAGAGATATTATCATATGCCTAATGAAATTTCAGAAACTATGAACATACTTTGCAGGTGAATATTTATAAAGAATCGTGTAACGCTAAATTAAAATCTCTTTTATGTTATTAAAAAAAATATCTATATAAATCCGAAGCTGAATCGAACTTCATATATATCTGACGATCCAATATCTAAAATAACCGCAACATTTAGTGGATGTAAGATAGTGAATAAATACAAACTTGTATTAATATCATAGCAATGATAAGCCGGTGAAATTTCTATTTTATTGCAGCCATGTTTCGTCGCAAAGCTTTCTTGCATTGGTACACCGGAGAAGGAATGGACGAAATGGAGTTTACTGAAGCTGAATCGAATATGAATGATTTAGTGTCTGAATACCAGCAGTATCAAGAAGCAACAGCCGAAGAAGAGGGCGAATTTGAAGAAGAGGAGGCGGCATGATTATTAAATACTTACTGATATTTCTGAGAATACGATGAATTTAGATTAGTCTTGCAAGTAGTTACTATATTTTGTGTATATTTAAAAGTTTCATTTCCCCCTTTCATATTCAGTAACATTACGTTACAATTTTTAAAAAAAAATACTGTCTTCGTTTTCCTTTTCCTCTCATCTTGAATTGTTAGAAATTAAAAGTTTTATATATCTTCCTGATGACAAGAAATTTTGCTTAAAAATTTGAGGAATTTCATCTTTCTTGTTGAAAAATTCTTAGTTTGCTTTGCCTTTTGAGAGAGTTTAAGGACCATTTAAACGTTTCATAAATATTTAAACAAGAATAATTTTAATAAGTGTTTATACAGATCAGTATCTCCGTATGGGATTTTGAGGAGACGTAAAATTCTGTTAAATGCGATTTAGGGTTCCACTAGGCTATCAATGTCAGAAAAAAATAGAATTTTCAGATTAACAGGGTTTTCTTATATATGTATTTACTGGTTCCAGGTTTTCTTATACGATATCAGTTATTCTAATGACTCTTTTTTTTTGTACTATAGCATATCTTATGATATACTTATTATTTCCCATATATTCTAAGATTAATATCTAACTTTATTAATTTTCGGATTGAGTAACGGTTCCATTTCGGATGCTAAAAAAAGGAAAGAAAAATTTAAATTATTATTTTTAGAGGAAGAAAACTAGATAAATTTAATACCAGATATTCACCTAAACGAATAGTTTTTGAAATTTTTAAATCTTAATTTTCAAGACAATATACACTACTCTGCAAATTTTAGTAAAAGTAAATATTCCTCATATCCTGAAACGAATTAATAGAAATTGATTAAAAGCATCCCTAAGTGTACAACTCAATTACTAGTATTAAAGCAACATTTGGAAGAATTCCCGATTAAGAAAGAAGGAAAAGGCAATTTCATTATCGATTTTTATATTGATGTATGCAAATTATCTTAAGTGTTAAAATAACTTTATAGTATTTATTTATTGCGCTTATACTACATGGCTTAAAAATTAAACAATTTGAAGTTGATAGTTTTATTTTATTAAATTTCATAATAATAAGTTTTTCCCTAGGCGTCAAAAGTTTCTGCTTTAAAACTAAGTTGAAGAACACTGGTCTTATATATGATTTGGCTGTTGAGTACATTTAAAGTAATGTTGACAGTTTCAAAATTCGAGAAACATTTTCCTTTTGAAGTAATTCAGAACGAAATAGAAGTTTTTTATATATTGGAAGGAAAGTTATATAGATACTTTATGCTTGGATATATATTTTATTTTGCATTTTATGTTTATATTTTACTTGTTATTCTTAAGTCAGTGATTATATATATATTTTTTTCATTATAAAGTGCTTGACTGTTCATTTTCTGACCTTTTTTCTTCGTTTAATGACAGTTTTACAAGATGTAATAAAAAGTTTTATGTTTCTCTTCGAGTCGATGTTTAATTCTTTAAATATTCCCACATTCACTAAATTAACCATAAAGCAATTTTTCTCAGATTCCTTAAATATTTCTTTCAAATTGTTAAGATATTTATTTAGAATACAATAGCCTTTTGAATCAATATTTGAGTTAAAAGACCTCAATATTTACACATTTCGTTTTTTAAAGAAAGTATGGAAATATTATGGTAATGTAGCTCAAAATACCCTTGCAGCGTAAAATAAATTACTAATATCTATATAACATGTCAGAACGTTCCTGAACATGTCAAGTTGAAAAAGTTCGTGTTGTAAGAAAGTGTGCATTAGAACACAAAATGGTAGGATGAGGTTTTAAATACTAAAAATTCTGTATTAGTTTCCTTCTGTATCTTTTTATTTTAATATTGTTGCGTGCGTACGGGTTGGTTATGGATTAAATGCACAAATCGTAAAAAAAGTTAACAAAAATTTATTCTTTCCACAAGAAATAAATCAAAATGCTGAACTATGTCTTCAGAGATATTCGCACAATATCACAATATCTCAAACGTTTAGCAAAAACTCAGTTCAAAACAGATAAAATAATTCTATCTCACAGCGAAATCACT
Source organism: Stegodyphus mimosarum (assembly GCA_000611955.2). Taxonomy (NCBI): domain Eukaryota; kingdom Metazoa; phylum Arthropoda; class Arachnida; order Araneae; family Eresidae; genus Stegodyphus; species Stegodyphus mimosarum. The sequence continues at coordinate 203,864 of KK117608.1, read as the reverse complement.
ACAATCAATAACAGCATTAAGTAAACAAATAGCAGTTCCCTTTTTACAGCTACAACTACAACAGAGATCAGGTGTTTCAATTCAGCTTTTATAAGCTTTTTAATTATCACTAGAACAATCTCGATTTTTCTAGATTTTTCAGGATGGCAACAGTAATTACGAGATATTTATTTATTAAACATTAAATGCACGAGCTCTTTTATTTTTATTTTTTTCGGCGTAGCTTTCTCTTCAAAAATCGTCTGCGTTGTACGGGAAATATAAAGCAATTTTAATTACAGTTCTAAATAAATAGCCAAATAAATGTGAAATCCGTAACATTATTGATGAACTAAACTATACATTAATATTAAATATATTCACACAAGCGTTTTTCTTTTTTCTTTCGCTGTCAAGCGCCAGTAACTAAGAGTATTTTTAGTCCAAAGGGATTTAGTCCCGAAGGACTATTACTTTCGTTTTGCGATTTTGCGTTGATTCACTCTGAATGCCCGATTCACCTTTCAAATTGCTGCCACTAAATGTTATCGCTCTGCATTAAAGTTTAAAAAATGAAAAATCTGCATAAATGTATGCATGTTATTATTATTATTTTTTTTGACGTAGCTTTCTCTTCAAAAATCGTCTGCGTGCGTTGCACGGGAAAATAAAAAGGAATTTTAATTACAGTTCTAAATAAATAGCCAAATAAATGTGAAATTCGTAACAATATTCTCTAAAACTTTAACGAATTTTTCATTAACAAACTCAAAGATTTCAAAGCCAGCAATACCAACGTTGTACAGAAAAACATTTTTATCTCCAGCGCGTGAGAGCGTGTACCGAAATTTCTAAAGACATGCTCAATTTAAAATTATTTTGCGATATTGCTGTTGAACTGAATTTTATGGTTTAAGTGCGAAGAACATGGTATTTAACAAATAAAGGTAACACACAGAATGTTAAATAAACGTCCCTTTGGACGTAATTTAAAATCTGAAACATTTCAGATTTTTTTTTCCTTTTATTTTATTTTTTTTCTTTCTAATAAACTGTCCTTATCAAGTTTTAATTCCAGTCTTCGGAAGCATCGGTAATTTCTATGTTATGTTCTTTCTTCTTAATCGGCAATTTGTCTTCTTTAGACGATTTCTGCAAATTAATCACATGATAGTTTTTGTGAAATTATCTCCAAATTTTAAAACCGCTTATTTCTATCAACATTATTTATTTGAAAATTATGCACAATTTTTAGCAAATTACAAGTGATAGCATTCTTTTTGTTTCAATATTAATGCATTTATTTTTAATACTTTATAATTGCGATTATTCGGCTTAAATAACTCTGACTGTAAATTAAAATCTTAATATTAAAACTACGTTCTTGAATTAGTTGTCTTAAGAGAAAAAGCACATTGCAGGAATATTATAGAAACGCAATGATACAAATTGCCTGTGTTTCAGTTTTATTCGATAAATGAGTAAACTAATTTATAAAGTACACGAGTAAGTAAAATTAAAACAACAAGTGAAATTAAAGTACAAATAAAATTAAAACAAACTTCGGCCTTTGAACAGACTACCAGCCGCCCAGCGATTATATATTTCTTTTCAGGTATTAAGCCGCTGAACACTGGTAGTTTGTTCGGGGTTCGAATACAAACGAATAGGCTAGCTTCGTGGGCGTTTTCGTGTTTTTCCGCATGAGTGTGTACACCAATATATTTTCCTTAGAAAGTCCTCAGCGAAGAGATATCTCTCTTTAGGCAGATAGTGCTAGCTTCTTTTGTTATAATTAAATAAAGAAACAAATCTGCCTTCTGACATTTGCAACATTATAATATTAGCAAAGGATTTTAGAATACAAATGGTTGCAGTTTCTTTAAGCTTCGCATCAATACTATTTTTCTAATCATGTTAAAAGAATTTTTTTCTATTAGACTCATTGTTATTAGATTCACACTGACATCAAATCTTCCATACATTTTGGAATTTAAGTTTTAAAAACATAACTGTATTGTTTCATTAGCATACCTAAATTATTGCTAATAAAAACAAATATCAGCTTTTTGGGTCACCTTTTTAGTCATTTATATATACCCTTTATTTGACAACTGAACATTTTATTGTAAAGTAAGATAAAATTTTTACATGTGAATACCACGAATTTTTGTTTGATGGAATCTTTACATAAACATTTTTCAAAATTTAGATTTCACGCTTTCCAATTTCATAGTTTTACATATTTTGTTTTTAAAAATTCAGAATTGATTTCAAAACTTGTGTTCATGTGAGTATTGCGAGCTTATAAAATACGATCGTTTGGTTTTTATTTGATGGCTCATCACTCCGCTCCAACCGGAAGTTTTGAAAGGTAATTAATCTGTAATTTATCGTTTTGGAATGTTTCCCTTTAATACTTGTTGCGTGTGGCAACTAAACTAGTGTTGAATAGAACTTCGTTTCTTCTGAGAGCCGTGTCGAATGGCTCGTTATGTTGTAGTAATTTTCGCGTTATTAGAATAAGTGTAATTAAATAAAAATGAAAAATAAACAGTCCAATTACTCTTTTGTTTAATTTTGTGTACCAGCCGCGCGAAACTGTGTTAAGTAAGCATCATTTTTTTTTTTTTTTTGGTCAAAGTCTAGCCGGAGTGCTAGTGAAAATAGTGATTGATTGTTCGAAACGCATGTTGGTGGTGAAACCTTACTCCAATTTTTGAGGTAAGTGCATGCTGAATATTTATATTCTATTTAAGAAGAATTTGCTTTATATCTGATTTTTAAGAACATTGTTATAATGAAAAATAGAAGTGTTTTGATTTCATCTTAATGTTAGTGTTAAGTAATTCGAGAACAATTTTTGTTTTTATTTCGAGTAATTATGAGTGAACTTATAACCTTTAAAGCAAAAAGAACTTCTTTACGTAGAAGTGTCACTAATTACATTAAGAAAATAGAAGTTATTATAACAGCTGATGAAATAAATTTAATAGAACTGGAAGAATGTGTTGAATTATTAAAACAAAAAGAAACGGAATTAAAGAAGTTTTATTTTGAAATGGAAGGTTTAATTACAGACACTAAAGAATTAGAAACCGAAATAGATAGTGTTCAGGAGTATGCAGATAATATTTATTTATGGAAATTTAAAGGTGAAAAACTATTAAAAAATCAAAGTAGTAAAAATAAATCTGATAGTGTAATTTCAGAACAGGTTTATGAGAATATTAAATTACTAAAGTTATCATTACCGACCTTTGGAGACAATATTATAGAATAGATAGCTTTTAACACTAGAAGCGCCAGAGCAGTCATTTTGACTGCTTTCATCATTTCACCGTGGATTCCTAAAAACCCTTTATCTTAAGAAGTCTCAAATTTTTGGATCTTCCTAAAAAACCTCGAAAATTATTGGTATAAAATATGAATGAAATAAAATTAAAATTAACGAAGATATTATTAGTTATACCTAAAAGCGCCATGAGCAGTCATATTGACTGCTAAGTAATACTAAAAAGTGCACGGAAGTAAAGGCGGTTTTGAGATGAAGAAAATTGGACAATATCTTTAGAAGAGCTTGATGCTTTTATTGTTATTATTTATGCAAGAGGAGCATATGGTTACAATTATATGGATTATGATATTTTTGTGGAATAATGCATAGGGTCCTCCTTTTTTTCGACAAACAATGTCTCGCAATCGTTTTCGAGATATCATGATACATCTAACATTAGACTTGAAGTGAACTACAACTCAGCGTTTAGAAAGTGACACGTTTGCACTTTTTTCACATATTTGAAAAAAATTTATAACAGAACTGTGCGACTTATTATGGTAATCCAAGAGAAAATCTAGTTGAGGATGATCAGTTATTTCCATCTAAAGCCAGGTGTAAGTTTATACAATATATGCCGAGTAAACCAGACAAATTCGGTATAAAATTTTGGATGCTACTCGATGTAGACTGGAAGTTTATGTGCAATGCTTTTCCATATCTTGGAAGAGATACATCGAGAAGTGGAATCGAAAGTCTTTCTGAAAATATAGCAATGGGTCTTTTAAGTCGATATCTGAATGCAGGCAGAAATTTGACTGCGGACAATTATTTTTCCTCACAATCATTAGTTAAAAGACTTATAATGAAAAACACAAGTTTTGTGGGCACAGCAAGAAGACAACGAAAAGAAATTCCGCATGAAGTAAGGAAATCAAAAAGCCAGCTATTTGAAGCAGTTTTATAAAGAACGGTCAAACTACACTGACGATCTATCAGGGAAAAAGGAAGAAAAATGTCCTACTACTAAGTGCTTTACATCCGATCGTAAATGTAGACTGAGAAAATACGAAGCACTCCTAGAAGAGTCCTACAACAAAAACCAAATGTGGAGTTGATGTCCTTGACCAGATAACGAGTAAGTATTCTGTTCGGGCTGCTTCTAGTAGATGACCTGTATACGTTTTCTAAAATATCCTGGATTTAGCAGGAACGAATGCCTACGTTATATACCATAAATTGAGTGATGAAAATACTGGAAGGCACAGTTTCCTATTTCAATTGGCAGAGGAGTTGAGAGAGCTTCATGTAACAGAAGAAAAAGCACAAGATTGTCCCAGGAAATTTCCAACTCTAGCAAGACTTTCGAAGAAAAGACGTCAGTGCCAGATTGGTGCAGCAAAACAAGTGATATGTGTAAAAAAATGCTCATATTATGTTTGGGGAAAATGCACTTCCACTATTGAAAAAACTGTGTTGTGCAAAAATTGCGAAAAGCTATAAAATGCGTTTTATTAAGGGTTAGTTTAAATTTATAATAAAATGTCTATTTTTTTATAAAAATAATCTGTTGCTCTTTAAAGAAGATATTAAACAACTATAATTAATATTATTAAAAGCGTTAAAAAACACTTGCATTTTAATAGGTACATTTAATTCGCTGAGCAGTCAATTTGACTGCCGTTGGCGCTTCTAGGTAGGGAGAAAGCTCGGCGTTTCTAGTGTTAAGGGTCTGTTCAGTGCATGTGTAAGAAATAATACAAATTTTTCTAATGCTCAAACACTACAATATTTGAAGGCTTTATTAAAAGGTGAAGCTTATCGCATCAATCAAACTATTCAAATTTTGGATTGTAATTTTGAGATAGCGTTTAAACGTTTAGACGAAAGGTATTCAAACAAAAGAGAACAAATATTCGCCTATATTAAACGTTTCATAAATTTACCAAGTATTCTAAATGAAACAGCTATTGTTATTTTAAATTTAGTTGACAACATTAATGAAGTGATTCGCTCTTTAGAAGTGTTGAATCAAACCATTGATAATTTTGGAGACACTTTAATGACTTATTTAATTTTACAAAAGTTAGATCCTTCTACAAAATTGTGGTGGGAACATCAGCTAAAATGTAATGAGATTCCGAAACTTACGACATTAATTGAATTCCTAAAGAACTATGCAAGAACACTTCAAAACAGCAAATCAACAAATAGTAAGATACATAAATCTGCGTCTCAGTATAAGAGTAATGTTTTGGCTACGTTGGTGTTTTGGTAGCTACGTTGGGTTGTGGTTATTGCAAATAAGATCATAATTTAGCCAAATGCTCGAAATTTTTAAATTTATCCGTTTAGCAAAGAATAGACTTTGTAAAATCTAATCATTACTGTTTTAATTGTTTATCTAATATGCACTTTCTCAAAAAATGCAAGAGTTTAAATACATGTCAACATTGCTTTAAGAAGCATCACAGTATTTTGCATATTGTAAATAATTCAAAGAACAAAACTCAGTTAAACAGTATGCAATTTATCCCTAAACGTAATGAGTCAACGAATGTTAAGGATGCTCCATGAACAGTTTGTGCCTCTCATTATGATTCGAATTCAAAAAGTAATCAAACTAGTCATATTTTGTTGTGTACTGCATTGGTAAAAGTTCAAAATTCTGTGGTAAAAGTTCAAAATTCTGAACAACAGTTTGTGAAGTGTAGATGTTTATGTGACACGGGATCTCAGAGATCATTCATTTCAAGAGACTGTGTGAAGAAATTAGGATTACGAGTGAAAGATAATTTCATTTCTGTGTCTTGTTTAGGAGAATTTAATACTGTGAGTAATGGTGAAGTCGATTTATTATTCACTTCTGATTTCAAAAGTGATATTCGCGTATCAACATCAGCGTTTGATTGGATAAGGTGACAGGTAATATTCCCTACTTGTCTTTACCACCAGTTATCTTTGATAACTTCAGTGATTTAAAGTTAGCTGATCCATTATTTTACAAGTCACAACCAATTGACATTTTACTTGATATAAATGTGTTTCTGCATTTAATGACGGGAGAAATCGTCAAACGTAGTCCAGATCTTCCTTTCGCGATTAATTCGAGGCTGGGATGGATAATTTCTGGTACTACAAATTATGAGTCACATACAACTGAGCCAGTATATGTATATCATGTGAATGCGAATACAGATGAATTAGTAAATTCTTTTTGGGAGTTGGAAAAATTTCCAAATGTACAGCCTTTAACAGATGAAGAACATTTTGAAAGTTCCCATTTTAGAGATAAAACAGGCCGTTATTCAGTTGCATTAGCAATCAAACATAATAGAGATGTGTTAACTGATTCACGTGAAATGGCGTACAGAAGATTTCAGTATTTAGAGAAGAGACTGCTATCTATGCCAGAAATTTACAACCAGTATATTCAATTTATGAAAGAATAGTTTTCAGTGGGACACGTAGAAGTAGTGTCAAACACAGATCGTAAATTAGAGAATAAACGCTATTATATACCACATCACTTCATATTGAAAGAATCTAGCTTAACAACAAAACTTAGAGTCGTCTTTGATGGGAGTGCTAAAACAACCACAGGTGTTTCTTTAAATGATACGTTAATGATAGGTCTAAAAACACAAGATGATCTAATTTGTATTTTATTAAGATTTAGACTTCATAATATTGCAATAACTGCTGATATTCGAAAGATGTATAGACAAATAAGGGTTCAAGAACAAGATTGAGACTTTCACAAAATATTGTGAAGAGATAGCTTAGGTAAACAAATACAAGTTTGTAGTTTAAATACTGTCACATATGGAACTGCAGCTGCTCCATATCTAGCAACCAAAGTTTTGAGTTAATTAGCAATTGATGAGGAGGGAATTTTCCGAAGGCAAAGAGTGTAGTTTTAAAAGATTTTTACGTTGATGATGTACTAACTGATGTTAAGGATAGTTCAGAAGGTAATCGCTTTGATAGATGAATTGCAGCAATTACTACAAAAGGGTGGCTTTGAGCTCTATAAATGGTCGACAAGTAAACCATCGTTGTTAAAAACTGTTGGTTTAATAAACACATATAGTGACAATATTCATCGTGTAATAGAGGGTAAAAAATTAAAAGTTCTGAGATCGGAATGGCATTCTGACAATGATGAATTCAAATGTAATTTCGGTGTAATAGATTATCAAGGTGTTCCGACTAAAAGGATTATTTTGTCATTTGTATCAAGATTATTCGATCCGTTGGGGTGGATAGCGCCTTTTGTAATTCTCGCTAAAATGATCCTTCAGCAACTCTGGAAATTACATTTGTCATTGAATGACCCTGTTCCAGAAGAGATTGGTCAAAATTGGAAAGGTTTATGTAGAGAAGTTAAAATTTTGAATTCCATAAGTGTATCTAGAAAAGTACTGTTACCTGATTATTTCCGATGTGAACTTCACGGATTTTGTGACGCGTCTGAAAAAGGCTAGGCAACAGTTACTTATGTCAAAACTTGTAAAAACTCTAGCATTAGTGTTAAACTTGTAACAGTTAAAACTCGTGTAGCACCACTGAAACCTATCACAATCCCAGGACTATAATTATGTGCAGCAGTATTGTTAGCACGCTTGATTCAGGCTGTTCGAGCTCCATTAGTTATAAAAATGTGGCAAGTGAAATACCTAAAAAGTGGCAAGTATTCGTATCCAACAGAGTTTCTGAAATACAAACCATTTTACCATCTGAGAATTGGAGTCATGTTGATGGAAAGGAAAATCTTGCTGATTGTGCTTCTCGTGAGTTATTTCCTGCAGAACTACTTTCTCATGAATTGTAGTGGAATGTACCTCCTTGGTTAATGTGCAATGAAGTTCCTATGTTTAAACATATCCCTATAGATGAGAAAACACTACCAAAAGCACGTAAAACAGTATCATTTGTAGTTTCTGAACCTGTACAGGAACTTAGTGTTATATCAAATATATCCTTATTTTCGAAGTTACAACGCATATTTGCTTGGATATTAAGATTCATATCAAATTTAAGGGTAGCACGTCGGGAGAGAAATACGTCATTTTTATCGAGCAACGAAATTCGATTCGCAATACTGTGTATTATTCGAATAGTACAAAGACTGAACTTCAGTAAAGAAATTCAGTGCTTGGAGATGGAAAAGGATTTACCTAAAAACAGCAATCTCCTTAGCTTGAGTCCATTTTTAGATGATAACAAAGTGTTACGAGTGGGAGGAAGATTGAAAAACGTGCATCTGTCAAAAAATGAAAAACATCCAATCTTATTGTCTTCAAAACACAATGTGATGAAAATCATAATTAGACACTTTCATGACAAAGATCTACATGCAGCACCAGAACTTCTTCTATCTTTAATCAGACAGCAGTTTTGGATCATAGCTGCTAGATCTGTTATTCGGAAATTAGTAAAGACTTGTGTTACATGTTGCAAACATAGAGCTCAAACAGCAAGTCAAATAATGGCTGATCTATCAACATCTAGAGTAACACAATGGCGACCATTTCATAAAATAGGAATAGACTATTCAGGACCATTCATGATCAAACATCGTACAGGAAGTGGACAAAAATCATTTAAATGCTACATGTGCTTTGTAGTCAAAGCAGTACATCTTCAAGTAGTAGAAGATCTCTCAACAAAGGCATTTTAAGTGCATTGAAACGATTTATTTTAAGATGAGGGAAGCCAAGTGAGATTTACAGCGACTGCGGTTCGAACTTTAAAGGTGCAGAGAAGGAAATTAGAAAATGTTTTTTGCAGTGCAAGCAAAATCAAGAAATTCACAACTTTTTGTCTTTAGAGGAAATAAAATGGACATTTAATCCACGTTCATCTCCTCATTTTGGTGGACTATGGGAATCAGCTGTAAAGTCAATGAAATTTCATCTGAAGAGAACTGTTGGTGATACTGTGCTGACATATCCTGAATTTCAAACTTTGCAAGTTGAGGCTTGTCTCAACTCTAGGCCGCAATCGTATGACTCCAGTATCGTATGACTCCACTGATTTAATTGCGTTAACACCTGGGCATTTCCTAGTAGGAACGTTAACGTTTTTAACCATCATACCTGAGCAAGATCTAAGTCTCAGTTCTTTAAATCATCTTGACAGATGACATGTGAGACAGTTCATCTTTCAACAGTTTTGGAAAAGATGGAGTCAGGAATACCTATCGCAACGTCAGCAAAGAACGAAGGGGCAAAAGAGTCAAAATGATTTAGAAGTTAATGATTTGGTTCTAATCAAAGAAGACAATCTTCCACCTCTTAAATGGAGGTTAGGGAGAATAACTTCTCTTCATTCAGGCTCAGACCATAGTGTCAGAGTTGTTAGCATTAAAACTGGTCATGGTGTCATAAAACGACCAATCGTGAAACTGTGTCCTCTTCCAATGCAGACTAAAAACTGTGAGCTGCGTGACATCTAATGTTGTATTTTGTATTAGTTTATTTTATGTTTTATTAATAGTATTTTCATAACAGAATAAGACCTTGAAAAAGTCACCAATTGTTGAAATCCCATGGGATTTCAACGGGGGCCAGGATGTTCATGTGAGTATTGCGAGATCATAAAATAAGATCGTTAGGTTTTTATTTGATGGCTCATCACTCCGCTCCAACCGGAAGTGTAAGATAATTAATCTGTAATTTATCGTTTTGGAATCTTTCCCTTTGATACTTGTTGCGTGTGGCAATTAAACTGGTGTTGAATAGAACTTCGTTCTTGTGACAGCCGTGTCGAATGGCTCGCTATGTTGTAGTAATTTTTGCATTATTAAAATAAGTGTTATTAAATACAAGTGAAAAATATACAGTCCAATTATTGTGTTTAATTTTGTGTACCAGCCGCGTGAAACTGTGTTAAGTAAGCATCAACTTAATTAAATGTCTTGCTTATCATACCTGCTAAAGTTAAACAACAAGTGCTAATTTTCTCCAATTCTTAATTTCATACAATATTATTCACTTTATATTCCTTCACAGTTCAGAAGTTTCACACGTTTGTTCCTTGAATATATAAATTTTATAAATTAGACGCTTTGATTCATTGTGGTAATCATTGTTGTTAAAATTCATTGCTAATTTAAAAGAATTTTATTCAAAAATAAGAGAGCGGTTATACTCACGACTATTGTGCTTAATACCCCAAAATATTCATGAATCATTGTATCATTTAATGAATGATTGTTTAAAATTTTAATCATATTAAATAAATCCTTAGTTTTCATTCCTTAGTTAACACATAAATCCTTAGTTTTCATTCCTTAGTTAACACATACATCATTACTTTTATGTACTTTAGAAATGTCTATCTTTGCGGTAAAAATAAATCGAAAGTGTTTCCATTTTTAAATGCTTCCTTTTTAAGTAGCTTGGATAATAAGTATCTAAAGTGGCTTGAATGAAATTACTACCTTCCAAACGAAAAATCTTTGATGAAAACAGAAATGATTCAGGAAAAAAAGGGCGGAAATGTTTTTTCAGTCTTCAAATGCTGGAACTTTGCCTAGCACATCTATGACTTACCTTATCACCAGTTTATTTTATTTATATATATATCTGTCTTCCATACTACTTTTTCAGAAAACTCTTTCAATTTATTTCATTTTTCCTGGCTCTTGAATCTTATTCTTGCTGCAGGCATTTAACCAACTTAGTTTGAAACTGTGTCAGTGTACAATTAACACCCTAGTACTTTAATGGGTAAAATAAAAAGAAACAAATCGAGAAGTAAACAGAGCTGTCAAACAATTTATAATATTCCTCAATACTTCGTCTAGATATAATGTCCAAGAACCTAGTGAACTAAGTAGCGATATATCGCTGAGTTCAAGTAATTGCTACAGAGACTTAAGAAGGTTTAAAATACTCTTTTATTCACTCATAGAAATAATAACAGATGGCCCCTTCTCCGGCTTACAGGAAAGCCTCCATTTCGGCTTTTAAATCATGATAAGGAAATAAGAAACTCATCTAATACTAAACTAAATAGATTTAGCCGAAGCTAGACACAAATACGTAATGTAGTTGGTCCTTAAATGAAACTAGCCGGCGATTCTCCACAGACATGTACAATAAGGCCGAACGTAATAGATTCAAGAACGAAGTAGCCATAAGGCAAACACTCGCCACCAAGCACTCTCTCTCGAAGTAACTTGAACTTCCTTTAAATACTTCTTCTAACTCATTTAAATGCAACGCGATTCTGAAAACTCGTTCTAGTAGGGGAGTTGCATGTAGGAAACAAGAATTGAAAGGAAATGTTTCAAAATTAAAAATAACTGTTATAAAATAAAAAAAAACTTTACAAACTGATATACTGCATGCAACGTCAACCAGTGATTTGATGTAGAACAGTTTAGGTGGAAAGTTTTGTAGCGATTTAAAAATATCATGACGGAAATGTAAACTTTTTTACCACGAAGAATTATGAAGAATAGCACTTCGAAATTTGAAAACAAACTCATTTGTCGGTTTGTCAGGCTGTAATCTGTTAACTTGAAATTTCAGCATATTCCGAAGCTTTAAATTTTTCAAAGAATTAATGAGATAGAATAAAATTTGACGTCTTCCGGAGCTCATTAACGGTAGGTCGGTAAAGTCGCTGAATACTCGTAGGGAACATACTGTAGCAATTCAAAATACAAATTTTAATTACTAAATAAGTGTTACATGATACATTAAAAAATAAAACACTTACATTCTTCTTTAAATCTTTCTGTAATTTTTTTTCGCTGTTTTTCTCCGAAACACACAGCGATCTGTTTTTCTCCGAAGCACACAGCGATCTGTTTTTCTCCCGAAGTACACAGCGATCTGTTTTCGTTTAAGAAACTTAGAATATTATGGAGACTCGGCTTCCTGCAAACCTCGGTCACAGTGGCTATGTAGGATACGCATTTCTTCGTTGTTCCCTTAGAAAAAAATTCTATATATTTCTGCAGAAATTTTACCTCAGTTTCTTCTATTTCTGGCTAATTCCGCAAGCTCATATTTTAAAACTGACGCAAAAAATATCACGACTTTTTTTATAAAAATCGTTGAAGCTTGGAATGACAAAAAAATAATAACGTAAACGAAAATGGCGATGTTACTTGACTAAAGAACTGTTATGAGCATGGTTACCGGAAGAATGGTTATGCTCATGGTTGCCAGAGTTTGGCACATTCTGTATATTTGGCGACTCTTACTAAAGCGGTTTCGTTAATATGTAAGTGCCTGAAAAATATATAATTTTGGAATAATAGTTAAATTTTTATCACTACATGTTTGAAAGTTTCTTATTCCCCAATATGTTTTTGAGTCATCGTATGCGTTCACCTCTGACGCACTTTATTAATTCATGCGCCTCGATTTTAAGCATAGCTTGTTAAAACATGTTACGGTTAACAACTCTTAGGAAACAATTTATAAATTAGCTAAGTTTGCGTACAATATCCGTAAATATACGCAATATTTGCATTATTAGATGGTCATTTATTTATAGAGCAAGACTGACACGAGACTTCTGAATAAATATTATTCAGCTCAAATTTTAATGAAATGCCCATTTTTGATGCATCATATCCAAAATTTTTATTGTAGAAGCTTGTAGTAAATTAATTAAAAATTTATATATAGGAAATTTTAGGAAGGAGATATTATTATGGGAGATGCTGATTCACAACCTTTAATAGAAAGAAGTATGTTAATACTTTATTAAAAACATAATATTAGTATTAATTATGCATACATTGCTTTAATTTTGTTGCTCCGTATTAAGAAAGGAAATCAGATTTTGAGATAAGCTCTTTATGTACTGAAATAGTTTTACATGGAATTATTAAGTAATAATTTTTCAGAGAATAAAAATTGATTTATAGATATTTCGTGCAAGATTCGAGAGGATTACACTATTTACACCCTTTGAGTGACATGTAGCTCTGCACTGTAAAGTACTTTAGTCTTAAATAAGTATAACTAAAGAAATGCTTATAAAATTATTTGACAGTTGCACGGATTTTTGGCGACTTTTTTTTTGGCGAGCGATACGACTTATGGTAAACCCATTGCCGGACAAGTCATTTATCGTAACCGATACTTTGTTGTCATTTTATTTTTTTTTTTAAATTGTGTTTTATTATGCATAAATTCCGTGTGTTAAATATTATTTATAGCTTTCTAAATATCAAAAATCAATTTCATTTTGCATTTTTATTTGAAATAAAAATTTTATTGTTTATGATATTTTATATTGTGGATGATGAAATCAGTGACGTCACCTTACTTTAAAAGCAATTGGTTTTAATATATATAAATTTAATCTAATGTTTCAAACATTATTTATGGCTGTTAAATATTAAAATACAATTTAATTTTGCATTTTTTTAAATGATTTTAATGTGTACGATTATTTAAATAATTTAAATTCTATGCGTGATGCAATCAGCTCCCTGATTGGTTACAGAATATTTGTCCATTAGGTAATTGCTGTCTTTGTCATTAGGTAATTTCTAAATTGTGTATTCCATCGTACTAAAAAAATGACAAAAAAGTAACGAGTATATCAGATCATTTTATTGAGAAAGAATAAAAGCAAATGGGACTGAAATATTTTGGAGATAAAAGATTTGCAATATGACAGGTCAAATATTTTTGTTCAAGCCTATTTTACACTATTTTCTCACTCTCTTTGCCCGTTATACAATCTTAAGGAAGACACGGACTTACCACATTTCCGCGAATGCACTACAGTTTCGATTTGGAAGCCTACTGGATGGCGAGGAACTCCCTGGGTTTATAGACATATTGATGTCAATTTTCTCGCCTTTGTTTTGTACTTTATTTGATATTTAGCTGTCTCGTAACGTGCCATTAGAAATAAAAATGTTTGCACAAAAGAGGACATTGCAAGTTTTAGTTGAAAGCCCCTTACTCCAACTGCCCTTTCCTCACGAACCGCTGTCACTCCATTCACTTTTCTACAGAGGATGGGCTAATGCTGATTTCCAAAAGGGACTTTAAGAAGGAGTGGAAGACTTCGTTTTATGACGGGCCAATACGATATTTGGAAACCACGGCATAAAATCTTTAATTAAAATGGCGAAGGAGCTCCCCTTTGGTATTCAAGTTATGAAAATCCACATCATTCTCTACGTAAAACTCATAAAAATGATAGTGGTCAAGATTCATTCTCAACTTTGTTTTCTGAAACGAACCATCGCGATTCCATGATATTGAGGTCTGTGAATTGTTCTGCTGGCCAGAAAAAGTGTTTAGTTTCACCTTAACCATTCTCATATCAGAAGTGGACAAGTTTAGTTGTCTGGATAGAAGCCTTATAATCGTAGAAAATTGACTCGTTTTGACATAATTCTTAACATTTCTTCTAATTGACTGGCTTCAACATAATTCTTAATAATTATTCTAGCTTTCAAGTTTAAACATGGGGCTGCGTGACTCTACCGGTTGCCGAGTAGTTAAGAATGCTGGTAGTTGTCCCGGGTTCGAGTCCGGGCCAACGGGCTAACTATATGGTTGGTTGCTTTTGCCCATGTATAATGTCAATACTAGCCAGAACGTCCTCCAGGAAGACATCATTCCCCTTAGGCAGATGTACTTTGATTGCTTTAGATATATTCAGATATTTAGATATTTAAACCTAAACATGGGTCTTCAGAAAAACCAAGAGATAGTTACCCAATCAGGACAAATTTGTCTGTCATACATTAGTTGCATTATTATGGATGACGTATTTTGCATTCATATTCGTAACAAATAAACTGAGAAATTCTACTCAGTTATGAATACCTAGTTTGAAGAGCGCACGATTAACTGTAACAGTTCGTATCTGACCCTTCAAATTCAGAGCGAGCCCCGCAGTTCACAGATTATTTTACTTTTAGTCGTTCCTTTACGCTCGATTTTCTCTTTTGACCGCTACTACGTTTTACAGAAGTTGTTTCACTGTGAACTTCATGCGAAACGAAGGCATTGAATACGGTACTCCGAAACATCCAGTTATCCTGGTTGTGGTGACAGATGCTTTCAAGCAAATGGGCATCAATGGTTAATTTTCTTTTTCAGTTATTAAAAGTCTGGCATCTTAGACTATTCACAAACAATTCGACGCCTGTAGTTTAATTACTGTAGCTAGCAATAAATGATGTCTGTACACTTTATCGAAAAAGAGGAATTAGGGATTGGAGTTATTTGCATTACGGTAAAGTAGACGAGGGCTATCTGCTTAAGGGAAGGAGTGCTTTGGTGGAAGACTTTCTAAGGAAAACTATGTCATTCTAACCTTACACATGGGAAAACCCTCGAAAATTCTCATGCAGACAGCCTCTCCGCCAGGATTTCAAGGTTCAAATTACCAAACTTGAACGAATTTACCTCTCGACCACTATTAGGAAAAAAATTAATATTATCCACCAGGCATATTCATAAAACATTAATATTGATAGTGTCCATTACTGTGATAATCACCTATATATATTGATATCCACAAGGCTTGAGTAAGAAAACAAAAATTTTAAAATTTTGTTCTGAATATTTTCCAGTTTTTTGTGCGTCTAGTATTTTTAAAATACTGTTCATTTAGGAAGTTTATAAAGGTGCAGAAAATATCTGATGCTGGTGAGTTAGAATTTTTAGAAATTTTCCTTGCTCTTAGAAGTGGTTTTCAAATATACATTATGTTATTTTTGCTCACCCTTTCCCTTTATTTCTAAATTGTTGGTTCCTTTTTCCATCCTCTTTCTGTTTGTTTTCAGATTTAGCTGTATGCACATCATAGTTGTTTCGTCTATTTTCAGATCAATAAATGCAGGTAAAATTATTTTGCTGTAGAACTGATAACATTATTTTTAGGTACTTACGTATTAACGCAACCACTTTGGTGATATCTGGGAATATTCAATAGATGAAAACGTACAGGTTACTTACTGGGTGCAAGCTCTTGGTTTTCGCGACATTTTTTAAATGATCCCCAAATTATTGATATTTATTAAGCAATCATTAGCAACATATAAAAAGGAAACATTTAAATTTAGTAATTTTAAATGCAGATTTTAATTATTAAGTGGGTATTACGCGCTACATTAAAAATAACATTTCTCTCCAAATCTTTCTGTTTTTTTTTTCGCTCTTCTTCTCATACAGTATCGCCCAGTCTCCGGTAGTATCGGCTGTCTACCAAATGCATCTCTTCGTCGTTCCGTTTAGAGATTTTGCGTCAAAATTCTCTTGTTCTGATGAAATTTTACAGCAATTTCTTCCACCATTGACAAATTCTACAAGAGCATATTTTAAAATTAACTTTAAGGCATAAAATATCATAATTTCTTTATAAAAGCCGTTGGAATACAGCAAAAAAAATGCATGTGAAAATGGCGACGTTGCTTGGCTAAAGGATTTTTATGAGCATGATTGCCAGAAGAATCATTATGCACATGGTTGCCAGAGTTTGGCACATTCTGAAAATTTGGTGACTTCTAAGGTGTTTGCGATAACACGTAAGTACCACTTATTTTTATGCCATTTTTTGAGGCAATTCAAAAACTTTCATTCAGGCTTTCAATTAATTGCGTAGCTATTGCCTACATTGATGTGCAGTTAAAAAAAAATTATTTCACTGACATTTTCAGGTATAAAAATTAAAAATACTATATTTTATCTTCTAACTATTAAGAGTGCATCTAATTGCGTATATTTTGTTGCAGAAATTTGGATATTTATCAGTTTCTTGATAAAATGTATTTGCATTATGGAAGACCACTTAAAGATTGTTATTATTTACTATAACTCCTGACATCGCTGCTTTAAACTAAACAATAAATGATTTTTATTTTTTCAAATCTTAAAATTTCTTCAGCCATTTCTTGTCCAAGTTCAGTTTTCAAGAAGGCAGTTTTATTTTATTAGTTGTTCATTTGTTCTCTTCTTTGTTAAGTTGTGGACACTTTTCAGAATTCTAAGACTTCTCTAACCTATGCTTGTAAATGTACCTTGCAAGAAGCTTGTAGTCATTAGGATTTTTCAAGCGGGAGACATGAAAAATGAGCAATGCCTTCGCCGGGACTAGAACCTGGATTTTTCTCTATACGGATGTTACCGTTACACCACGAAGACGTGCAGAAAGGAGGGAGAAAATACCTAATAGGCTATCTAAATAGGTAATAGCAGCACAGCTATATAAACCTGTGTATGACAGAGAAATCAATAAAGAAACTGCTATTACATTTTAATTTTATTTATGCGTTTCATATGCTTTGCTTTAAATTAGTAAAACACCGTGTATGATTTAGTACATTTTGTATGTAATTTTCTAGTCGTATTTCACTTTTCATGCTGGTTAGTATGTTATTTACTTGTGATACGCATATGGTCGTGGACAGCTTCATCTTGTGCTTCAACAAAAGAGAAATTCGAGATGGGTTAAGATTTAATAACTTTTCACATCTAATTTTAGATGTGTATTTTGCCTTCATAAAAAAATCATCTTTTTACGTTGATTTACAGAGGCTGTTCGCACATTTTTTAGACGATTTTGGTAAGCGGTAATAAAAAATCGTTTGCTACAAAAGAAGTAATTGCAATTGTACTATGTTTTCAAAAGTCAAAATTATCGTCTATGGCTTGAAAGTTTTGTTTTTATTCAAAATGGCGAATTTAACAAAGCAGTGGTTCGAAGGCTACATTTACGCTCTTTCCGAAGAGAAATGTGCATACTCCGTTATCCAAAAACGATGTGAGAGTCATAGTTTTGTGATATCTAAAGCGTCGATAGGTAATATCATCAACAAGAAAGGAAAAAAACGTCAAATTGGAGCCTCGAGTAGGACAAAAATTCCAAACGAGTATCCAAGGAAAAAACGGACATCTTCGACTATTGCAAAGGTACGTTGTTTAATGTTAAAATAAAATCCCCTAGTCAAAGGACAGTTGCAAAATCATTAAAATGCTCGGTGTCCACTGTAAATAAAATGATAAACGTTGATTTAAATCTTAAGAAAGCGAAAAAACGCTATGTGCATCGTCTTCTTCCGAAGCATATCGCTCGACGCAGGACACACTGCAGAATTCTATATGAGAAAAACTTATCCAAAGAAAAATGGAAAACAATTGTCATAATAGATGAAGCATGGGTGTATTTAAATGATTGCAACAAAAAAAAGCTATTTATTACCATAAAAGGGGAGAACAAAATTTAAGTACATGGTTCAAAGAATCGGAAGAAAGTTTTTCTAAGGCATTACTGCTGGTTTTTCTTACAATGGCAAGTTAAAAATAAAGATAGTGCAAAAAAATGTCAATCAATCAGGAACAATACTATCAGGAACATATTTTATCGCCCATTTTTCTGAATGAAATACCATCGCTTTACCCACAGTGCCATCCATCTGTGAGACTCCATCGGGACAAAGCTAGCAGTCACACATCAAAATCCACTGTAAATTTCCTAAAAGAAATGGAACAAAAAACTGGTATCGAGGCCATACCCTTCACTAATATCCCTACTAAATCTCCCGATGTGTCACCTACGGATTTTTGTGCTTTCGGACTTTTAAAAACTGCATTATCCAAACGTTGTCCCAAAACCCTAACAGGACTCTGGAAAACTGTTCGGGAGGAATGGGATAGAATACCTCTTCTGACACTTCAAAAGGCATTATTAACCTGGAAATTGCGGTGTCGAAAGATAGTTCAGAATATGGGATGTCAAATAGAACATTTAAAACACAAGAATTTTATGTAATTCAGTTTTGTGAATACAATATTACATCGTCTAAAAAATGTGCGAACAGCCTCTGTAGAAGCAATTTGGCTAATGCAAATTATATTTTTTTAGACTTATTTATTTAATTATCATGAATGGACTTTTATTAAGTGAATAATGGAGAATTTGTAAATAAAAAAGTTGTCTTTTCTTGCATTGTAACAAAGTATTCAATCATTTTAAAATGTAGGACAAGATGCGGAGGATATGAATGTACTTCTGGACACTGTCGAGGAAAACTTGAATCACTTACATCAAGCAATACACGATATGGAACAACGCATGATACGAACGGTTGATTGAGTGCATTTATACTCAATAATTTATCTTTATTATTTTAAATTATATGACTTTTCCTTTCGCCTCTTTATTATTATTATTATTATTATTTTCCAGTTTGATTTTCAAGCAAAATGTTATGTGGGCTTTCGGAAGTTTTTCTTAGTTATGAACGTGCTCTTGATTCTTTTGTTTGTATCGACAGTCACGTGTTACAGCGTTGAGGAGCTTATAATGAATAATGATACTCAGGTAAGAATAACGTCGAAAGTTTTCGTCTTTAAAACTTTCGCTCAGAACTACTTCAAAGAAAATACTGTTACATTTCTCCTAGTATCTTTTTTTTATTTTCATCCTCATTCATTATCGAAGAGGAAATCTTTTGGTCAAATTAAGCTTTCTATAAATAATCAAATATATAGACATAATTACCAAAACTTAAGAATCATGCAGAGATTTATTAGTGTTAAAGACGTTCTTGTTGGTCATTAGAAGCGGTTAGCAAAATTTTTAGAACTGTTCATCATCAGAAAATAAATCAGAATCCTACTTTATTGATTAATCAAAGCAAAGCACTCGCGGACTAATGGAAAAGGGCTTTCGAATAAAAATTTGTTTGCATTTTACATTATGGCCCAGGAAACCTTTATCCACACAAAGAAATGTGTTTCCTGACTTTCATTACTAATACGTTGGTAAGATTAGAGTTATATTTATATGGATAATGGCAAAAAGCCAATTGATGCAGTTTTTAAGGAAAACTTGCTCGTTTTCAATTTATACTTGGGTAAACCTATTTTTCTTTCAATTTTTCACGGTACACGGGCGGAAAAAAAGGCATCGTTCATACTTTCAAACAATTTTAACAAGGTACGTAAATCACATTTGGCGTTATTATCGCTTACAACAAATATGTCAAATTTCAAAACACGTCAATATGTAAATTTACGTATATCTTAGGAAATTTTGAATAAAAAAACTGTAATTTTTTGCAAGTATAATTACAAATACATCTAGTTTAAGATGTCGGTAAAACTTTCATAGGTTAAAAAGCGGCGAAAGACTTAAAAACGGCTACTGCCCGCCATTAAAAAAAATTAATAAATAAAAAATCTGAAAGGTTTCAGGTTTTAAATTACGTCCAAAGGGGCGTTTTTTTAACATTTTGTGTGTTACCTTTATTTCTCAAATATCACGCTCTTCGCACTTAAACCATAAAATTCAGTTCAAGAGCAATATCGCAAAATAATTTTAAAATGAGCATATCTTTAGAATTTCCGATACACAGTCTCACGCGCTGGAGAAAAAAAAATGTTTTTTCTGTACAACATTGCCGTTGCTCGCTTTGAAATCGTTGAGTTTGTTAATCAAAAATTCGGTAAAGTGTTACAAAATATGAAATTGGTAATAAAACAAATTCCAAATTTCAAATTTTGGCTTCCAGCTGCCCATATTCAGGTGGAAAAGTTCAATATTCAAAATTTGATGGTTCTAAGCACCGTTGCTTCATAACAGTGCGAGAAACATACATACGTTTATGCAGATTCTTCATTTTTTAATTTCTTTAAATATAGTACAGGGCGATAATTTGATGGCAACAATTTGAAAAGTGAAACAACGCTTTTAGTGAATCAATGCAAAATGCCAAAACGAAATTAATAGTCCTTCTGGCAAATTGCTCCTTTGGACTAAAAAACACCATTATTGTATTTTTATTGTAAAATGCTAACTGGACAGGATCCAGTTTAAATGGCAAATTACCAGTTAGCTGTAATAATGGTAAAATGATCCAACAGCAAGGAGTAATTAAAAGAAAAATATTAAAATCTGTAATGTCATAAATCTATTTAATTAAGTTACTTACGTGTAAGCAGATCGGAAAAAGAACTATATTTATACTGTGCTTTACTGCATTTTTTTGCAAAGCAAGTTTTACAGAGGATATCAGCAATTCATAGCCACAAAACCCACCAGAAGCCGAGCAGCAAAGTCGCTGAATGCTCTTATACGAGCTATTTCCATTAGAAAGTCCTCCATGAAGGCATTCCTTCCCTTAGGCAGATAGCCCTCGAGCGTTTTGCCGTAATCAAATAAACCAAACTTAACCGTAGCAATTCCTTATAAATAATTCCAATTTGTAACTGTGCCACATAACGCAGAAAGTGATTAATTTCTATTCACTATTTAGTACGTAACATAACGATAATTTTTAAGTAGAAATTGGAAATGCAAATGATTTTAAATAGGTTAAGTTTCACTTTTCATTCAGTTTTTTTTCACAATATTTCTGTTTTACAGCACGTTCAAGTGTGATTATTTAGAAATCACAGAAGAAAACTTCTCATAAGAGAAAATACACTTTGCATTTATAGAGCAATACTGAATAAATTTAAAGATAGCTAGTAGTTACGCCGATATTATGCAGTTTGTCCCTGGTAATCCTTTTCATTATTCGTAATATTTTTATTTAAATTCATATCTATGTGTCTATTTCAAAATCTTTAGAAGGTTAATATTTATAAAAAGTCTATAAAGGGAGAGTTAATGTATTAAGTTATATTTCACTTTATTGTACTACAGCTAGTCAATAAGCAATTCTTTGCTTAAATTTGAAGTACTTTATAGGTACGACAGATAGTACATATATAGATATTATTATCACCAAAGACGCCAGCTCAGTTAGAAGAAAAACTACTATCGACAGTCGAAACTTTCACGTAAACTTGAGGTTTACAAGGGACAAGAAATTGTAAAAGAATTTATTGCTGCAACTGAATACGGAGTGTAGGTGCAACAGGAAAAATTAATACAATATATACTTGTTTTTGTTGATGCTGTCTTGTCACTGTATGGAAGAACGGTTGCCAAAGCCTCAAAGAAGTTGTACTTCTACTTTCACCCCAATTTCGAGGCCCACCACCCCAGGAGGCGGTCGGAGGCTTCTCACTCCTCTCCGCTGCCACCAAACCTACACGAGAGGACCTTCGGCTCGCCATATATTTAGACTGCCCCCATGCTGCAAAGACATTACACATTTACAAACACCCATGCATTCTCCGAGAGTCGAACACGCGCTCTTCGGTACCACAGCAGGCTTCCCTAACCAGTATGTCGTCTAGGCGGCACAATATGCACTAATAGGTATTTATTGTTTCCTAAAATACCAATGCTGTAGCAAATCAAAATCGCTGAAACAACCGGCGTAAATTTAGCGTACATTTACTAAAACACTCAATCGATTTCGAGGGCAGCCACAGGTCCCTCCTCATCAGAACAAAACATCTAGAAAGGGAAAGCAACCTCAGGAGCGGCTTTTTTATACCCTCGGGTAGAACCACGCGCGAGGGGGCAACGCCATCTATCGACAAAAATAATAACCAAGAATTATGTTAATAGAATTTTAAAAGCGTTAGGAAGGACTGGATTGAACTTAAAATCATTCACTAAACATGCTAAATCTTTGTGAATATGAAAAGCCTCAAGAAACTCCGATTCACCAACAGAGGAAATTTTTTGGATGATTTTTGCAGATCCAAAGTCAAAATTATGATTAAATTTCCAACTATGATAAGCTATTAAAGACTAGTTAATTTCGCCCTTTCAGACATAAGACTCATGTTCCTTGATACGAAACTTCAACGCTCTCTTTGTTTAGCCAATATATCTCAAGCCACACTGACATGATATATTATAAATTTCCCAAGAATTAAAGTCGGAAACGCAATCTTTTAGAGTCGAACCGTGAATTTTATTGATAGGGGAGAAACTGACCGGAAAATTGAATTTCTGGAGAATCCGTGCAACTTTATAACTAACAGAAAAATAAAATGGAAGTACGACTAGGTCATTAATATTATTTCTAACAGTGGAATGTCTTCTATGATGGGAATCTGAAAACTTTTTAATGGCTTTATCAATGATCTCGGGAGAAAATCCTCGGTCAATAGCAACTGCTTTTAAATAATTAAGTTCATTGGTAAGCAAGGATTCTGAAGAACAAACTTTGAGTGCGCGAAATACATAATAGTAAAAGGAAGCCATTTTTTGCTTAACAGGGTGGCATGACTTAGCATGGGGTGGTAAACAAACTGCAAAGGGTTTACGGTACACAGTAGAGCTAAAATCAATTTCATTGCGAATTATAAGAATATCAAGGAAGGGGAGGGAATTGTTGGATTCAGTTTCAAGAGTGAATTTAATGGCTGGATCAATTGAATTTATAATAGATATAATCTCGGATAAATCTTCTTTATTACCACCAAAAAGTGTGAAAGTGTCATCGACATAACGAATCCAGAGACGAAAAGATAGTTTATCAAATAATTTTACCTCAAAATAGTGCATATAAATGTCAGCTAGTACAGGACTGAGAGGATTACCCATAGCTAATCCTTCAATTTGACGATAATATTTCTTTTGGAAAACAAAGTGGGTTTGACTGAGAGAGACTTTAATAAGGGAAACCAACTCATCAATTTCAGTATGTGTGAAATGGAATTCCCGAAGCCTAGTTTCAAGACATTTTAGTGCTCCTTCGACTGTAACATTAGTAAACAGTGATTCGACATCAAACGAAACCATAATGGAACGCAGTGGAGAAATATCTTTAAGTTTATCGATGACTTCAGAAGAATTTTTTACAGTGCGAATATTGTTAGCAAGTAAAGGAGAAAATCTGGAATATTTGGCCAAAAAATGTGCCAAAACAAGCATGTTTCTGAATTTATGCAGTTTTTTCTGCGATCCCAGAAAGTTGTAATTTTCTAGAGAATTTGTGAAAATTCCAGAAAGGAAAAATCTATTATAATTCGCAAAAAGCTTTAACCTTGTTTTTGGAACAATACGAGCGTTTGTACTATAGCAAATATTAAATAAGAGATGTTAGGTTGGTTTAACATAAATTCGTTTTTCACATTTATTTTAAATGATACTGTACTATATATAGAGCATGTAAACAATGCTATAACTTGTTTATTTCTACAATAATTAAATTCCGCATAATGGTAGGAAAGGGATATGTCCTTCTAGTCATTATAAGTCATCTAATTTTTAAATATATAAAAAATACAAGCACATTTCTGAATTTATGCAGCTTTTTCTGCGATCCCAGAAAGCTGTAATTTTCTAGAGAATTTGTGAAAATTCCAGAAAGGAAAAATCTATTATAACTCGTAAAAAGCTTTAACCTTGTTTTTGGAACAATACGAACGTTTGCACTATAGCTTGTACAATTCGATTTATACTTTCAGATAGAACATTTTTATTAGTATGTTAATTTGTTTTCTTTTAAGCCCTTCCTTATAACGTATCATCTACGTTTTTAGCCAGTTGTTTAACTACTTAATGTCAATTGGCTGCAGTCAATTGACATTAGAATGATGGAAGGAGTCCTATCACTCTAACTTCCATTTTCCCGTCAGAATGTAAATTTCTACCTCAAGTTATATTTGAATGAAGTAGAAAGAAGAGATTATTTAAACAAAAATTTTAGAAGGTAGAATTAGAGCGTGTTCTGCCTACTTGAAGGCCACGTTGCTAAATTTAATTCTCTTGCGATTAGTGTTCTACGGCGCTGAGTTATTCTTGCCATTAGGCTTGTTACGCCGATCTTAGGCCAGAGCCAGCTTGCGCGTTTTACAAATTGTGAAGCCTTTAGACTAAAATTATTTTCATTAGTTTTAGTTCACCCATTATCTTTGATTTAAGCCAAAACTGTTTGCTTCTGTAAGCACGAATTGTTGCCGTCTGTTAAACTTTGCTTGAGTTAATAAAAGGGTCTTTTACACGCTTGCGCTGCCTCTTTAGTCCTTACAACATGTAACGATAGTTCTTTTAGAGTTTGGGGCTAGTTTATGCCTCCTAAGGAGACCAAACTCTGCACCCTTTTTACACAGATCGTTAAGAAAATATTTAAATTGAAAGCTTTTGTCACAAAATTGTAATTTTGCAGCTTTTTGTTGTGGAAATTTGCATGGGAGATTTGTTGAGGTGTCTGATACATAAGTTAAAATCAGGTAAATTTCACTTCAATTATCCCTTCAAAAATATTATGCGCCATCTTGAGAATCAGACTATCGATAAAACAACGGGATGGTCACTATAACGAGAATTTGCAAATCACTAACGCGTATTCAGTATGAGGAGGCAGTAAAGCAATGTTTGAGATATTTGTTGCGTTATAATAAAATTAAACTTGCATGAGAGTTTGTAGCCATACTTACTATTATTATCTGCGGAGTACAACGTTTCATGACATTTTCAAAAAACAGAATTTGATTCAGAATAAGAACTCTTAAAATCCGATAACAAATTTAAGAGCGAGTGAAATTGGAAGTCTAAATCAGCATTAAGAATATATCTTGGATACTAGATTGCGAAACAGAGCTTATGACCTTTTGCATAAATACACGAAAGAGAGAGTCGTTTTGCATATATATTAGACAGACGAAAAGTAAGCAAAGAAATAAAAAGCTAATAACGAGAAACGAGTTATTCAACGTTTTCCTGTCGTTCGTTACCACATAAGCTGCGATAGAAGACAAAATTTTATAGATACAATGTAATTTGTTTTCCAAACTTTCGTGTTTTGTACTTGCCTTCCTTTACAAATAAATTTGATTCTTATTTGATAAGAGAATATGTAAGTCCTTATTTTAATATTTTTCATAGAGCAACCGTAATAAAATTTACAAAACACACAATTTTAAATGTTCCATTTACGAAACGCCATAATGAAAAAGGAGTGGCAGAAATACTCCAGCTAAATTAGAATATCAATAATTCTTTCTCGGGCCCTTTTCCTGATAAGGAAAGTCTGCTGGTAGTCTTTTGAACTAGTAGGTTTTTGTAACTAGTTTTGAGATAGTAGATAGAGTGGCTTGGAAAATATACGAGGGATATACAAAGTCGAAAAGAATTATATCAGTAAAGTTAGCTGCTACGATGTTATACGCAGATAGCTTGCTAACATCTTACATAAACAATCAAATATGAAGCTTCCGATCCTCAAAGGCGAATATCCTATTAAATTTGGAGTCATTCTGAAATTTCACAAAGTAGCCAAAATAGCAGTACATTACCAAAGACAAGTTCATATGCATATTTTCAAAAATCTGAAGCTATTTTTTTAATATTGTGTACTTTTAAATCAGAATTGCTTGCAATATTTTATCATTGCTTATGCTCTGATTTAATTTATAATATTTTAATTAATGCAAAAAATTTCGGTGCTTTATCGAAAGTTCTTCAGTATTTCACAAAAAATTTGCAATATACACTTTGAAATGCAGTCATCAAACTGCTTACTTTCTTAGTGATCGCTTACTGGTTACTTATATATTTTACATGAAAGCAAACTGTTGTTGCATTTGATTTGCATTTAGTAGCCAAACTGCCTTTACATATATGTCTCAATTATTGTCGTTTGAAGAAAAGCGTAATGGAGTTTAGCTGTGCTCGAATTTTTCACGCTTTTCCCTTGATAAGTCCGTGATTAACCTCGAGTTAGGCTAAATTGCCATTTACTGCCATTCATTGTTATTTATTCTGGTGTTTTTAATACTTGTTTTTATTTTTTTACGTGTTTTAAATTTTTTAAATGTTGAGTTTTTCAATACCTACATTTTGGTTTTTAATTTTTTACAACTGCTTTTAGTTCTTAGTAATGTTTTCTGTTCAAGTTTTTTAACTCTGGAACTAAGGTATCAAATTTACTTTTCGGCGGTTGCTTTTAGAATTTTCCTCCTTTTGCTTATCTTTAATTTTAATTTTGCAGCTCAATGAGTAAAATTCTTGACCAAATAGGTCTCTACGTTCTTTTACTACTTTCTAAAAATTATGTATGTATATATATATATATATATAGTTACGAACTTTGTACTTAGAATAAGTAATTGTAGTGCAGTTGTTGTACTATGTGTTGTATATATGTGGAACTGTATTTTTCTGTGTAATGTAAGGCGAAAAAAATTTAAAGCGACAAGCTATGCCGAAAACGTAAGAATAGAGAGGCAAGTCCGTTTAACATTAAAAAATTGGGCATTTCGATAATTTGGCGAGAAATCGCCAAAAGTCGCCAAGCTTGGCAAGCATTTGGCGGCATTTTGGTCCGGCCCTTGCATAAATGTAATAAGTATTGTAATTGAATAAATGCAATACATCGTTATATTAGCTGCAACTGTAATTCAACCCTCATATTGCCTTATTGTAATTTCGAGAAGCAGAAAGTATTAGCAATATCGCGGCGGCCGGATGAAAACTAATAAGGCTGGAGAGAGAGCATCTGCTCTCAGTTGTTGTTATTGCGAGTTGTTAGATCAGCGTGAACTGAGATATCTCTGGGTTAACTTTCTCTTTAGGTGCGCTTTGCACTGGGTCGTGTTCAACGTTATATATATAACATTGCCGAACGTATATGTATATATACCGGGTGGCCATAATTAAACTGACAGTGCTCAAAGTGTTTCTGTAGCGCGATCTATTTGCGAGAATGACGCCACCTTTTGGTAGGAAGATTAAACAAGACGGGGGACGAAGGATTCCGCGAAAAAACAAATTAGTTCCAAAAGTCACCGCTAGGGGAATATTTGGCGCTGTATAATAGGAAATAGAGTGTTAACAAATGCAGATTAATGCGGAATAAAATTACCTTTTATTATGCACATTTTCTGATTTAGTTGAAGTGCAATATGGCAACACTTTTAAAAAAGCGTAAAATCTACGTAAACACCGATAAAGTCTCGCGATCTGCAATATCACGTACGCTGAGCAGAAGAAGAAGTTCTTTATTCAAATTTCACGTTATATCCATTGGCCCAGCGCCAGCTGCTTGGGTTTTAAAAGGCAATGTGTTACGTTTCGAATCAATCGGATTGAAAGTTTATGTGCAATGTCTCCTTCTTTAGTCGAGCGTGCGTTACTGGTGAAATTCTTTTACTTCAACCAGCACAACGCGTCAGCCGCTCTTCGTGCTTTTAGAACGCACAAAAAAGTGCGTAAAAGGAACGGTCCTGTGTCAGTTAATGGGCTAAAAGCAATGATTGCGTCGTTTGAGAAAACAGGTTCTCTGAAGGTTCAGTCAGGCAGAGGACGAAAACCTGTACCACAGGATACAATCGAAGCAGTTGCCACGGCGATTGTCGACAGAGGACCAGACAATATTGCTGCCACCTCTAGCGCTCTTGGAGTACCTCGGAATATAGATATGCCTTACAGTACGGTATGGAAAATCTTACGAAAGATTATCAACTTCTATGCGTACAAGATCAGCCGTGTGCAGGAGTTACTGTACCCCGACCATGATAAGCGATTGACTTTTGCTCACACCTTTCTTGCCAGAATGGAGGTGGATGCTGCTTGGCCGTGGAAAATCTTATGGGGAGACGAGGCCCAATTTTACCTGAATGGAACTGTGAATACCCAGAACTGCCGAATTTGGGATGACAAATCACCACATGCAGTCACAGCAATTCCCTTACGTTCACCAAAGGTAACTGTTTGGTATGGGTTCACAGCGGAATTTATCGTAGGTCCATTCTTCTATGAGAACATTACCCCGACAGGACCGGAAACCTGTTCTGTTACCGGAGAGAAATATCGCCACATGTTGAACAGCTTTGTCATTCCGGCACTTCAGCAAAGACAATGCCTGGGGGAAATGATTTTCATGCGAGATGGAGCCCCTCCACACGTTGCTGTACGGGTGCAACATATGCCACGACAGAAATTCACAACAGAAAGAGTCATTAGCCGCTACTTTCCAACTGCATGGCCACCTCGGTCGCCTGATCTTACCCCATGCGACTTCTGGCTATGGGGTTACCTTAAGTCCAAGGTCTATCAAGGAGTGGTCCAGGACCTGGCTGCGTTGAAGGATAGCATATCACGGACTGTACTGGAGATTCCTGCGGATATGTTACTTTCTGCTGTTGGGCATACTGTGCACAGAATGCAATATGTGGTCCACAACAACGACAGCCACACTGAACCTCATTTGAATGCAAAATAAAAGGTAATTTCCATATTGATTTGCATTTGTTAACTCTCTATTTTCTATTACACAGCGTCAAATATTCCCCTAGCGGTGACTTTTGGAACTAATTTGTTTTTTCGCGGTTCGTCCCCCGTCTTGTTTAATCTTCCTACAAAATGTGGCGTCATTCTCGCAAATAGATCGCGCTACGGAACACTATGAGCACTGTCAGTTTAATTATGGCCACCCGGTATAACGTCACCGTGCCGACTGACATCCACCCAGTCCAACAATCATCTGACAGGACCAAGGCGTTTTGTTTACAGAGTACCTTTGTAATATAATTGCAGTTACCTCATTATTGAAGTGAAATTAAATAAGATTGTTTTATATGGTTACGGCAAAGCACTCGAGGATCATCTGCCTTCGTGGAGGGCTTCCTAAGGGAAAAGGCTCATGTAAACGTTACACATAGGGACGTTAACGAAACGGAAACGTTACATGAAAGCGCCTATTAAGCCAGCCTGTTCTCGGGATTCAAACGTCGGACCGAACTAATAGCATTCAGCGACTTTACCACTCGGCCGCTGGTGAGCCAAATTAAATAAGAAAAACATTGGTTAAAGACTAAAAAGAAATACTGTTACGGGTTCAACAAAAGAAGCAGAACTATACATTACATATATTGAACGAGGCCAGGGGAAACTCCGGTGGACGTCCGTACCGGTTCTGACATTATATATATTGTACATTCCAAAGTACAATGATCTCCGTTAAATACGCTATGGTGGTCACCACATACTTCTGAAAGTGATATTTATTTTTGAACAATACTTCGACCACTTGAAAAGAGAAGTAAAGTCATTTAGAGCTGTGGATTGGCGTCAAAGAGACTCACATTTATTATATTTAATAACTCTAACGCAGTCAATCCTTTCATCGCCAACACTTCCTGGAACTTGAGTGGCTACTAGGCTCGTCACCGGATAGCCGGATGTCCTGTATTATTTGACAGAATAGCTTCGAATAATAAATAAGAAGCCGCGAACTCCCTTCCGTAACCCTGGTGTTATGCGAGCCTTGCCTAGTATGAATGATGCGGTTATAATGTCTTAGCGGATCATCTAGAATGCCTGGGAGCTTCTAGAATATTTTGATTTACCCAGTAACAGGAAATACTGAGTGGACCTTTTTTATCCTAAACTTTCATTTCTAGTTCATATATGACTGAAAATAAGAATATAACTAGAAATTCTGCTTTTGCAGACAAAACCTCTGAGGTAGACCTTTCTTCTCGAAACAAGGAAACCCAGAGGTAATCAATCGAAGAAGCAGAAATGAATCCTTCGTCGAATGGAGTAGAAATGACCTCAACTCAAGTTGTTCAGTCAACATCTGGAGAAGGACAGGAAGCTACTAAAAGCATGACTGCCTCTCTAGATAAAATCAAAATCAAAAAGAGAATGTCCAGAGCACAAAAACAAAAGTGCACGAGAATTGAGAATTGCCAATGGTACTTGGGTTGAATAAATCCAGGGGGAATGGTGAAAAAGGTAGTTTCAAAGGATGGAGCAGAATACAGCCCAGAAGCCTACCAAAAGAAACAGACCTGAAGATTATACCTTTAGGGAGGGTCTTACGGTGTGCCAAGATGACTGTAGTCGTTGAAGGACATCCTGAAAAACTTTTATCGGAGAAACAGATTACTGACCTTGAACTTCTGATAATGTTGATTACTTTAGGTTATTTATTCTTAGTACTAAAGAGTTAAACGTGAGCTCTATGAAGGGGATGTTAGACTTTATAAATAAAGTAAACGACCCAAACAAATGAAGTTAGGAAAAGCATTGGGTTTGTTGCGTTTGGCACAAAATGCTATTTAACAGTGGTGCCTGATACCTGACAAACTCAAGAAGAACAAGAAGAAAGATCGCCCAGATTTTCTTAAATACTCCTTCCGAAAGCACAGTAAACGCTCTCGTGAGAAACACATCTCTATGATGAAAATGATTACTATTTCTGATGTCCTAAATAAAAATAGGAATTAAACCTTACCTTTCTTAAATAATTACTTCTGCAGAGAACTACAATCATCTGGAATTGTAAGTAATAGTGTCAAACAGGGTTCACTGTATTTTTAGAGCTTAATTAAGTTTCGATATTTTTAGAACTTAATTAAGCTTCGGCATCAGCTCTGTAATGCGACCATCTCCTCTAAAGGTCAAAATCATGTGAAAATGGGATTTCGTCATCTTAGGAAGATTGCACTACATCTTTTTTCCTTTTGAAGCAATTATATAGGTTTTAACGAAAGTTTCCCGCTACTGAAAATATCGTCTGCGCAAACAGTTCTGAATTGAAATGAAACTATCACGCTACCAGATTAGAACCACCATTTATTTCCAGTTCTGTTGCCAAAGGTCCTCTGCAGAATGTATCCAAATCGTGTGTACAGCTTTAGGTACTAATGTTAAATCATGTGACACTATGAAGGTTTGGTATCGAAAGTTCAAAAACAAGGTCTATCACATTCAAAACGCAGAGCGCTCTGGCCGGCCTACTGATGTTGATAAGGTCTGCCTGAGAGAAATTCTAGAAGAAGATCAGTATGCAACCACTCGAGAGTCTGCTAAGGATCTAGACGTCAGTGCCATGTTCATTAGCCGCGCTATGCATCGCATAAACTTGAAGTACAAGTTCAATTGCTGGCTGCCGCATGAGATGACCGAAGGAGATAAAGACAGACGTCTTCGAGCCTGCACTAATCTGCTGGAATATCAATGCAAGAACAAAATTCTGGATCAGATCGTCACTGGTGATGAAAAGTGAATTTACTTCAACAACACAGGCTGAAAAGGGGTTTGATCTGCGTCCGCTGAGCCCGTCGGCAGCGTCGCGAAGTGCAATTTGACTAACAAAAAATCATGCTTTGTATCTGCTGGGATTGGATTGTCTTGGTATTGTCCACAAAGACTAAAAGGTAAAACCTTCGAAAGTAAGACTACAGAAAGATACTAGCAAAGCTGTATGTAAGTAAAGCGTCGACACTTCAATGGGAGAAATTGCGCTTCGAAACGACCGCAGCGCTCGTAGCGGTGGCGATGTGGAAACACAATCAGTAAAACTGCGCATGCTCCTTTTCTTTTCAGTCATTAGTTGTTTTGATTTTGTTGTTTGTTTAGTTCTACCCAAATCTTGTTAGCTTCTAAAGTGCTTTGGTTGTGTTATTTATAACTTATTAATTTTGTACTTTTTAATTACAAAAGGCTCTTTTCAGAACCAATTTTTTTTTAATTTTCTCTAATGGCGTATCGATACTGCGGACTTAAGGATTGCCAGAGTAAGATTTCGTCAAAATCTGATGGAATACATTTCTACACGTTTCCTTGAGACGATGCGTACTTAAGGAAGTAATAAAGAAGAGTTTTAAGGAAGTAATAAAGAAGAGTTTTAGGATATGTATTGTTGAAATTAAAGGTAAAAAAATCTGATAATTAAAAGAATTATTCCCCTATATTTTATAATAACGCAGGTGCAAGTTTTAAATAATATTTTAAAAAATCTTTTTTTTATTCCCTTTCAGAAATATTCAGAGAAAGTTATATACTATTTAATGTATTTCACTATTAAAATGAAAAGAGCGCTAATTTGAAATGGGCCGAATTGAGCACTAATTACAAATTGGCTTAGATTTTTTTTCATTTAAAAGATGCCTCAGAAGCTAAAAAAATCATGTCATATTTGAGAAAGTATTTTAGGTAGAAGCTCTGTAAGTGGAGAAGAAATAATGCATAATTTTAATGTTAATAACAATAAACTTTGCTTAAAAGTGTATTCTTTTCGTATACTTAGGACTCTGAAATACTGTACAAATAGAAAATACATACATTTATATATATAATTACGACGCAGTTGCAAAATATGTACATCTAATCGTGTCAAAACTCATTGCGGCCTCTCCATCTTACTTCTAACCCGAGGCCACGAATATCAAGATGGAAGACTGCCAGCCTTTCTTGTTCACGTGACTTTTTCACGCCAGGGCCTGTATATCACGTTGGCCTCGCTTCTAACCTCCATGACGTCACTACAGGGGAGAGGAGGAGGGGAAGAGATTTAGTTTACATCGCCACCACTGCAGTGGATTAGCGCTGCAATTTGGGTCATGTTATATTATGAGAGTGCCGACGCTTTACTTATATACAGCTTTGGATACTAGTCCGTGTTGACGCTGCTATGAAGGAAAAATGTCGAACTGAATTCCGGCGCGAAAAGATAATGCAAAAGCACATGTGTCTGCATTAACCGGTGGGACTCCGTACAGAGTCGAATGGGATCTTTTGCCACACTCATCATATAGCCCCGACATCGCTCCTTGGGCCATCTACTTTTCTCACACCTGTATTTACATCTTGTTGGTGCTATCTTCTATTCTGCAAACGACATCCGAAATGAGGTTGATCGGTTTTTGGACTCGCGGCCATTAAGTTTCTGGGACGAAGGCTTTGAAAAACTACTAAAACGTCGGCAGAAAATCATAAATTTGGGTGGTGATTACTATCCGCACTAAAGGTACTGTTTTCATATTTTTTCTAACTTTATTAAAAACGTTTTTTGGAGGAAAACTTTCGTTCCAACCATACCTTTCCTTTAATGAATTCTGTGTTACGTATAAAATATGTGCATATATTCTTTTCAGGAATTTCTGAATGCTACAGTTGTACTTCTTCTGAATATGCTTGGCGGCATTGCTGTTCCATTATATCTCAGCGCCCTCTGGTCAATATGTACTTTTAATATCCCATGCGATATGCTCTTAGGTGATTTTCCCAGGTAATTTTTTTCCCTCAGTTCATGTGTACAAATGTTCTTTCAACTCTTTTGCTTTAATGATCTATCAAAATTATTGATAATTGAAATTCGTTTGTATTTCAAGATTCTGAAGTAACTAACGAGGCTTAAGCTAAACCAGGAATATGCACTTAAACCCGGAATATGCAATGATGTTGACTAGCAAATTGCATATTTGACATTCGTTTTTTCAACTGCAAAAATTCAGTTTATTTAACTGTAAAAATAATGTATGGAACCAAAATCTCATATGAGTTACTAAAACCTTACATGCATCTTTAACCTGCAGGAATTAACGATCCGTTTTCGCAGAGGAATTTTCTAGGTACATAGCGGGGTCTTGAACCCATTCAAAACAATTACGTATTGAAATGCAGACTTGAAGTAAGTTTTAATGTCATGAAATATATCCATAAGGACTCATATGGGAGGGACTAAATTCGTTGGTAGTTTAAATTCTAGAGAAATTTTGACATTAAGAATGTATTACTCTCGGAATGTTATTTTGTGCTGTCATCGTTAAGGCAAAAGGCCATTTTTAAATACTCTAAGAAGTTAGGAACTGAGTAATATGTAATAAAAGAAAAGTACTCCTTTATAAAAAGCTAGATTTTAATCGTGAAATGAATTAAGCCAAAAAAGAGATCAAACCAAAACTGGAAAACAGATAGATCACTTCTTTCAAGAAAGTAACGGTTAAAAATATTTCTCTCGTAATCTTAGTTACACAATAGCTTATCTTCCACAATGTGCTTTTTATGGAATCTGACGATAATTCTTACGCATTTGAACTTTGAATATCGGTATTGTTAGAACATCAGACGTTTCAAGTGTCTTCAGTGACTGCACGATAAAAATTTACTTTAAATGAGGTTCGAATCCTTTCAGTAATTTTAACTGATTATATTTAATCGTGAAATGAATTGAATCATTCAAATTCATCAATCAAACACTTCAAATGACTTCAAATTCAAAACAAATCAAATTCTTTTTCTACAACTTGCATTACGAATAAGTTAAATATGTTAACGACACGAAATCTTTTTACATAGTCGACTTATAAATCAGTAATAGAGTGAACTTTTTTTAAATTCATTTCAACATCTAGCGTAACACAAGAGCTGAATTCTTCAGGGAGGTTGTTACAAAAGTGCAACGAGAAGATTACCATGTCCCTTCCATCCTTATACTCCAAAATGTTTGCTATTAATGTCTGTCTCTTACTCAAAGATGAATAAGACAATCAAAATCATAATTAACTTTCATATTTCTATTTTTAAAAGTTAACATAAAGTTATTTCAAGCGACAGTTAGACATAATGACTTCTGAGGATTATTTTTTATGTGTGTGTATGTCTTTAACTGATATGCATTTTAAGCCATCTTCTATGACAAGTAGTCTTGCATAGTTACGAAACCAGAAATTTTTATATCTAAGTATTTATATTGTTGCGTGCGTACGAGTTCGTAATGGATTGAATGCACAAGTCGTTAAAAAGTTAATGAAATTTATTCTTTTCACAATAAATAAAACAAAAGGCTGAAATATTTCCTCATAGATATTCGTACAATATCGCAATATCTCAAACGTTAAACAAAATCAATTCAAAACAGAGAAACTAATTCTACCTCACAGCGATCTAAATCTATTTTCTCGATGGCAGCAGAAATTTCGAGATATTTATTTATTAAATATTAAATGCATGCGCTCTTTTATTTTTACTTTTCTCTTCTTCTCATATGTGAATTAGTTTCAGAAAGCATTACTTCCTTTTACTCAGCATCTGGTGAAGAGCATCGGTAGAACAAAATAATTAGTACGGACAAAAAGGCCAAAGTATAAATCAAGTGGCCGCCATCAGTCGATGAATACGGTGCTGGTAGAAGGTCCAAATCAGTGAACTGAAGAGTCAAGTATGGGTAACAGATGTTAAGGATGGAGAATGTTAGATGGATATTTGTGTTTTTCTCTGGGAAATGGAGAACATCTAAGAAAACTGATGCATAGGATGAGTGAGAACAGAACAGAAGAAATTTCTGGCAAGTTTTTGAATATAATCTTGAATTGTGTTTACTTTGAGATCGCGGTGGATAAACGAATTTGGACTGAACCGTGGCGCGTCGATAATCTCTCTAAGGGCTTTGTTTTGAAGAACTTGGATGTGTAGAAGATGGACTTTGGCAGCGTGGCCCCAGGCAGGACTAGCATAGAGTAATGCTGGTCGAAGTATAGATTTATATGAGTTTATTTGAAACGGGCATATGACCTCTTCTGCCAATAAGTGGGCGCATAGTTGCAAACGTGATATTAATTTTTTTCATAGTTTCCCTGAGATGTTTCTGAAAAGTCAATTTTTATCTAGAATGACTCCTAGATATTTGACTTCGTCAACCCAGTCAATTTCTACATCAAATAGAATAGGTCTTGGTGGAGTGAAATTTGTTTGCCCTTTACAAACAATAATTGCTTTTGATTTTTAATTTTTCATTATTAACTGCAATCCTCCAAATTGTGAGCCATTTTTCTAGATGACTGAGGTTATGTTGGAGAAGGACCTGGACAACAGTAACTGTAGAAACTTGGGTCATAACTGCAATATCATCTGCGAAAAGAGCTATGGTAATTTGTGGGTTTTTAGGAATATCGTACGTGTACATATGGTGTACATATGGTACATATCGTACATATGGTGAAAGTAGTGATTCTTGGGGCACTCCAGCGAAAATGTTTCTTGTGGTAGAAACAGAATTGCCAATTTTCTCTGCAAAGCTTCTGTCTTGGAGATAGGAAGTCTTATACTATGATCGGGGAAGTTCAACTTCATAAGTTTGTACATAAGTCCCCGGTGACAGACTCTATCAAAAGCTTTCGCAATATCTAGGAAAATGTCTCCGGTTGGGAACTTACAATTGAAACCATCAGTAATATAGTTGATGACACGAAGCAGCTGGTGATTAGTACTATGAAGATGACGGTAGCCAAACTGTTCTTCTGGAATGTAGGAGTTCTGTGGAATAATTTGATTACGATGATATAGAATAATTTTTTCGGTTATTATAGAAAGTTGGCTGAGGAGGCTAATTGGGCGGTAGTTCTGTGGAAATGTTGAATTTTGATGCGGTTTGGGGAAGACGACGATGATGGCATGTTTCCATATATTAGGAAAGTAAGAAAATTTGATTTTCAGTTGATAATCTTAGTAAGACAAGTGATACCATTGATAGGAAAATGTTTCAGCGCTTTGGTAGAAATACCATCAACACTTGGAGCTTTTTTGGGTTTTAAGGAACTAATATAATCGGCAACCAGCTTAGGCATGGCAAGGAATTTAAAGTTCAAAGGACCTGGGCTTTTTAAGAAGGTACTAACAGTTTCATTAATTTGGAGATATGATTGTTGTCATAAGGGGTAGTATTGGACGTAAACGTTTCTTCTAGTATATCTGCAAAGGTGTTAGCTTTATCTTCGTCAAAATAAACCATTCCGTTGGTACCATGAACTGGCGGAATTTGCTTGAAGGGTTTCTTAAATTTCTTAGCAATGTCAAAAAGAGAATTATCTTCAGTTGCGAGAGGGTTGAGGAAGTTTCGCCTGCGTTGTGTCTTGAAGTTACTAATGTCCTTTTTGATGTCACTTTGAAGAGCGTTCAGTTGCGTTCTCAGCTTCGGGTCTTGTGTATTTTGCCAGTTTTTCCTAGTACGATTTTTGCATTTGATTTTTTTGTCTTATGCTGGCTGGAAGAGGAAGAAAAGGATCGGAACTGATGAATTTATTGGTAGAGAAATTGATAGCATGTTAAATACAGGTGGTAAATTTCTTGATTTCAGACTCAATATCGTCTTCGTTAATGATTTTAGGATTTCCAGGAATGGTATCTGAAATGATTTTTGTGAATTTCTTCCAGTGTGTGACACCAATACTTCTTCCCAGTGAAGGTAAGTAAGTATTAATGCTGAATTCAAGAAGGATGGGATTATGATCAGATGAGAGAGCTGGAATAACAGAAATTTGGCAATTATAGTCGAGGTTGTTAGAGAGAAAAAAAGTCAATAATAGAACAGCTATTATAGCCGTAATGCATAAGTTCATCAGTGGCATGAATGGTATAATTTTTATTTTGAATCATGCTAAAAATTTCTCGTCCTTTTCTATTGCTAGCTCCTTGATTCCCGCGTTGATGCTTAGCATTGAAATCTCCTCCAATGAAAGCAGATGAATTAAAATCCGGTAGATGTTCAATTTCAGAAATGATGGGACTCTAATTTGGAGGTGTATAGATATTAGAGATAGGAAATTTTTTGTGCTCAATTTGAATTTCGATAGTATTACTTTCAAAAGAGGTAGAAAAATTTTGTTTGAGTTGATGTTGGATGCTTCTTTTAACAAAAGTGATGATTCCACCTCCGCGTCCGTCCGCACGGTAAGTCGAATAGTTTGCATAAAGCACTTTTAGTGGAGGTTTAAAATGAGTTTCCTGAATACGAATTACGTCAGGTTCTAGTTCCAAGAAGGTCACCAAATTCGTCTTTTTTGTTAAATTGGCCATTAGCATTCCATGAAAGAAATTTGAAGTTTCTCAGATTAATACTGCGTAGCATGTTAAAAGCAATTACTAATTTTGTCAAGAATGTCCACAATAGCACCTATTTTGTCTATAGGCGAGGTTTGTTTCTTTATAGTTTTGAGGCCTTCTATAATAACAGTCCATATTGTTTTTAACGAACCCAAATCAAATAAGTCTGAAAACGTGGAGCTTGTGGTTGGAGTTCCACATAAGTTGGAGTTCTTAGTATTTTCAGGCTCCGGAGAATCCATTTCTTTATTTAGAGGTGGAAAGTTGTCTTGTAAATTGCAAGGATTTTTGGTTGATGGATTGCTGGGTGTGAATTTCTGCTTGGTTTGTTGTGGTCTAGCTGGACACTGGGAGAAGTTAGCTGGATGTGGACCACCACAACGGCAGCAAGAGGCCGGCTTATTTATGTCAACTGGGCAGTTTTTATGTTCATGATTTCCAACGCACACAAACCCAGTCACGGGTACATAAAAGTGAGCTGTGGAAGTATTGCTGGCAACGATAGCATTGTGCAGGGCCAGGCCTCCGTTTTAAGTTTGAGCAGTGACATTCATATATCCGATGTGCTTGATATGATAAACGTTTTCTGATGCTTCAGTCTCAGGAAGATGAATTAAGAAAAAAGGCATTGGCTTATTTTCCTTTCTGTTCCTCATGATTGTGACATGGTTAATTGCAAAGTCTTGGTTTGTTAGTTCTTGGGCAATATAGTTGGGGTTCATAGTCACTGGCAGACCTCTGATTACGACTTTAATCACTTTTTCTTCTGGCAGAAGAAATGTATGGGCTTTAAGATGTGTTTCTTCGATGACTTTTCGAATAAAGCGGTGAGAGTCAGCATCAGGAGGTTCAATTTGTAGTCTGTCTCCTTTAAGAGTGCCCATTGTCTTTCTTCCAGTTTGATTACTTAAATTTGCAAAACATTCATCGGCTTTGATAACATTATCCACTATTATGGGTTGAACTCCGTTCTTTTGAGCTTTATTTGTAGGGAATTTCTTCTTGGTAGTTTTTGGAATGGTGGCACATATAGTTGGTTGGCTAGAAGTGGATGGGTATTTATCTTCAGTATCATCCAAGTTCATTGAGTGATTATTGGTTTGGAGAACTTGAAATTTGTTATTAGTTTTAAGATTTGGTTCCTCATTGTCGTTCTCAGAATCTGAAGATTTTCTTAGTTGTCGTTTCCGTTGTTTACGGAATTCACCTCCAGTTTGATAAGCTTCGCAGTATTGTTTCAAGTCATTTATTTGCTTCTGTAAGAGTTCATTGATTGTTGCAGTAGCTTGAACGCTTTCCTGTTCTCTTAATTGGTTGATGGCTTTTGCAAGTACCAAATGTAGTTCTTTGATAAGTTCAGGTGAAATCCAACATTTGTTTGATTTAAGGCATTTTCAATGTCGAGTACAGCTTGCCTGGTGGAGTTGGCATTGTTCGATAATATTATCTTGTGACTGAGGATGTGAATAAACTGAGGATCTGGTAAGTTTGCGCAATCTGGTAAGTTAGTCATGATCAGAAGTTTCATGTAAATGTGCAGAATCCTCCATGTTCATTGTATGCGCGAGCGCAGAATCTAACTGTAAATTCAACACGACATCAGCACAAGTTGACATGCGTAAGGAAAAAAAAGAGTAAAAGAAGTTTCAATTTTCTCTAATAAGAAGACGCGAAACTTCTCAGCAGCCTTGCAACTGAATTTCTCGCGAGACTTCTGACCGCAGTCGACGCCGCGGCTTGGACAGAACACGCAAAAAAGAGAGAGATCCAATGAGTTATACTTGCTTTTTACTTTTCCGACGTAGCTTTCTCTTCAAAAGTCGCCTGCGTTGCACGGGAAAATAAAACAGTTTTAATTACAATTCTAAATAAATACGAAATCCGTAACAATATTTATGATATGTCTTACTTTTAGTGACTTAGATGATATGGATGAAGATGCTCCTGATTCAGATGTCAGTCGCGAAGATTCGTCTACTAACGAAAGCAGGGACTCGTTGATTCTATCCGATGTGCTGGATGATGGTGAACTATCAGAGACAAGTGGAAATTTTCCTCCAGAAGTAAATCCTCTACAGTGCAAACAATGTCAAGATTTTTTATCTTACTACCTATAACACTGTACATATCATTTACGTGTTCAAGCTAATTTACAAACTGTTTCAGCAATAAAATATCAATTTTTTATTTTATGGCAAAGAAACTATCTAGTAATATTCTTAACGTTTTATTTTCACATAAAAGGATAATACCTTCAATGTATGTTTTTTCTCCATGATTATGCAGCTAGATTTTTTTCCCTTCCCTTTTTAGTGGACTCTAAAAAGCTGTTCTTAATGTGTGACGGAAAAACATTAATCTTTATACTGACGCGCATGTGAATTCTTTTTATACATGTAGAACATATTTCTGTACTCTTTCCTAATAGTGAAACAAACAAACTAACTAACAAATTTTTGTACTGCTCCGTCAACTTAATGACACTACAAAGGACTGGTACATTGTATCAGTCAGAAGCCACCCAAAAGATGGTCATATAAGCTGCCGAGACCCGAAGTCCCACATCTTCGAGAACCTCAGCGATTTAAATTCGAACTCTCTTCCCACCGCTAAACTGGCCATCTAAGACCACTGTCCCAGAAGTCAGAGACTACGGGGGGGGGGGGGGGTTGAAAACTTGGAACTTTGACTGGCCGTTGAATGATGCTACCTACCAGTACTACGCGGGCAGCCCCTCCCTTCAGGCTTCACACAGAATACCGAGGACAGCGTGAACCGGACGCCCAATGGCCCGGGCGCTATTCGGCTACTGATACCCTAGTTACAGGGGATTTACGCCACTCGGACCGTGAAAGGTGGAGATAAACCCCAACCCATCGGAAACCGCCAAGTTCATGAATTTTATACCCCCGTGGTCGAGAATGCCTAGGCACAGTTCCTAGCCAGTAGCTTCACAGAGTTCTCTGCGTCGACCCCCGGGGGGAATAGTGAAACAAAAGAAACTTTGCTTCTTCAGTTTAGATCAAAAGCAAATTTATTAGTTTATATATTTACGACTTATTACATTATTACATCTCATAAGCACAGTAGCATACAGAATCAACACATTCATACTTCTTCATTCGTTCAAGAGATTCTTTTGAATCAAACAATTGCACTTTTCTTAAGTTGTCTATAAAGAGAGTACTGGTGCACAGAATTCTAATTCATTTGCTTCGATGTAAAAATGCGGAATAAATACTGTTGGAAATTTAAACAAAACAAAGTGTTTGTGGATTTTCGAAGTAACCGTGATAAATCGCCTGCAATGATAGTTTTAATGGCCTGTAATACGGCAACCTTCACCTTTTCCAAGCGACTTATATTTTTCATTTCTTAACTTCCCGTGGTCAGGTTATAAGGCATTTCTCCCACCTTCTTCGCATGCCTTCGTGAAGTAGTGGTCAGCACACTGGGGGCGTATTCCAGAGGTCTGTGGTTCGAGTCCCCAAGATGGCGTTGCTTATTTTTCAATAACTGCTGCTTAAAAAAGGTTCCTAATGACTCTACAACTGGCGCCCGAACTAAAAAGGTGGTGGATGACGATTCTCCACTACCGGGATTTGGCGATTGGGTTCCCTGAAGCCCCGTCGTCATTTAAAAGGGTGAGTATATAAGGTATTTCTCCCACTTTCGCATGCCTTTGTGTTGTAGTGGTCAGCAGGCTAGGAGCGTATTCCAGAGGTCCGTGATCCGAGTCCCGGCGAAGGCGTTGCTTATTTGTTGATATCTGCTGCTTTAAAAAAACCCTAATGACTCTACAAGGTCTTCGTTATAATGATACTCCACATTCTTTTCAAAATTTATATTTCATCCGCAAGCGTATTAATTACTCTCAACTTGTTTTCGACCGAAAAGAAGCTGTTGTGTTTTTTCAGCGAAAAGAAATTCTATTACGCACTAGGTGTCTCAATGGTGTCGAAATTTAAATCATTTGCATACCTCTTACCAGACTACATTCCGCGTTTCGTGATTGTGGTTCGATTTCTTCTGGGTGCATATGCTTTTTTGTGACAGAGTGTATTTATATGGTTAGAAATAGGGATTTCACTGAGCTCTGTGCATACTTTTAATATAAAGTAACGAGACGTCCGTAATTTTAGTAATTGTCAGTTTCAAGATAAGTCCAGAAAAATGTCCCGAATTTTGTAAAAATGGATGTGAAGTTTTTTAGTGTAGATCTGTAACGATTATGAAAATATTTCGTTGTGTCATAAACACTTTAAATAATCAAATATTCTCCTGTTCCGTCGTAGTAATAATAATAATAATTATTATGTGTATAATCCTGTGTTCTTTATGGGTACACATTTTTAGGAAACTCGCAAAATGCATAAAAAAGAAGGGTTTTGAACTTATGTGTCCATATTTCCATCTAATTTTGTATTAGGAAAAATGCACAGTTTCTTGGTTTGCACTTGAAAAATTCAGTTATCTATAAAATTTTAATCGATCCACTTTGGGAAATACTGTAGAATGAGAAAACGTCGAAGAAAGCTTAACTTT
Source organism: Stegodyphus mimosarum (assembly GCA_000611955.2). Classification (NCBI taxonomy): domain Eukaryota; kingdom Metazoa; phylum Arthropoda; class Arachnida; order Araneae; family Eresidae; genus Stegodyphus; species Stegodyphus mimosarum. The sequence goes on along the minus strand of KK117608.1, from coordinate 160,597 downwards.
TGTGAAAAAAAGTATTTCATAGTGAAGATTTATTTGACGATAAATTAAATTATTTAGTGAAATGTTACATTTAGTAAAATTTAAGAGCTTTTCTGAGCATTAAATTAAAATTTGATAAATTTATAAAATTGGCATTTTTTTTTTCGCTTAAGTATTAGCACGACCACCTTAGAGCAATTTGGGGTCGTTTTATGGGAGAAAAACGATGTTTTATATTGCAAAACTTTTTTATTGCGTACATACATAGTATTAAAAAATATTTTGCGTTTTATTAACGTATTTATCACGCAAATCGGTCATTAAAACCTACCTACAACAGGATGTTTGTTTCTTTGATTCTGGGAAAAATTTCGCGATGATCGCTTTAAGAATAGAATCAAAGCAATTGTTCTTTGTAGCATTTTTTGCCGAAAAATGCTGCATTTCTGGAGAAATTTTACCCAATTTTTTTTTTATTGCAAGAAAATAAATTAAAACTCACGTTTTAAAAAAGCATTTAAGATGAACAAATATCATAATTAATCAATAAAAAACTATAGAACTTGTATTACAACAAAAAGAACGCATAGGGAAATGATGAGATTACTTGTTAAAATTGACAAATTGTTATGGACATGGTTAACTGAAAAATTTTAATGCGTATGGTTTGCCAAAGTTCGGCGCATTCTGAAAATTTGGCATATGCTACTAAGGTGCGGCTATGCCCTCCCCCTCTCAACACACAAGTACTTTTTTTTAGAAGAATAACGTTTTCCCAATTTCGTCATATTAATTACTCGAAACAAATGCAAATACAGCGTCTATTTCTACAATAAATTTTGTGAAACCTCTCATCTAAATGTGACTATTTTTTTAGAATATAAACAAACATTGATAATCAATATTACTGATCGTCATATTCTCTTAGACCACAGAAGACCAAAATCGAAATCATCGGTGTTTTGTGTTAGAGAAGTATGACTACATGTGGGCCTCTGAAAAATGAAATACTAAAAATTCGATGTTAGTCATTTGGAAAAACAATATTCGCTTCACATAATTTTTTCTTATCAAAATCATACTCTTAACGTGTATTAGTTTCGGGAAAACCTGGCTACTTTATTTTATTTATTTTACATTGTTAGTTTAGCGAGTAGCGACAGATGAATAATAAATGCTAAAATTTAAAAAATAACGTGCTGATCTTTAAATGACATGGGGTATATGAAAGTGGGCTTAACTCCCTGTCGAAAAGAGGAGAATAAATTTTCGTTCCCTAGAGCCTAAGCTACTATTATCTTACTATTAATTTTGAAGTCAAAGAACAAAAATCAGCACAATTTGCACTTTGGCAGCTGAGGATGATGGTTTGGTAAAAACATCGAAACTAGTCCTGTGAAAAGTTGCAAATATAACGCTGATTTTTGTTGTTTGACTTTGAAATTAATATTTATTCGGTGTGTTATTTTATCTTTACCTTACTGTTTACAGGAAAATTTCTAAATAACTTAATCGCATTCAAAATCTCTTAAACATCGTTCTAGTGGAAAGAATTAAAATATTTGCCATATTCCAACCCGCGGCCAGAATGGCAGACTATACCTTATTTAATGCAATGCTAAAATTATACAGTTTAAAGAATGGGCCATAATTCTTAATGTAAGTGCTACATAGAAATATATGTGTTACATTACAATTGTACGTATATATTTATACATGCACACTCACAATCTCTACTAAAGATTTTACCCAACCTTTGGCTTTACAAAATCAGTTTCATAAAAATTATGAAATCTTACTTTTCGTATATCCTTCTGGTTCTTATATTTAACTTCGAAGTAAAATTTTCAACTATAATATTTTGTAGCATAATACACTGCTCTTCGAGAAATTGCGGCACGAAGAAAAATATGAATTACTACAAAGATGTTTATTGGAAAGACACGTATAATGTTAGGTATAAATAATTCAAATTTTAAAACGAAAAGGCAAAGGGAACATGCCTCATACATTATTTGATTATCTTCAGTATTTATAACTGATCGCACGGATCAAAACAGATTTTAGATGACTGAAATTTGCTCCACCCTTTGAATGCCCACCTCAAGGTGCTGAAGCGGCGGCAACGTTTCTCAGGGGTAAAGCAGCAGATGAACCAGCCATCAACACTGCGGCTTGGTTTCCATCATGGGTAAAAGCAGATATTGGGGGTACAAAAGCTCTAGAGCTCATAGTGACATCTTCGGTCACTTGAACGCTGTTTCAGCTTTGCGATGAACCTTAATGGCGTCGTCTACGTCTACCTGTTAGCGAGAGGTTTGTAGCTGTAATTCCAAAGTATGTATATGCAATGCCGTTTAGTACATACTAAGTACGTATCCATAACTCCTCAAATGTAGTTATGCATGATGACATAAGTGACAAGCTTGTATTAATCATACATCCCCAGTGTTTTGTGGGGATAAAGTAGAATATCATGAGGGCCAAGAAAGAGTTAACACTTAACACTCATGCAAAAAGGGGTGTGAACAATGAGTGCGATATGAGCAGTTACATTGTCCTGAAATACTGCTGCCCCTACAGCACACATTTTAACCGTCCTAGAATATAGTAGAAATATGATTCGGTAGCGAAGGTGAGACTTCTGGTTCCAGTACTTCGCGAATATAACACTGATTATTCATAAAATCAGCAATTTGTAGTAAGCAAAAGCGCAAAATGGCATATTGACTGCTATGACGCTGTGCAATACAATTTTCCCGATAATGTACTCCCCAGTATCAGTGAACGAAAGCCCAACTGACTTAAATTACCGTATCGAACCTAGATTAAAAATGGCAAAGCATGCAAGGGTTATTTGCCCAAGGGGTGGACTTTTTGAGGGAAATTGGCTCGTATTTACGTTTCACATGAAAACCAAATATACAGCCAGCCTGATTGCCTTGGAGTACATTTCCTTTTCAGGTTTGAATATCTTTACTTTTGTAAATATCGTCTGCGCATGTGGTAAATTTCAGATAATTTCATTTTCCAGTCTAAATATCATCTGCTTATTAATTGCATTTTTCTCTCTTTTGATTGTTAATCACCATAATGCGAGCATATAGGGATCTGAAAACTCCCATGAATATCGTGAGGCACAAAGGGATTCCCCAAAGGTTAATGTGTGGTGTGGACTCATGCACGACCGAGTCATTGCACCTTTCTTTTTTACAGAAAAGACGGTCTCATCAGTCGTATACTTAGACATGTTGGAAAACTTCGTATTTCCACAACTAGAAGAGCTTCAGCCATATGTCTTTTTGCAACAAGATGGTGCGCCATCTCATTGGGGTACCATCGTTCGTAGTTCTTCAAATGACCATTTTGCAGGAAGATGGATTGGGCGAGGAGGTCCAATTCCTTGGCCACCCAGATCATCTGATATAACACTGCTGGACTTTTTCCTTTGGGGATTTGTAAAGGACAACGTTTACAGGAGGAGAGTGTCGAACATGGATGACCTAAAAGCCAGAATGACAACCGCAATAGCCTCTGTGGATGCCAACACCTAGCACGAAATTTAATATCGACTTGATATTCTCCGTGCGACGAAGGGGGCACACCTGGAAGTTCATTAACAAGGGTCATGAAACGTTTTGAGTCTATCTAATCATTTGTTATTAATTTTAATCTATCTTTATTATTTTATGAGTTAATAAACAGCAAAATGGGTCCGGGACTTTATAAACACCCTGTATTACAATAAAAATGTGGAGTGTTCGGATTATTGTCACCGTTACCAATAAATAGCTTACAAACAAATTATTTTATTATAAAGAATACTTGGATGATATTTATTTTATAAAAAGCAATGGGGAATAATATATTAGAAAAAAAATTGAAATCTATGTTTCAATACTTAATATAACACCTATGCAAATATATTTCTAAAATGCAAGCATTCAAAAACAAATGTGAGCCACTGTAGAGATCCTAAAAGGGTAGGATGAAGTTCCTCAAGAACAGAGCTTATTTTTTATACTGAAAAAACACCCTCTACACAGAAACATCTCTAATAATACACGTGCAAGCCAATAGCTTCAAGACGACATAAAATGTCACACCTCCATGCCTAATCATAAGCCTTTTCTGTATTAAAAACACTGAAACTAGACTATTTCTGTTGATAAAAACTTTACAGATGAAGATTTCTAAGAGGAGGAATATGCTACCAATAGTCATTCCAGCTTTATAAAAACTGCTTCATTGTACTTTTTCAAATATTAGACTAATAGGTGGTTTATAATTTTTTCAAGCAGTTTACAAATGCAACTCATAAGTACAATGGATCAATAGTTGGAAGGAATCTTGTACTTTCCTGCCTCAGCTGAGGAAATACTTACTTGATTCTTCAGCATCTTATAATTGATATCATCTAGACCTGGTTTAGACCTATTCCTCTGCTACAAAACTCTTTACTAGAAGCATGACAAAATTGCCAGTCCGAACTGGAAGAGTTAAATGCAGTGGCAATTTCCTTTCCAGAGCACAATTTAGAAGAAAGAAATGTTGAAGGATAATTTCTGCCACTGGCAATGAAAGCAAAAATTTCATCTATAGTATATGTAATATCATCTGTGGTATTTATTATTTAATTATCATTTTACAGAATGGAAAGTGAGTCATTATGTATTCCATGTGTTTTTCTACTTCTTTTCCATACTCAGTTACCTGATATGCAGGATATTATTGCAGATACATTAAATACCCAAAATCCTCCAGCTCTGCTATCTTACTTTTCCTGCATTTACTTAGGAACTTTTGACAAAATACAGTACCCATTAAAAACTCCTAGTCTTCTTTTTTGCCCTAGAGTTTCTTGAATTCACCGTTAGACTTTGAATATTTTGGTAACTCTAATTTACGTTACATGTATAGAGAATGTAGCTGTCTGAATAACGACATCAGTAATGCACTAAGAATAGGTATATTATTCACCATTTCTTACACGACCTCAGCTAGATTTAAACATTGTGGACCAATGAAATATACAATCCAGAGGTCTTAAAGTGAGTCACTCATTTTCTTGTGAAAAATACAAAGATGAGAAAACAGGTATTATTCTATAGATTATTTCAAAGATCAAATGAAGGGGGGGAAAGGAAGAGAAATAGTAAACAAGCGACAAGATAAATAATATAAAAATTACTTGTAGCTTCATGAAAGTACATGGGTGAACTGACAAATGTAATGATTTTCAATCAGTCTGTCTACCTTGAAGATTTGCATCCTTACCAGCGCAGACAATGGATATTATACAGATTATGAAAACTTCTCCATAAGATTATTCAAATCTTATTAATCCAAGAAATGTATGTGCAGGAGTGAAGTAAAGAGAATGAACAAATGTCTGTATACTTACTTGTGAGGATATGGCTTTATAATTAAAGGAATAAAACTGGAAGGATAGTCAAGTGAAATGAGAATACTAGGATCCCCTGACATACTCATTAAAGACAATCTTTCCTGATTAAACGGTCCTCTGAAACTTAGAATCCTGATCTTATTTCAGGACAGTTCTTTGCACTGTCAAACACACAGGCCAGGGACATCGATCAAATCTTTAGTATGAATCAAATTTTGGTTAAATTCAAAGAAACAAAAAGGCCATTATAAGTTGGCCCTCCCTTCATGTGATGTGGAAGATGCTTCAAGATTTCCAGTCCCTCTTCTATGTCTATATCAGAATCTAAATGTTCTGAACTAATGCTACTGAAAATAATCAAGAAATCAATTTTCTGTTAAGTATCCTTTCTTTTACATTTTGCATTTAACCTGTGGGTTTCAATTCAACACCTTCTCATAAATTTTACACTGTTTTTCCTGTATGTTTATTGTAGTTTCTGTGCTTACTAATTTCACTTACTTGCAACATTTGCAAAAAATAATTTAAAAGTTTATATACAGAGGCTCAGTACTGCAACTATCACACTGGTATTCTTCCACAGGGCAACTAGCAGATGTTAGGTTATCATGATAAGACATCCATGGCTGTTAAACTAATTTTCAAAAAATTTTATAGTATACCAATTACAATAGAACTTTAATCACTAAACAATACTCAAGCACAGAACCTGAATTTAAAGTCTGACTATTATGTAGAATTTAAAATTTATCTGACTCTGTGATAGGTCAAATTTCTAATGATCCCCTTACACATGCCTTCAATTTTAGTTTATTAATATCACAAAAATCAAACATAATAATGATAAACACTCAATTGCTTTTTGTATGCTAAAAATATATTTTTGTTTTTCTATTTATATAACTTGCACAAGATTACATTTTTGTTAATAAGAAACCAGAATAATGTTAGTATGCATAACTTTTTTTAAATGTAACAGTAAATCTTTAAAAGTTTTTAAACATATAAAAGATTAATTGCTTTATTAAGTAATTCATACTGTTTGATCTTGCACTACATCATGTCAAATTTGTATAAATTTAAGATTCGCTATTGTTAGTCCCTACAAGAGCATTTCTTGTATTATTTTAATTTTTTTTTAACTAAGCAATCATCTTTTCAAGCATGGCAGTTTTTTTAGAAAACTTTCCTTGTGTGCTAGTCTTAAATTTACTTGCAGATGCTTAACACATTTGGAATTCATCTTAAATTAAACCTGCTTTGTCATGCATTTATTACAATTTTACATAACTTAAACTGCAAGAATTTGTCTGAGAATTATGAAAATTTTATTGTAGAAATTCAAATTACATAAAAAAATTCTTTATGCATGTATTTACATATGTTAGTAACAATCAAATTAAAATATATAATTTACTGGACTTAATGCTGTAATTATTTAAAATAACATGCAATATTTGCAAAACACTGACCTGAGAGTGATAAACAAAAAGTAAGCAATAATATTCAGAAATATGTTTCTCCAAAATAATTTATCCTTAAAAAATTAAGGAATAAAAATGTAAGTGGAGGATATCAGTTTTTAGCAAATAATAAAATTCAAATCCTGTTTATAAAAACAAAAACTTATTAAACAATATCCATTTTATTAATGGAATATTCTTTGGTATTTAGGTTAATAGCTTCAGTTTGTACAAACAAATACATAAAATTTATATAACAGCAGGGAATAATTTACAGTATAGACCAGTCAAAATAATTAAGAAAACTATTGACATTTCTATTACAATATTTAAAATTGATTGCAATATAGCAACAAATTAAATCCTTATATGCCGGATGAGTCAACAAATAAATATTCAATGTAACAAACTTCAATAATGAATGAGGCACAAATGCAAATTTAAATATTAATGTATTAAAATATTCATCTCTTCTTAAAGACACAAAATAAATACTGAATAAAGCCATGATAAAAATATGGAACAAAATTTTTTAAATAGTCTATTTAAAATATAATGCTAAGGATCATATCTATTCCCAGCTGCTTGTATATTTCTGCACCTTTTTTTCAATTCTTCAACAATAGCAGTTCTAGGTACTTCAATCTAAAAATAAATGCAAATGAAATAAATAAAAACAACAAAAAATTCAGTTAAGATACATGCATAACATTAGGACATTAAAAAAAAAAAACACCTAACCTCTTCTCTTGTCTCAATAATTCTTAATTTTACAATGCCATTCTGAAGCTCAGATTCTCCAATGATAATAGCATAAGGTATACCATGACCTTCGCAAAACTGTAGCTGGTCTAGAAGTCTAGGATTTAATTTATAGGAATGTTCTGCCTGTATTTCATAAAATAGCAAAATAAGAACACAAAAATTAGGATAACATTATAAAAACTTAAAATTTTAATTTCAGATCTGTAACTTAATATTTTATACATGTATAATAAAATGCACATATATATATATATATAACACATTTTATGCAACATAATTTTATTATCCATATATCATGAAAATACACAGGATAATTAATAATAAAAAAATTTATACAAAAAGAGAATTCTTTTTATCTTTTTCAACTAGGTTGGAGCAGATTTGGATATCCTCCCTCCCCGGGAGGCAGGGGATTAAGAAAAGAAATTAGTATGAAGTAGCAGGGAAAAAAGTTATGAAAAAAAATGGCACACATATTCAAAACAAATGCATTACTGCACTGTGGTTTATATACTACAACAGCAGACATTTTTGGCAATTCTGAATTTCAAAAATTTCTAGATTTTAGATGATGAGTTTAAATCTACTAAGATGACATGTAGACATAGCAACACTGTTCACATATTATTTAAGTCAGATAGAAAAATACTATCCTTCCCCGTCCCAACCACTCAAAGGCCAAAAGTACTAACTTGGGCAAAATGTGTTTTGAAAGTGACATGCACGAAATCTCAGTTAGTAGGGAGAAAAATTGCTTTTTATGGCACACTTAGTTCCATTTGCTAAGTATTATATTTTTCATTTCTAAACTCTCTATGGAGAAAGTGAATTTTTTTACCATGTTTACTCACGTAATAGTCACACATTTTGTGACAATTTTTCATTGTGAAAGTCTAGGTGCGACTATTATGCGGAGAAATCAACTTTTTCTGCTTCAAAACAAAGGTGCAACCAGGGTTGCCACTCAAACAGGAAGATGAAATTTCCTGACTTTTCCAGGTGTGTTTCAAGAAAAATCCATATCTGCATAATGCACTTTGGCTGTGGTAAGAGGTAAATTAATTACAGCACCACTTGAAAACACAAAAATTTACCAATTATATATGACTTATATATAATCCGCAAAAATTACTATCATAACTATAATAGGCATTGTTTTCTCCACTGAAAATTGAGATCAGAATCTGCCCAATGTGGATAAAAAAAAATTTTTTTCCAGACATTTTGCAGCTAAGCGAAAGAAAATTTAGCAGAGCAAATAAGAAAGAAAGAAATTTATTTAATGATATTTTTAAATAAATTCATTTATTTAGCAGCATACATAACCAAAAAATATATGCACTTAATTTCATGATGTTATGTCATCATACTGCTAGAATTAGTTTCAGGATTGAGCCAGAGAAAATTTCCTGAAATTTGAAAGTATTATTTACTAATAACAAATAAATTTAGGGAGAAGAAGCGACATTAAATGATATGAATAGCATTGAAATAATTTTAAAACTGAATTGCAATAATCAACGATATTTTGGGGAATATATTTATATTAAATGGTTAGCCTAGATGATTGATTACAATTTTTTTATTTTACTGCAAAATCACAAATAAGGCATTTATTAAAAAGAAAAAAAAATGCTTAAAAGATTTTGCGGTAAAATCCTAGTATACACTATGGCCTTGGCACGATTTTGAAAATTGCCGCCAACACCAAAATGGTCCGTTTACTGCTCCTTAATAATGTCGCCAAATCCCATGTGTACTGTACGTATACGTATTTTCTTTAGTTCAACATGCACTGCACATGCGAGTCTCTCAATTCTCAAGGTTACTGGAAACTTGCTTTGCCTTTCTAAAAGACAATCTGTTCAGAGCTTCAAAAATTGGTTCTATGCCAGCTGCCCGAGTGACGCTAACGCACGCCAAGAAAGTGATCGCTTCCAACTTTGGCGCAAAACTCGCTTTTTTGGGGAATCACTGTACGAAATTCTCTGACTTTTCCAGATTTAGACTAAAATATTTAAATTCCCTGAATTTTTTGGTCAATTTTTGAATTCCCCAACTTTTTCCGGTTTTCCAGGTAGCGTGGCAAGCCTGTGCAACTATTACATGAATAAACATGGTTTATTATTTTTATTTATTTATTGGCTGACAGTCCAGATATTGAACATTCGAATTTCAAACTTTGTACTGTATAGCTGGAAAGATATATTCTAAAATCTTTAGAATACCTTTATGTGAGCACCATTTGCAGCTTGGACTGTATAGGTGAAACTCTCTCCTTTCACACATTTGAAAGTATCAGTGATATGAGCAGTCCTACTGAATCACTTTATAACTCAGGAATATAAATCTGAAGGTCTCGCCCACAGGCATTCTTCATGAATTCTCACATTAAGATATCTAAAGGGCTGCAGTCTGACAAATGTCATACAAAAAAATCTACAGAGTAGAGTCTGTGCAGTGCTGGCCATAAAAAGAATTTTTTTTACTTCTACTCAGCTGTATAAATCGGAAAGCAATAAACACATTGATTTTGGATTAATACATGTCATTCTTTTTCATCACTTCTTTTCTTGACAGATTGGACACTAAAACCTGAAAAATGAAAGGGTGATAACATGGGGACAGGGAAATAATACTGAATTCATTAAATTTAAAAATTAATCACCTCATACTTAAGACAAACTTCTTCACTGTTTTATCATTTGGAGGTTAATACATATTTTATAATGTAAATAACTGATCTTAGTGAAGTGCATTCAAAAGTTCAGGTACATATGTATATTACCAATAACAAATTACAGTCAAATTTCCTTAAAAATAGGTTCCCTAAAACTGAATATATATCAGAAGTGGAAAAACAAAAAGGTGTCAGTTAAAAAAAATTTAGACTACATACTTAATGATCCTAAAGGAAATCTATTAGTGGACTAACACTTATAATGAAGGGGAAGAAAAAATACAACCCTTTTAGATTTTTTAAACGACAATGACCAGACTTCAGCCCTTTAGATACCTTTATGTTAAGATTTGAAGTTTTATCAGATGTCTCTGGTCGAGAGCTTTAGATCTGCCTGCATAAAGCTGATAATGCAGTATGGATGCTCATATCAGTGATGCTTTTAAATGTGTGAAACTAGATGGAGTATCACCTATACAGTCAGAGTTGAAATTTTGCCTTGCTCCAGAAATCCTAATCTATCTCCATCATTACGATTAAAAATCATACAAACAAAAAACAAATCACCTCCTTAAAAGGAGGTTAGTTATTTGAAATTAATTCAGTCATATTCATTCAAATAAATTAAATTCCTGTTATGTTTTTAACATCATTAACCAGAAATTTATACTAACATGCATTTATATATTCATATTGTCATTGAAGACGATGTGTACAAAAGAAATTTTTTAAACAATCTGACCCCAGGTTATCCAAAATGAGTCCAGTCTAATTCATTTGGATAAGTTAATTTCTGATGCACTCATAACATTGTTAACCAAAAGTATGTATTAAACTATGCATACATATCTACATTATTTAAAATAATAAATGAACTTTGTTTGAATTTTTAGTTCTGTTTCAGCTCTTTGATCCAGATGTCTTGATCTGTTACATCATATTTCTTTAAAAGATGAGTATGAAATTCATAAGAAAGATTTATAACTATATAAATAATATTTTGATTTAGTATTTTTTAAATATTTCAAGTCTCTTTTTTTTCTTTCAAAAAATCAGAACACTTCCCCCCCTCTTAAAAATAAAATGCAAAATATTTCAGTTTCAATGGGAAATAATTTGTACATAAAACAGTTTTTCTGGGAGGAAGGAGCACTGATCTTTTTTTTTTTTTTTCCCCTTGGAGGAGGAGGAGGAGCAGGTAAACAGCTGAAGCACCAACCATCTTAATATTAATATCTCAGTTTTACTTGAATAATTTGTGAAATGTTATAAAATTATTTACTTTAAGGCCAGCATCCCATAATTCTCGACATAACTGCATTCTGTGATGAGCTAGTTTCTTCTGAGCTGTTGCCACGAATACTTCTGTTTCAGTAGTTCTTATTTTCCCATCATTTTCCTGCACAAAAGAAAGATGCATCGAATTAATATACTTTCAGATTAAAAATTTATAATGAATAACCTTAATTTCTTTTTAAAATGGTATCTCAAAAATTGGTTTCAGAACATTTTCCAAAATGCTAAATACAAACTGATTCAAAATGACATTTTTGAAATGTATAAAGTAATGCATAAATAAATATAATTTACATATACAATAATAATATACAAGAATAAAAATAATGTATAAAATATAAAGAAAACCATTTGTATTTTATTCAAAGGCATTTAATGCAACTTCTTTCAGCTGTACAAATAATAAAAAGATGATAATCATATTCTTATCAATATTTGCTCCACATATCCTTTGTTGCAGTCTCCAGATCAATAGAAATGAAATATTTCAGAGCATGCAGTTTGCATACCATTTAGCAAACAATAAAACAATATCTTAGCTGCATCCCCCAAAGATCTAGCATTTAATAGATTCTACTGCTAATTTCCAAATTTTGTGGTGATTGATTCAATGTAAAAAAAAAAAAAAAAAAAAAAAAAACATGACCAATAATCTGATGATATTCTAATTGTGAAATTTCCTTTCACATTTGATGTATGTTTAATAGTTAACATGCTTACCATGAATGGAATTATGCTCATCTGGATACATATTTATATGAATGGGATTTTCCTCATCTGAAATTAAATCAATAACTAACAAACTTTTCTGTTGCAGCAGTTTTTATTTCCATATCATAATTTATATCTGAGGGTCTCACAATCATCTTCTCTTATATAAACATCTCAAGAAGACCTTTCAATTAACATGTATTTTGAATGTCCCTCTTGCTGCACAGACACGATATGCTCACAAACAGCTATGCCTTCTCCAGGATTTGAACCTAGGTCCTTCGGAATGGCAGTCAAAGTCACTAACCTCTGTACTAGCAGGGCAGCCAATGCAACTAAACAGGAAAAACCTTAGCCCATCTATGAGCCAAAATCACAATCTGGTGCACATCTCTAATATTAATATTGCAACATTTTACAGCAAGTTTGCATAGTGTTAGCATAATCACTTATACCTAAATTAATATATTCAGCTAATAAGAAAATTGGTTCAAAATACTAGCAAAATTACATATATCTGCCTTTTAATGTATAATGTTGAAGACCATGACTTTAAATTGAAATTTTCCAATTAATATGCATACTTTAACATATAATGTGCAAAGTTTGCATATGAGTCTAAAAAATACTATAAGAATTTTATGTGATGCACTACTTTCTTAAGCAATGCATTCAATATCAATAAAATCACTCATTTAGCAAAACTGTTCTATAACTTCAAAACAATATGCAAACACTTGTTAATCTGACATACAAATAACAGAAATTGCATAGTTAGGAATGCATAGAGCAGGTATAGAAAACACGGAAAATATGCATAGTATATATATATATATTATGTTGCTTGCATAGTTATCAGTTCAATAACCACTTTTAGTATTAGCTAATAAAAATATTCTAAAGAGCCATCTGACAAGAAAGAGAATAACTGAATAAGTTTTGACAGAGGTCATATCTATACTTTTGCGAATGTGGGCTGCTTGATATGAACGAACTGCCTGCACACATGTTCAGAGCAAGGACACAACCAGACACTGTTACTATGTATGGTTCCAAAACAGCAAGAGGATAACAACTGACCAAATGTGAGAGTTGATACCAATGACAACTACAATAAGTATACTTTCAGTTTTGCTGTTTGCAGTACACAACCAATTACCTACATTTCCCAAACTAATGCAAGAAACATAGCAAAAAGGCTGGCAGAGGTTAGATTTCCCTTGATGACATCTGTTGCAATGTCTGTCATTAATGCCTGAACACAAACACTTACTTCATATTGCAGTACAAAGCTTGGAAATGCACTGAACTGCGGCTAACTTTGGTCAACAAAGAATCACTTCCATTTCGCTCAGATGATATGAGAATTTATACATGAAGGAAAATCGTCTAATTCTGATTCCAATATCACTACAAGCAAAAAGAGCAAACACCCATCACATCTGGCATTACAATTTGAACAGCTAATAGCCTAAGATACATTTTCACATCACTATTTTATGATATCACCATAGTCAATTATTTTTTGCACTGTAGTCCAATGTTATGTTAATAATATTCAACTATTTTGACCATAACAGCATAGCATTACAATATCCAACTACTGTGTAATGCTATGCTGTTACATGTCAAAGATTATGCTTCAGAAATTCACTGTACATTAGCCCACACAGAATATCTTTACGGAGTATCTGCACATGGTTATAACACTCCTTTGGCCTGACTGCAAGCCTTTCTCTAATCAAGTACATGTAAGGAATTTGAGTGAACTTGTTCAGCATGACAAATCTGTGCTGAACAATACAAACATGAATAATAACTTATGGTCAGTTATTTTATTAACTTGTGGTCAGCTAATATAATAACTGACCACAAGATAACATTTGACATAAGTGGCAAAAACTGAGTATCCTCACACACAGCCACCAAATATTGTGATATACAATGATTCTGGACCTAGGTTTGCTCAATAAATATCATGGAAAGGATGGAAGACTAAGCTTAAGATATTTCTAATGTTAATTTTTCTATTAGAAAGCATGACAGATTTTCATAGTACACTGGTTATCATAAATTAAGAAAAAATCACAAAAATAGCGATAACTCCCTAAAAAATTAGCCAAACCGTGTAAAATTTGAATATGTTGCCATGTAAGAGTAGCTGAGTAAAACTGCAATATGCAAATTCGTGGCGCTGCACTCGGAATACGTCATCTGCAAGAAGCATAAAAGTATGTTTGAGAGCAAGCCCACATATTTCACTGTGATAGTGACATCAGAAATCTCAGATAGCCAATTCGTAACAATGACCTCCAGGCATCATTTGCCAGCAGAACTATGATGGAGACCCATTGGGAGACTAGAAGCAGGACAAAGTCAAAACGAAGTGGCCAGATGGCGAAATGTGAGTCCTTCTGTGGTTCATAGACTATGGGGGCAATTTCAAACCACAGATTTGTCATCTAGGAGGCTCAGCCAAAGACGGCCAACTGCTACAACGAGTGCCAATGACCAATATTTGACATTATGTGCACACAGGAATAGAACCTCTACTCCGACTCTTCTTAGATCCTCCCTTGCTGCAGCCACCGGAAGGTTGGTGTTAACGTCAACTGTGTGTAGAAGATTTCATGAAGGTGGTCTGTATGTGAGGCGACCTGCCTTTTGCGTGCCACTCACGTCATGCCATAGGAGGGAACGGTTGCAGTGGGCACGACAACATGTCCCCTGGACACCTGATCAATGGAGGGCTGTTCTATTTACAGATGAGTCCAGGTTTAGTCTAGAAAGCGATAGTAGGCGTTATTTGATATGGAGCGAACATGGAACCCATTATCATCCATAAAAAAGATGCATACGGAAGAGGCAGTGTCTGTGTTTGGGTGGACGCAGAGACCTTCATGTCTTTCCAAGGGGGACGATGAATGCTCCGGTTTATAGAGATGACATCCTTGATGTTTATGTGCACCCATATGACGGGGCAATAGGTGATGCTTTCCTGTTACAGGATGACAATGCAAGACCACACAGGGCTCGCATCGTATATGATAATCTTCAACAGGAAACAATTATGCGCATGGAGTGGCCAGCTTGATCCCCGAACTTGAATCCTATCGAGAACATTTGGAAAGCTTTAGGAAGACATCTAGCTGCTCTCAATCCACCCCCTCAGACCCTTGCTGTGCTTGCAACTGTTTTGCAAGAGTAATGGCTCTTGCTTCCTATGGAACTGATGACCACATAATTGAAAGCATTGCACATCTCTGTATTGCTTCTAGAGGCGATCGTATTCCATATTGAAGGTACTTTTCCTACAGCAAACTGACACCTTCGATTTGTTAATTTCATATATGTGCTAATTTCTATACTACCATAATTGTCTGGCAATTTCTTTTTATGTTATTTGATACCTTACTATGTGTTGCATGTTGTGGGTACGTTTCACAAAATTCTACATGTAACTTTTTGAGTAATCATGATTTTTTCTCAATTTATGATAACCAGTGTATAACCAAATATTAAATAATTTTTATGCTATAAGTTATTTTAAACCTGAGTAAAAATATTTCAGGAAAAGTTAATTTGAGCATACCAGTTTTAGCTTTGATTCCATCAAGGCAAAAATGCGTTCTACACCAATACTCATGCCAACACAAGATACATTCTTGTGCTTAGAGTCAAACATTCCAACGAGATTATCATAGCGTCCACCGCCTGCAATACTGCCAACTCTTGCGGACTCGCCCTCTGTGCCACTGAGATCAGATTGATTCCCTAATAAAGTTTTCATTGAAAGATGTTATCAAAAATGCTTCATCAGTGATTATAACACTATTAAAAATCAAAAGTAGTATTATTATTAAATATACCTGTTAATACAGCTTCAAAAATGATTCCTGTGTAGTAATCAAGACCTCTTGCTAAACTCAGATCAAAACACACCTATAACAACACATTTCAAATATTGATAAAATATGTATAAATTGATTTTAAAAATAGAATTAACAATCATTAAAATAATTACCCTGTCCAATACATCATACAAATCACAATAAACAAAAAACAGCTTCATAGATTCCAAGCCTTGCTTTGCTAATTTGTTCTGAGCAAGGTCCCCTGACTGTAACAGTTCATCTACTAACTCTGCACCACCATGTTTTTTAACATACTGACCAATTCTATCAGCTACGTCTTCAGGTAAATTTTTCTCGTTTACCATTTCAGCTCTAACTTCTTCCCATTCTGTCTGCCAGAAGAGAAAAATTCAAACAAAATTAAGTTACATAGGTTATGAAGATAATTATAAACAAACGTTTCAAATTTCACAAATTCATTCAGATTCAAAAGACACTTGACATATAAAAATTTGCATTATTTGAAATCTTACTTTGTCAAGTTTATCAACAGATGAGCAGATGGTTCTATTATCAGCAG
>KK117608.1:78960-143833 GCA_000611955.2 Stegodyphus mimosarum | reverse complement strand
GCCTGTGATTTACCTGTAAAAAATATATATAAGTTTATCACCTAATATATCAAAATACATATAATTTCCCTTCTACAAAGAAAAGTAATGAACTGTTTTGAAAGCACATATTAATATTCTAGTAATATCTAAAGAACTAACTTTGATTACGTAGTCACCAATATCTAGGTCATTCAAGATTTCTTTCATTATACGAACACATTCCACATCAGGAATCATTTCACTGTATTGTCCAGCAATGTCAAAATCCTGAGAGAAGGGAAGAAATAATGTAAAATCACAACAAATTAAAAATAATCAAATGCTAAAAAATACTAATAAGTTGAACAGTTTCAAAACTGTATGCAAAAATTTGGTTCTTTTTAGAAAGATAAAATGATATCCCACATTTCCCAAATTTACAATCAAACTATTATTTGCTTTCCTTAAAATGATTAAAATGACTTACAACATTATTAATTTCTGAAGGAATAAAAATTAGATTTTAGATTTCTTTTTAAAATACGTACATAATGAAATTCTCTCTGAAACACACCAAAAGTGACCAGTATTTCCAAGAACACACATAAATATCAACACTGATAGTTATAATCAAAGAATATGTATTGTTAAGAACGAAAACTTCGCAGCACCAGAAGTGGCTCCCTTCGAATGAAAAGAGAAACAGCTGCCCATGTGTGAAATATCTGTCGCCAAAAAGCGCCACAGCTCGAAGCTGATGTCAAAGTTTGAACAGGTTCGACGGTCACGTTTAAAGCTGTGTGACTCCGTTCCCCCCCCCCATATTGACGGATGTAAAATCAGACATCAAACTGTGATATGTATAATGCAAGTTCAACAGCCAGTGAAAGTGAAACTTCACCTAATATTTCATCATTTCCCAGGTCAAAGAATGATTCATCTTAACCCATGTTCCTCAATTTCCTATACACATGGTGGAGGAGAAAAATCTTGGCCAGGTCCGGTACATCACAGAGGGGAAATTCTCACCAACAGGTTCCGTTTCCTTTCTAGCGGTGTAGAAAACAAACTGGTTTACATTACGTCTATGGAGGCTTTCCTTCTTTATATAGACGTTCTTTGGTTATAATATCATCTAACACATTCAAAACAGCTGGTTTCATTTATAATCAAATTTGTTTTGTGTACTGAATAAAGCAAAGAATTACATTTGTTTCTTACAATAAAAGAAAAGCTATTCATCTGCAAAACAGTCATTTCTGTCATCATTAATTTTATCCTTTCTGGTGTAATTAAATCATATGCAGACTTGATTTAGTAATTAAAACACAGCACTCTTTCTAAATGCATCATCACATATCTAGGTTGCTTAAACTTTCATTTCCATTTTTCTCTCACTGCTGGTGATGCATCTCAAATCAAAGTCTACATTTCTGACATTACTGCAATTGATACATTTATTTTTAAATTGACAGTTTATCATATGTACTCAAGCTGAAGATGAAGTGGGAGAAAAACATTCTTAAAATGTTTATCAATATCCTTAGTCCTAAGAAGCAAAAAAATAATCTGCTGAAAGAAGCTTTAAATTTCACAAGCAAGTTAATCACTTTGTTATATAGGTGCCAGTAAAATGAACAATTACTTTGAAGTTCAAAGTATTTTAAGAAAAGGAAGTGATTAATGAAAAGATACTTCATTAGATGAATACAGTTAATCCTTAATTCCCAAATTTAATTCATTCCTGAAAGCTGTTCATCAACGAGAATATTTGTAAATTGAAACAATTTTCTGACATGAATTAATGTAAAATGTATTAATTCTTTTCTCGTCCATAGATGATTCCTAATTAAGAAATTTACAGCAGAACTTTGTACTCAAGTTCATAGCCCAAAATGAGTGGAGCTTAGTAAATATAAAAGATGAAAGATAAGAACAATATTAAGCAGGTAAAATAGATGAAAATTTAATTTTATTGTATATGCATGAAGATGGTATAAATGAGAATAATTAAAATGTTCTTCCTTTGGATGCGAAATCCCCTTCCACAAAAATGTCTTAAAATAATAAACCTTGAAGGAAGTGCTGCTTTTGGAGGTATCATCTTTTATCTTTTCTCTACTTTAGACTCCCATAGTCTGCACTTCACTCAAAATTTGCATATTGTGATTTATTATTCCCTCATCATAAAATACTTCCAAAATGAGTATGACATTGCCAGTGAAAATATTAATACTGTAGCTTGCTGTTGCTTTATCACAGTTATATCATTACTTGAAAATTTTGCATATTACCCCATTTTACAAAACTTTTGCACAGCAGAGAGTAAGGATTTACCTCCCCCCTTCCTGAAAACAATTCTTCCACAATCGCCTTTTGTTTCTATTTTTGAAATTGTTGCTGTTCTTTTACATTCAGCTCATTTTTAAAATCCTCCAGTAACTTTTCCAGATCTTTATTGTTCCTTCCTAGTCTGTTGTCTTGTCTAGAAGCACAATATCATAAATTAAAATAATAATAAAAAAAACTCTAAGTGTCAAAGCACTTAAAGTCTTTGCCTGCAATCCAATCTGACCAAGATTTTTTTCCTCCAGGCCTAATTCATGCTTATGTAAGTCACTTGCTTTTAGGCCTTTGTTCATGGGAGGTAAGCAACAGATTTTCGTGATTTTAGCATCATTAAACCAAATATTTTGTTTTTTTGTCATATGCTTTACTAAACATTCTTTTTACTTAAAAGAAAGAGTTACATACTTCGACAATAATTCCAAGATGCTGCATGGAAACCAATATTTAAGACTACCACATTAATTTTGTGGTAGTATAGTAATAATGCCTTGCATAACAAACATAACCCATTCCACAATTGCTTTCATTATGCAGGATACTGTTTTCCATACGTATTCAGGAAACAATTTTAATCCATTCCTAACCTAATTCAAAATCATATGTACTCATAGTTATTTAATCTGCAGGGGTGGCAGAAAGCGACTCCCTAATTTGAATTTGAAATAGCTATTGATGTTATGTGTAGATTGCAATGAAAATTACCTTGTTTTGTAATTTTGTCTGAATTTCCCCAGTCTTACAATGGAGGTGGCAGATTTAACTATCTCTTATCTTCTTACACATCTGCCTTCAAACAGCAGTCTGCATCTGAAGAAGTTGTCTAAAATTTTTGTTCGGTCGCCTTCTTCAAGATGGTCCTAAAGTAATAAATGAATTGAACAGGTTAGCCATTCTTTTCATCTCTGTTCATTAACCCCATTCTGTGGGACTGCGACCACAATTCCTTCCACTTGAAATTAATTAAATCTCTTTAAGAATGCCCAGCTTCCACTTCTTAAGAAGGTTCCCGATAATTTTTTGGGTATAGATTCTTTGTATTCTTCTTCTCCTCCATCAAAAGAAACTGTCTGGGTTTCATATTCTTGTTCCAAGATTTTGCTTCCATACAGAGGTAATAAACTAATGGTAAGAAATCTTATTTTTCTAGATCTTCATTCATTATTTTTTTATGATCATTTTTCATATTTTAGCAAGTTTAGCTCCACATTTAACATAAGAAGAAATTTTTGTGTGGGTCATAATGTGGAAATGAGTTCATTATACAGGATATTTTCAGTCTGTACACATGATTGTGAGGTGAGGTACCACTGCATAAGTTTTTGAAGCCGAATATTTGAAAATGTATTAGATGCACATCAACATCTCGAAGTTTGCATTATTTGCAGCAAGTCGATGAGTAATCATTAGTGAGGCATTTGATACTAACCCATAATTATGTAACTACTAACACATAATTGAACTGAAATTATAATAAAATAATGAAATTTAAATCATTGGTATGCTTACTAAACATTAATAACTGCATATAGTATTTTAAAAATATTTATCCATTCCAATGTCTATATCAACTATTCAATATTCTTTAGCAATCAAGAGTCTGAAGAAAATCTTTAGAAATACTTACACATTGGTAAAATTCTCTATAACGACCTTTTGCTATAGATGGGGCATCTCGGCGATAGACTTTTCCAATATGATATCTCTTCAAGTTTGTTATTTTATTCATAGCTAGATATCTAGCTAATGGAACAGTTAAGTCATATCTTAATGACAGTATTTCACCTCCTTGATTAGCAAGATCATAGATCAACTTACTATCTTCACCGTATTTCCCTGTCAATGTTTCCTACAAAATAAATGCTTTTATTATTTTTCTTTTTAAAAAGGGTTCAAAAGACACATGATTAAAATCATTTGCGTGAAGTGTATGAGCAAATTATGAAAGGAAAATTTAAACATTTGCAAAAAAATTTCTCAGAGCTAAATAAAAGTCTGCTTCATACACACATAATACACTTAGTGATACATGACAGAACAAAAGTTTTAAAAAGGAAATTTAACTTGTAAGTGTTATGATAGGATAAATTCATTCTGTTGTTTCTTGGTAAATTTCACAGAAAGAATCTCTACGACGGTCTCACTATCTATAATAATAAAATAGTCTGTGTATTTAGGTGTGTTTATTAGATGACACAGAGATAGACATATCTAGACTCCAAAATCTGGCATACTTGTTGTCCTGATAGTGAAGGTATAATAGTTTACATGTGTGGGTATGGGCACTGGTGACACAGAGTAGACTCCAAAATTTGGCACACATAGTCTAGCTCTAGATAGTAAAGTTCAAAGTGGTTTCCCCATCTAAAATTTGACTAGTTTCATTTAATAATAAAATAATTTGTTCCATATATCTTTGCTTAATGAATAAATTAATAAAAAAAGGAATTTTATTGCTTAAACCATTGGATAAAGTGAAAAAAAAATCTCTTAAACTAAGCTTACTTGGAATCAGTAACTTAATTGATTCATGGGGAGTTTTCAAAAATCTTTGGCCTTTTTTAAATAACTACCTGTAATCATTTTTAACTTTTGAATAAAAAAATCTAATCTCCTTTTGAAATCTTCACGGATTATAATACCAATTTTTTACTCTCTTTCAAAAGAAGAATGATTAAAAAATATTAGCTTAGCATTTTTATGCAATTTACTTTTTAATTACACAGCACTGTCATTCCAAATACAGAAGTTTGTTCCTTCATGATCTGATTTAGAAATAACGTGATTATATCTGAGGAAATGTGAAATAGTATATATAATCTAATATTATATTAATTTTTTTTTACTCTAGCTGGATGGCATTAGAGTAACTTAAGCTCACCATTTATGCATTTTAACTTATATTATATACAACATTATTTTCTATTTTTCTTTCCATGATAGATTTTCATTTTGAGATTATTTCTTTTTGTTAGCTAGTTTGTTGCTATCTACGAGAATACACATAGTTAGGAAATTGCATTTGCTTGCCAGCTACAAGTAAATGCAATTTCCCAACTATGTGTATTCTCGTAGATAGCAACAAAGATAGTCACTGTTGATTGTCTTACCTTAATCAACAAGTATTGCCCTGGCAAATGCTTGAAATACTTAGGTGTTCAGCATACAGGAAGGAATTACTAAATATACATGGCATACTGAACTGGATCATTTATTTCTCAAAGCATAGATAAGTAAATGTTTAAAAAGCAAAAACTTTTTATAAGCCCAAAGGGCATTAGCCCAGATGGGCTATTAATTTCATTTTGTCATTTTGCGTTAAATCACTATAAATGGCATATTACTTTTCAAATTACTGCCACCAAATGTTAAGAGTCCTGCATTATATTTAAAGAAATTAAATAATGAAAAATTTGCATAAATCTATGTATATTTCTCGCACAGTGATAAAACAAAGGTGCCTAGAGCCATCAAATTTTGAATAACGCAATCTTTCACCTGAATATGGGCATCCGAAAGTCCAAATTTGGAATCTGTTTTATTACCTATTTCATATTTTTTAAAACTTTTAACGGATTTTTGATTGAGAAACACAATGATTTCAAAACGAGCAATGACAACACTATACAGAAAAAAACATTTTTACCTCCAGCATGCGAGACTGTATCGGAAATTCTAAAGATATGCTCATTTTAAAATTATTTTGTGATATTGCTCTTGAACTGAATTTTATGGCTTAAGTACGAAGAACATGATATTTAATAAATAAAGGCAACACATAAAACATTAGAAAAAAGCCCCTTTGAGCATAATATAAAATTTGAAAACTCTTAGTTTTTTTTTTTATTCATTTGTGGAAATGTTATATACAGAGTGCTCAAATTCTCATTCATATAAGACTAATGGAAAATAATATATCACATGTGCAGAAGCTTTGCATAGATGCAATGAACAGATGAGTATTGTTTATCTAGTTCCAAGTTTTCTTGTATTTGGCACAGGAAGCAAAAGTATTATTTCTTATGCCGACTGTATAACGTACGTTTCCACCCGAATGTGCGCATCTGGAAGCCCAAATTTGGAATTTGTTTTATTATCCATTTCATATTTTGTAAAACTTTAACGAATTTTTTATGAACAAACTCAAACGATTTAATTAAAAGCGAGCAATGGCAACACTCTACAAGGAAAAAAAACCGTTTTATCTAAAGCGTGCGGAACTGTGTATCAGAAATTCTAATGATATACTCATTTTAAATTTATTTTGCAATATTGCTTTTGATTGAATTTTATGGTTTAAGTGCAAAGAACATGATATTTAATAAACACACAAAACATTAAAAAACACTCCTTTAGACGTAATTTAAAATCTGAGACCTTTCAGGGTTTTTTTTTTCATTTTTTATTCTATGTTTTCCATTTTCGTTTATTGTTTGTAGTAGGTGCTTTTTTTACGAATATGTCTGACAGTAATGACAGTGAAATACATGATAACTTTCCGTCATCTTCAGTACCGGAACCTCAGACTATTACGTCAGATAAGAGGAATGCAACTACTCTCTGAGAGAAGCTCGACGTCGGGTACAACTTGATATGAAAAATTTACCTATGGCATCCAACTAATTCAGAAGAAATACATACATGATTTTTTATGTATACTGATTTTACAAGGTATAAGACTGCAACCTGATATTACACTTTACTGGTGTTAAAATAAATTAATCGAAACTCCATTTTTTGTGATCTTTTTTATTATACAAACATAATTTTTATTATACTTACATCTTTTTTACTATACTTTTACTCTAAGCATTAAATTTTGTATTTTCCTTTTTTCTTTTATTCTTTATTTTGTCAAAATAAACAGTTTTTAGACAGGAAAACTTGTACTTATTTTCTCTCTAATACATTACATAACTACATGCACCTGTGTAAAAAAAAAAAAAAAAAAAAAAAAAAAAAGTGGCACTGGGGAGTGAAACTTGTACATTTCCCATGGGAGTTAAGAGGTTAAAATATTTGCAGAAAAAATTGATATTTACGAAATCTGAGAAAATTCAACAGTCTGAAAATCATCATGAATAGTTAAAGACACAATAAACTTACTACTTTTATATCGCTAAACAAAAAGTACTTACTTTCAGTTCAAAAACAGGCGTATCAATAGTTTCAGCTCCATGTCTTTTGAAACACTTTATAATTTTTTCAAAGACTTTTTCTCTACAAGCCATCTGAGCAGGACCAAAATCACGAGTGCCCTAGAAACATAAAAAAACATGGTATAACTTTACATTTCCTTCCCCTATTTAAAATAAGGTTCATTTATTTTCTTTTGATGCTTTAAAGATATTAATCTGCAAGTAATAAAAATAAGAACATCAAAATAAAAAAAAAATTAATACTAAGGTTTCTTTTATTTTTAATTTTAAATAAAACATATATTATTCATACACAGAAACATATATACATATAAGCGATAGTAAGACCACCCAAATTTTTCATTATCTTGGAAACTAACGGCAGATTAGATTTGGCAGAAACAGAATGGACTTCATCGCATACATGTTTAGTCACTCATATCACAGCCAATATGTTTGAAGTAAAAGTACATAAAGTCTGCACATCTACTGTTTTGGAATCACATGACAGAAAAGAATTTCTGAATTGCATAAGGGCTTCCCACATTACCCTATTTGCTCGACAATGAGAGATCATCTATACTTCTTAGGTTAAATTTTAAGAAAACAAATCAAATGAATATTTATTTTGTCTTGCAGTAATTCTGGAAAAGAGAACTTTAGTTTTTTACCTCTTCCCTTCAATCAGAATTCCCCAGAAATAATAGCACTATTAGCTTGGGTCCATGGACATTGTTAACCATACAGAGTTACCTATTTGTTTTCAGGTATATCACTGGATCAGCACAGCGATACAAGCCTAAATTAAAAATGTTCAGCTAGATATGTCTGTGATAATTAGTAGCAGTTATCCAGTTTATACAAGTGGTAATTACCTGAAGTTTATTTAGTATTTAAATACTATATAATCATTCTACATAGTAAGACAATTAAATTCCTTCCTCTCATTCTACAGTTTCATTCCTCAAAATACTCTTGTTTACAAGATCCCTCCAAATTTTAAAACAAAAATATAACAAAAAAATTGGTCTTATTTTCTACAAGTGTGGTATATCATTTTTAAATTTACCATCTTAATCATTCAAATTTTCATCTTCTTTAAATGGGTTGAAATCTAGTTTGAAATAGAATTATTTGTACCAAACTGTTTTTAATAGTACCCACTTTCCAGACTTTTCTATGCTGTACACTCCTGAGAAATATCTGCCTCTTCAATAAGTACATTTTCATAGTAGCACGTAGCAATCAGTGACTCATTACTAAGAAATCACACAATACTTTGTCAAATACCTAGTGATACAGGCACTCCTGAGTAGGTGATTACCCATGAGTTTCACACCATACATTGTCAAGCCACAAGCTTCAAATCAGTACTGTGCACACATGCAATGCTTTCAAAATGTTAGGTTGGTTGGTTGGCTTTTAATGGCACAAAACCTAGAAGGTTATAGTGCGCCAGACGAATAGTGAGTAAAATACAAATGCGCGAACATTGGTGAGTATGAATTGTGATTGTACCTGTATTGTGATCGCACCTTTCATCAGAAAGTAGGCACAGATGAGTGTGAGAAGTGCTCTAGCAACAGGTAGAGCAGGATGTAAGGAAAAAAGAACTCGAATCATATGGCAGAGAGAGATATCTTTTAAAAAACTTAAGAGATTGATGTAGGGGTTTCTTCCAATAAGATCTGTTAAGTTAACATTTGTAGAGTTAAAATGATGATCACGTTTCTGATTAAAAACAGGGCAGCAGGTTAAAATATGATTGACTGAAGTATGAGTATTGCAAGTGCCACAAATAGGCTCCTTGAGTCAGCAGTACATCCTCCTTACGATTTCCTGTCGACTCCCAGTACTCCAAATTGGGTTTTACTTGCCTTAATTTGTTCAGTCTGACATTTCCAGAGTTCTTGCCACTTGGACAAGATCTTTACTCTGATGTAATTCCGTATGTCTGTAAAGGGGACCTCATTTTCAGAAGTAATATCAGCTGATTTTGCTGCGGCATCGGCGAGTTCATTGCCTTTGATGGCTGCATGTCCAGGCACCCAGCAGTACGCAATAGAATAACCAGCGTTTCTCAATCAGAGGTGTGCCTTTAATATATCTAAGACCAAAGGGTGGTTAGTATTTGCATTTACTGATTCAGATGATGAACTTTTTGTTATTCTGCTTAGAGATAAAGGTTAAGGAGTACAAAATGGCAAGAGTTTCTGCCATAAAGACAGATGCAGCCTTATGAAGAGTACTACTCTTGATTACTTTATCACAAACAAAAGCTGCCCCGACATGATCATAATTCTTTGAGCCGTCAGTAAAAATTGCTGTATAGTTAGAATGACTGCTTCTATGCTCTAGGAAGATTTGTTGAAACTGGACATCACTGGTATTGCTTTTCTTAAGTCTTCCAAAAATGTCAAGTAGGTGAATATTCACTTCTTGCTAGGGTGCAATACCAAAAAGGTTGAAGCTTTTGGGATGCAGATCATTTAGGGTGAGTTCGATCAGTGAGAGAACTTGAAGATCAAAAGGAGAGATACATGAAGAACATACTTGGTAGAAGCTCCAGTACCGATCAGATGTCATGAGACGAACGGGATGTTCGGCCCGTAACATTACTTTATAATGAAATTCAAGGGATAATTGCTTGTGTCTGAATTCCAGAGAAGGTTTAGAGCAGATGACATATAAACTTTGGACTGGAGATGTTCTGAAAACTCCACAGCATATCCATAGAGCTTGATGGTAGACTGTATCCAATTTCAATAGTACAGAAGGTCTTGCTGATCCATAGATAACACAACTATAGTCAAGTTTGGAACGAATTAAAGCTCTATATATGCGTAGAATAGAACAACGTTCTGCTCCCCATGAAGTATTTGCTAGGACTTTTAGTATGTTAAGGGCTTTAGTGCATTTTTGCTTTAAATTTAAAATATGCAGAAGAAAGTAAACTTTCTGCCAAAGATGATTCCTAGAAATTTTGCTTCTGGCTCAACTCGGATCAAGGAACCATCAAGATGCAGCTCTGGTCGGGATGTAGATTTCTTTTGCGACAGAAATGCACGCAGACAGTCTTCTGGCTAGCAAATTTAAAACCATTGTTGTTGGACCACTTTACTATTCTGTTTACAGGAAATTGCAGTTGTCTTTCGATATATCTCATCTTGACCATGACAGTAGATCATCAACATACAGGGAACCATGCACTGTGGGGGCAAGTTCTCTTAAAATGGAATTAATTTTCAGACTGAGTACCAAACCTTGGGGTACACCTTCCTGTTGTGCAAATACACAAGAGAGCAACGATCCCATCTTAACTTGGAATGTGCGATCCCTCAGAAAGTTTTGAATGAAGGTAGGTAAGTTACCTCGCAGTCCAGTGCTATAAAGGTCATGAAGAGTCATGCGCGGCCAAATTTTATCATACGCCTTTTCCATGTCAAAGAAGATTGAAACCACATGATTTCATTTCACAAATGCATTTTGTACTGCAGTTTCTAAAAATATGACATTTTCAAGTGATAAGTGAAGATCTTCCCCTATGAAAACCACTCTGGTAAGGCGATAGGCAATGATTATTCTCCACATGGTGGGTGAGACGGTGGTTTACCATTTTTTCCATAAACTAGTGAGCACAATTGGACGATAATTTGAAGGATTCCTTGGGTCCTTTCCAGCTTTGGCAATGGGGATCACTATAGCAATTCACCAAGCATTAAGAAAAAAACACATCTTCCATATTCTGTTATATACAGAAAGAGATGAGATTTTAATGATTCATTGGACAAATGCTTCAGCATGATGTAGGAAATGCTATCATGGCCAAGGCTAGTCTTAGGCATTAGCGACAAAGCACTGATCATCTCCAGCATAGTGAAATCAGTGTTAAATGCTTCGGTGTTGAGGGAGTTAAAATTGATGGATGTATTCTCACAACGAAGCTTAGTTGTGAGGAATGCTGGTGGGTAGTTAATACTATTTGACCCAGTACTAAAGGTCTCCCTTATGATATTAGCAATATCTTCTCTGCTGCTACACGTTACACCATCTTTTTCTAAGATGGAGAGTCCATGATCTTTATAATTACTTAAGATTTTTTTTACTTTTCCCCAAACACACTTGCTTGGAGTAGAAGAGGTAATGGATGACACATAACTGATCCAAGCGTCTTTCAGTCTATGGTACTGTACTCTCCGAGCATTTGCTTTTCCCTTTTTATAGGAGATGAGATTGCTAAGCGTGGGATACCCACGAAAGATTCCCCAGGCTTTTCCTTGCTGTCTATGAGCTATCTGACAGTCATGGTTCCACCATGGTTTGGGATATTTAGGATGCCTGCCTGATGATATGGGAATAGAGATTTTAGCTGTCTGAACAAGAATATCAGTGACAATTTTTACAGCTTCCTCAACTGGCACATTCTTTGTCATATTATTAGTGAGCATGGCCAAATGCGAAAACATTTCCCAGTCTGCTTGTTCGTAAATAAAACGTGGTGATCTGGCATTAGACCATGCTGTAAATCGATTAAAAGTCACAAAGATAGGAAAATGATCACTGTTAAAAGTGTCGTTTCTGACGCTAAATGAACAAAAAGGGAGGAGTGATGGCAAACAAATAGCCAGATCAATACAATGAAATGTCCTCGTGGGCTGGTGGAAATATGTTTGTTCTCTGCTATTAAGGAGACATAATCAATGAGCACAAATAAGGTCTTCTATTTGTTTTCCCCAAAAATTTATATCACCACTACCCCAGAGATAATTATGGCCATTGAAATCTCCAATTACAATGAAAGGAGCAGGCAACTGTTCTACCAAATCATCTAATTCCTTTTTATCTATCACTTCATTAGGAGGCAAGTAAATGGTACAAACAGTGACAAGCATACTAATATTGATCTGCAGAGCAACAGCTTCGAGACATGTGTTCAAGGGAAAGGCAGTCAAAGGGTAGGTATGAGAGGTGAGGATAGCAACTCCTCTGCTTACCCGCTCAGCAGACAAAAAGTCTGACCTGATAGTTGAATATCTATGTCTATCAGGCTTCGGATGTTCACTAGGCCTTGATGAAATCCGCAACAGTTTCAAGAGATTAAAGTAGCCATCATGAATGTTTATTTTGACTATGCTGTTTCTTTGTTAGACATGGTAGAAGACTCTTTGTTGGAGCTAATCCTTCTTCTAATTCCATTTCAGATTCAAGTGTATCTGATAGCATACTCTCTAATCAGGTATGACCAGAATTTACTGTTTTTGAGCTTATGTTATTTAAAGAGGACTTAGTTTGTTTTCTTTAGTATTAATCACTTCAGGTTTTTTATAAGTTGGTGCAAGTTTAGTACTGGCAGATAAATTGCTACTCGGCATTTTTTTGTGGTATTTCAGTTTTAGTCTTTGTTTGAGTAGTACGTCTGGATGGCTATTGAGCGAACAGATTTTGTTGCATCAGAAAAACTCAGATTTAGACGAGGTTGGTTGCTTTCTAGCAATCCCTTAGCTTCTGTATACGATATCGTTTTGGTTACCCTTATAGTTTGGATTTCCTTTTCGGATTTCCATTTGGGACAGGAGCGAGAGAAGGATGGGTGACTTCCTTTATAATTAATACAAAGAGGCTTGGCAATGCAACCCTCACTTTAATGATCTACAGATGAGCAGCGAGCGCATGCAAGTTTACAGTGACATTCATCCTTTGAGTGCCCAAACCACAGCCACTGAAAACAATGCATACGGTTGCCCTGGGCAATGCAAATAACGTGCTTTAATGTGATTTGGAATTTGAGGAGTGTTAAAAGTCAAAACGGCATGGTAAGTGTCAATTAACTGACCATCCCTTTTTATTTTAATTCGACGTGCATTGCAAACATTCCACTCGGCAAGCTCGTCAACGAATTCCTCACTTGACACTGTTAATAGGTCGACTTCTGACATTACGTCGTGACTAGAATTCAGAGTTTTGTGTGCAGAAACCGTAACAGCAACCTGTCCCATTTTTGATATAGTAAGAAGAGTCTTTGATTGATTAGCAGAGACAGTTTCTATTAATAAGTCACCAGACCGTAAGCGTTTAATTGATTTTGGTTCTTCAGCAAAGGCTTTTATATATTTTTGAACAAGGAAAGGTGACATTTTATGCAATTCAGCAGATCCTGTCATAATCAAAAATGGGGGAACAACTTTTGTGTTTTTTGTACTTTTTCTAGTTCAAAGTCTTTTACTAGATGATTCATTGGCAGTTTCATGATGTGTAATAAAGATTTGTGAGGCCATATTAGAAGGTAATAAAGATTAGGACTCGGCGTCCCCACCCACCACGGAGTCCAAAAAGGGGAAGCAGATTCCTACGCCAGGGATGACCGGGTCTATATGCACACTGGAGCCCCACAGTCGGCTTTCCCGAAAGCAGGTACTCCGCAGAGCTTATCCCCAAGCCACTGACACAAGGACTAGTGACCAGCCAATTGACAACCGCGAGAACGACAAAGTGTCTCCCATTTAGCCGAAGCAGAGGCCAAAGCAGTGTGTTGGGGACAGTACCTCACCTCTCAACTACCAGGACCCTCCTTTCCAGTGACACGGGTCTCCACGCACAGCAAACACGTGGGCAGTTTTCTCGATATTCGAAAAGTAGAGACAAAAACTGTTCCAGTTTCTCATAACAAGCCCCAACCTCGGAAGACGAAAACTACAAGGGAGAAGGAAAAGTTACAGTTAAGAGGAGACGGAAAAACGATAGATTACTGGAATCCCGGGATTGTGACACCCAATCACCAAGACTGCAATCCCCTGAAGGTTCTTCACCTGCTATTCTTTAGCTGGGCATATCGAAATGGTCAAAATGTTAGGATGCAGTGTGGTGTTCCCCATTATGTAATCATTATGAAATATCATATTGCTTTTAATATAATAATGTAATTGCACTTTCTTGTATCATTTTCCATGCACACAGCCCCCACTTTAAATTTAGCAATACAGATCTGAAAAGGTTTTAGTGGAATAATTAAAATACAATTGCACATTGACTGACAGTTACGTTACTCTCTTTAAAAGACACATTATGCATTTATCTGAAGGACACATTTATACAAATTTCACAGAGAATAAAAATATTGAACTATGACAGCAGAATTAACTTATTAAATGAGTACATGCCAAGTTAGCGATTACTGGTTCAATTTGTGATATATGTGACAATGTGACAACGTGTGTGTTTCAAATTGGTCCAATGTAACAGAGTTTGTTATTCAAAGTCTAATCCAGAGTTATCACTGGAGGGAGTATGATGGATGGGCTGAGAGTATACAATGTCAAACTGACCTCTCAGAATTGCCCATTAATAAGAAAACATAAATTAACAAATTTATGTGACATACACACAGAGTCAAAATTAAAAAAGCTAGGTTTTTCCCAAGACAACTAATAAAAGACTATATTGGAAATACTAATTATTATTGTTGTTCCTCTTCTTAATTGCTATTATTATTGTTGTTGTTACTAATATTAGTATTGCTAACTTCTATTTTTATTAATTTATTACTGTTATTCACCTTACTTTGAAAATTAAGTCTTGGAATTCCGAAAATATTTCTTATTAAAATTAGCTAAGTAAAATACATTGTGGTGTAAAAGACACATATAATTCCAGATCAGAAAAACTTACTTCACGGTATTGAATTGCTGAATTAGGCATTTCAATTTACTTGAGTCTTCTAACATATGCTAAATGTATTTAATGCAAGAAAATCGTTGATGTTCAAATCTTACTGTTGTATGATATATACTAGAAAAAAAAAATTAATGCACCTGAGACATTAAATATTTGCAATCGGGCTTCTCTTATTTCATTTGTGGAATTTCTCCGAAAAACAAGCAAAGAAAAATTCAACAGTTTTAGTTCACATAAAATTTTAATATAGCATTTTAATAAGCTCAATTTTTGAGTTAATAGCAATCTAAATCAATATTTTCAAGAAGTTAAAAATAGTATCAGAATGAAAACATAAGAAATGCTCAAAATATCGCGTTGGAACTTTTTTGTTTTCAAATTTATTTGATCCTACAATAGTCAACATACGAAACACACATAACTTTTGAATGCAATAAGCAATTTTTTGCTCCCTATTATAACTATCTTTTGACTCATTTCTTATTTACTTATTTATTTGTCTATTTTTTAATTTTGAGTTTCATAGCACTTCTGGCTTACTGTTGAAAACTTAGCTCCTTTCTTTTTTCATTTCTCTTTGTTCTACACATGCTATTAGAGCAATTTCGACCCTTTTACCCAGTATAATCGTGTGCTGACATTACATCTCGCTGTTTTTATTGGAAGTTTCTGAAGATGTCAAAAACAAATATACATACATACAACAAACATTTTCTAAAAATCATGGTTAAAGAAAAAAATATTATTTTACAATTTTTTAGCCCTATTCATGTATTTAAGATATTTTAGATTTGAAAGCAAATAATTTTAGAAAATTGAGAATTACTTTTGGTGTTTTCAAAACAAATTTCTGTTGACTGTCAAGTTCATCTTCACTGTCCAGATCTGTACCTTTCATTGCTGGCATTTTCTTTTTCATCTAAAAAAAGAAATAATTAAATAAAATCAGGATGAATGTCTGGACATGCTTTAAAATAAAATATACAGGATGTAATCATGAATGCATTTTAATGCAAGTCGAAATATGAAAAAAAGTTACTGCATAATGTAAAATATAATAAGGGCAAAATAGCATCTTTCAATGATATTAACAGCTTAGTGCTTTGCCAGTTGTAATAATACTGTTTAAAATTTATAAGATAACTGGAACTTATATTATCTATTTTTTTATTCAAAGATAACACATGCAACTAAATGTTATTTTATAATTTTCTTACAATCCCTTACACTTTTTATATGAACTAATAACAAGCTGATAAGCCATTTAATATAACACTTACTTTTTTGGGGGGGGAGGGGTACATTCACACTTGATTTTATAAAAAGGGAGACAGGAAAGGAAAAAAGATATAATTTTGAATATATTTTTCCTAAATTCGCAATTTGCCTTTTGAATTTACTGTCATTTAAATCTCTTAAATAAAAAGTACTTTCTGATTATCTGCACCTCTATTTCCACATTTTGTAGATCTGCCAAGTTTTACCATTGTTACAGCTACACTTAACATTATAATAAATTATCACTCATTCACAGCTATAACTGCTTATTGATAACTTAACATTGAGTTTCACGTATCACACACCCAGCAGCTCTCAGCCACTCTCTGATCGGAGGCGCAGCTGCTATTTGAGCATGCACAAACAACCATATTTTCCAGTATACATCTGACAACAGTCAACCTATGCATATGCATATGACATATATGCTTGAGTACATGTGGATTTACATGTTTTATATTTAGCTATTTTTTTGCATCCATCATCTTTAAAAATATAAATAAATATATGTCATATAGTTTTTTTTCTCCCACTCCCACCAATAAAATTAGTTGTTTCTAGTAATTTTTTTTATTATTCTTTATGAACATAACAACATAACAGTACCTATCAGACAAAGATTGCCAAACATTTTTTTTTTTTTTAAGAACTCACAAAATCACTAACTTTTTATGGAGTTTCAGGTAATCAGAAAGTAACAACGGAAATAATAGGTACCTGTACAAATATAAGCATTTAATTTTTTATGACAATTTTCATTTTTTAACAACTGACCAACAATCAAGTTGGAATGATGTATGACAAATTAACATCGTTTGAGTGAATTAAATATTGAAAATATGTAAATTATAAAAAAAAACTAATAAAACATACAACAGACCACACAACTAAAAGTATGAAATTTTAGAAATCTTCAAGAATGTTTTTAATAATGGTGACTGTTCAACAGATTTTTCAGACAGGAAAGCAAAAATATGCTTAATACTTTTTAAAATTTACTGTATTCTCTTACCCTTCTGTCTCTGATAATGCAACTTTTAAGAAAATCTTCGAGGATCATATAAATTTTAATTGACATTAATTCCAGTAATAAGCATATATACTCAAAATTTACCACTTGACATATGAAAAACATTACAATCACTTAAACATATTTACTCATAAGTAAAGAAACAATAAAAAAAGTGACCAGCTTTCTAAATGGTAATTTTTTTATTGTTTTACTGTAATGATAAAAATGATAAATGGAAATAAATAGTAAGAATAAAAACAGGAAATTAGTTTGAAAGAAATGGATTACATTTATGATTGCTACATAATTTATTTATAGTTGGTGGCTGTGCATTTATATATGTTGCAATATTGAGAAGAAATATTTATTTGGAAACTGGCACAAAAAACTTCGAAAATTACTTGTGCAAAACAACAAATTTTCCAAACTAGTAAAACAGAACAAATAAAAAAATACAAAACATTTTAGTATTCATAAAAACACATTTTGGACCTACTAACTAAGGTATAACTATAATATTCTAAGTGGTTATATAATAGATTAATAAAATTTGTCTTTTAAAAAAATACATGAAAAAATTATTCAGGCTTGTAGTTTTAAACTACCACAAAAATTTATAAAGCTTTAGTCATATAAATAATTAAAACTTATATAACTTTAAATACATAATGTTTCAATTTATTGCTTGACTCAAAATTCAAAAATAATACAATTTTTTACTAACCCACTGGTTAAATATGAAGTATCAGTACGTCATGCAATTGTTTGGGCAGACGTATATGACATTCTGATACTTCATTGAAACTGAGACGAGATTTAGCTAGTTTATTCTGGTTTATTTTAAAGTAATGTGTATCTGTTGCAACAGAACAAATAATTTCAATAGTTTGGTGAACCTTGTTTAGGCTACAAAACACCATAATGACAGAAATAGAGAACATATTTTATAAAAGTGATAATGACAGTTTTAATGAAAGTAGTGATCTTGGATCTGATAACGAACTTTATAATGATCTTTTAAGTGGTAAAGGAGAATTTCAAAATGAAAATGATGAAGAATATAAGTGATAATGATGAGTGAAATTATTCCAAGACTTAAAAGATGTACAAGATGCTTATCAAGCAGTGATAATGAATCTTCTCATGAAAAATTAGATGAACGGATTTGGGAAGACAAAGAAAATGTACCTAATGTAAAATGGTTATCTGAAGTACCTGGAATCAATACTTTGTACCTGCAAAAGCTAGGTGATAATCCTAAAGCTTTAGATGTTTTAAATGAAGACTTTTGGAATATCATAGTAAAAGAGACAAACAGGTATGCCCAGACAAATAAAAGGTTTTGCTAGGAAAAAAAAGAAATGAAAGGTGGTTTCTTGTAAGTTCTGATGAAATAAAAGCATACATTGTTTTGTGTATCTTGATGTCTCAAGTAAAGAAAGCAAAGTTGGCAATGTATTGGTCAAAAAGCCAAACTATAAGTACTCCAGTTTTTGCAATATGTAGTTACTATGCCACATAACAAGTTTTTCGATATTTCAAGTTTTCTGCATTTTACGGATAATGAAAAACTATGTAAAGATGATAAAATAAGGAAGATTAGAAATATTGCAGATTACCTGAATAATAGATTGTTATCTTTTTATTCCAAATAATGAAGTACCTGTTGATGAATCGCTAATGAAATTCAAAGGTCGAATAAATTATATTCTACTTATGGCCAGTAAAAGAGCATGTTTCGGTATAAAATTTTATAAACTCTATGAATTTCCATCTGGCAATCTTTTCCAGTTTCAGTGTACACAATTCAAAATCTATGTTGACCAGAATAAAATAACGGGAAGTGATATAGCTACTTCTGAAACTGTAGTCATGGAAATAGTGCAACCTATTTTGAATGAAGGCTACATGTTGTACATAGATAATTGGTATTCATCACTATCATTTTTCCTAAAATTACTGAAATATGACAGAAATGCCATTGGAACAGTTAAGAAAAACAAGAATATGATGCCAAAGTTACTTACTTCACTTAAGATGAAGAAAGGAGAAGTAAGAACTATATCCTGTCGTGGTATAATGGCGCTCAAATGGAAACATAGAGAAGATGTTTACATACTTAGCACGAAACACTCAAATTCTGATTCCGTAGACAATGATAAATGAAAAACAAAAGATGGGGATATCAAGAATATTATAAAACCATCCTGTGTAAGATTACAATAAAGGCATGGAAGAAGTTGCTAAACATGATCAACTACTACCATGCTTCTCTATTACAAGAAATGTGTAATGGGATATAAGAAAATGTTCTTTTATCTACTAGATTATAATGCATATGTTTTGTATTCTAAAATCACCAACACAGCTAAAACAGGCTTTGTTTCCTTTCGTTTGTATATTGCTGAAGAATTATTGGAGAAAAACACTTCACCAAATTATAAAAACGCGGATGTCCTGTAACTGGTGATCCACCACAGCGTTTGCAGGCAAAAAATTGGGCACTCTTCCCCGAATATATTCCACCAACTAAATCAAAACAATGCCCGCAGAAAAGATGGCATGTTTGTTTTTACGACCAAATTAGAATGGCTACTACTTAGCAGTACAAAGCATCACTGCATTTACCAACCTGTTTTGAAAAATATCATACGCTTCAAATTTATTCATAATTTGCTATTTATTATAACCAGAGTTTATTTAGTTAAAAGTACTTTTGTAATACTAACTGCCTAAAGTTATTTCAATACTATATAGAAATATATATAATTAATAATATGAAATAAATTAATTCTTGCATAAAATCTACTGTTCTTACTTGCCCACAAAATTAAATATGCTCCAAGTGCAAAAAAATTTTCAAAGTAATGTGTACCCAAAGGGTTAAGGAAAGATAAATACTAATGAGAATGAATGGTCTGTTTCTTCCTACATATCTACAAAGTAGAAGAAATTTAAAACAATCAAATGCAAAACAAACTATCTCAACGCTGAATGAGTATCATGACATATATTTTTGTACTTATACTAAATGATAAATAATTAAGAATAATAAAACTAAAATAACTAAAAAGTAATTAAGGGAATATTAAAAGGTTTAAAACCTTTACCTGCATATTTTATTTTCTTGTTAGAAAAACATAGAAATTCATGATTTAAAATTAAGCAAAAAAAAAAAAAAAAGCAGCCTCCATTTGGTATAGAATTTTAATAAAATTATTGATTTTGAAAGAGACCAGACACAGATTGTTCTTCTACAAGCAAAAAATGTTTTGCTTATAAAGCATGGAAAGCTTCATGATTCTGCATGTTATCCTTATGCAGGGGCCAAATAAGTTTTTCTTTTGAAGAAGTGGGATGCATGCTTGAACAGCCTTAAAATTAATAAAATTTTATTCAAACCATATACCAAACTAAGGTTGCATTTTTGTTTAATTTCCTTATCTTTATTTTTCACGAACAAATCAACAACAAATTAAGAGTACATAATTTCAACATATGAAGCCTAAAATGGGGAGAGGGGAAGAAAAAAAAAGAAAGAAACACAAAGCAATATAAAAATAAGGAGATACAGCACAATCCTTTTCATGTTTAACAAAGAAATAGCCATCAATCAGAAAATCCACTTAAAATTTGATCTCATTGATTACAAAAAAAGTTGTATAAAATAGACAATTATTTATTTACATCAAGCTATATTATGTAACGATGAATTCATAAAATAAATACAGAGGAAAATGCACAAAAACTGTTTAATGTTTCTAAAAATTGATAACATGCTTTCGATAAATTTTATAGAAAATGTGCAATATAAATGCTGGAAGACAAGAAAATACAACTAAAAAAATAAAGAATGCAAAACTTCCTCAGAAAACCAAACTATTGTTAGATTGTTAGCGACTTCCAAGACTTTGAAAATCTGAATACACTTCAGAGAACTGCTGAAATACAATATATTTAATCTTGATACTGATGCACTGAAGCAGGATGGTCAAGCACAAGGCTTATTTAAAGCACATGTATGCTACATGTTAGAATTTAAAAGTCATCTGAGAGAAATATCCTAAAATAAAATTTGTGACTGGATAACATTACGGACTTTTCCTTTTTCTTTCCTAGTAGAAAAAATCTTTGAATAAGTCAATAATTTACTACAGAAAAGAAAAAACAGGATCAATATTTTTAACAAGGTGATTAAGAATTAAGCAATTATACGTGAAATATTACAAAAAGTACATCAAAGCACAGCTATCAACATTAATTAAAAGCAATCTTTTATGCAATCAGAATTTGTTATTTTATCTGTTATATCAATCTACTCTGTTTGAAAACTTGCCTATATTTGTAAAATAAAAAATAATCACAAAAAAAAAAAATAAATAAATAAAGCAAACTTAATTAACAAACATTTTTTAAAACTTACGTTAAATCTTGGTCAAATTATTATCTTTAAGTTATGTCTGTGCAATTATTTGTGTTATGATTATGTTGCAAGCTGATTTTTATGCAGAAAAAAGTAAGAGGATCAAAAGGTTGGGAATACCTGTTCATCAAGCCAGAAGAAACTTCAGTAACTTTATAACTTAAATATCTTCTTATCACTTAAAACTTTATGTATTTGTTTTTAGCTAATTTCAGAGAGATTTACTTAGGCATTTGCAAATACAATGGTTTAAAGTTAATGGAGACCTGTTATAGCTGCAGGGAGTTCACAGAAAATCCATGAATTATTAATAACTACCCTTGTAAGACATAAAAAATGATTTAAAAAGCTCATACTTTAAAATAGGATAATAATAATTCTATAGTAATACCTCTGAATCAGAAAGAGGTCTCATTAAAGTAGCTACTGTTGTAACAGATGATTTAGGAAACCAATGGTACCGAACTGTAATGATTCTCATCAAATTCTTCCACATATTTAATTAATATGCAAGCCTAGCAAAATCTCTTATTTTCATCTAATTGGAAGAAAATGAACTTGAACTACAAATAACGAAAACATAAATATCCACATTAAAACAAGATAAAAAACACAGACATCAACTATTTCTATATTTGCATGATAACTTGATAGGCTTATTACTCCAAATTTCATACATTGTGCATCTAAAAAATATTTACATTGAAAAATATTAAAAAGCACATATACAGACTGAAGGAATCCAATGTTACAAGGACACTTAATTAAAAATATTAATTTAATTTAATAAATTTTATTATACACCGAAATTAAAAACCATACAGGATTGGCTAATAATTATGTCCTCAGCTTATTTGAATAACAAATCAGTTATTTTCGATTCAAACAGCACTAAATGTAACAAATGTTTGGCCTATGAGTATCATTTACTAAATCTAGTTTTTTTTTTTTTTTAATATGGAAAGAAATTTATATTAAATTTATCCTCATCAATATACTTGACAGTTCACAGTGTAGTTAGCTGAACTCCGATCACTGCCAAATATAAAGCCCACGTAAAAGATTGCCACGCTGTTTGATTTAATTACTAATACTAAAAAAAAGTTTAGAATTGGAAAAATAAAATGTTTAGAAAATTGCTGCATGAGTCACTTCTCAAGCTGTCCTGTGTTGTCAGTCATGCAGTGATGAAAGGCAAAAAATAATATATAATAATTCACCAGGTTGGCCTTATGGATATAAATTATTCAGCATGTGTAAAATCACAACCTTCAATACAGAATGTTTCAGTTTGAGATTGATGCCAAGCAGAAAGGTGGCTGCGGAGGACTTAAATTATTGATCATGCAGGTTTATGGTAATAAATTGTTTCTTCAGTATTGAGGTATTTTATTTAGTGCTGAAGTGAAATTATTAATTGAGACTCTACATGTTTTATTATGAAAAAATATCAAATGCCCATGCATAATGTATGGGAGGGGGATGTTACTGGCTGTTTAGAGGTTCAGATTTTAGATCATTCTGGACACTGTATGTCTGAATTTCATACTTTGTACTATAATATATATTGGAAGAGCATGCTACTTGACAAATTGCATGTACAGAATTGTAGTTTTGTTTTTAGACATTATATGATTAAGTTTCAATTATTTAGGATAAAAATATGACATTACACATAACCTATGTGAAGGGCTGACCATCATTTAATGGAATAATGATACATATATAAAAAGCTTCGAGATGATTACTCCAATATGATGAAATATAAATACAGCTAGCAAGCATGTATGTATGATGAAATATATGTATATGATGATGAAATATAAATACAGCTGGCCAAATTATTTATTTTACTTAAAAACTCATTTTGAAATCTATACACAAAACCTATACGAATGGCTGACCATTGTTTAACGAAATAAAGATAAATATATAAAAAGCTTTGAGATGATTACTGCAGTATGATGAAATATAAATACAACTAACAAGTATGTATGTATGATGAAATATATGTATATGATTGTGAAACATAAATACAGTTGGCCAAATTATTGATTTTACTCAGAAACTCCAGTGTTGAAATCTGAAGATTCTGACTAAACAGAAGAACATTCTACTTGCAGCTGCACCCCTTAATACAGTTACATACCGAAAATCCGTCGACCTGAATTTCGCCAACTCCTCAAATCTGCATTGCCTCTCAAAATATAAACATTCAGTTTATAGGTTCCAGAAACCATGACAAGGAGAATGAAATACTGAAGAAAAAATATTTATCCAATAATGACGTCATAATTACCGAATAATAATGATTCTGTGTTAGCAGCAGACAAAAAAATCGGCTTTAGTGCAGAATTGGGTGCCCCTTCGATTAGCGACAAATTTTTTTCAGTTTTGGCGATGAAACCCCATTTCAGGTTACGATGATAGTTTTTAACTTTGTTTTAATAAATCATTGCGTACATGGACAAAGTTAAGGTAGTGCGTAATGCCTAGATTATGCAATTCTGGGATTTTTTTAAGTGAAAATAGATTGATGTGTACATGGATAATAAGCTAGTGCAATTCTTTGACTTCTTATTTTCGTTTTTTGTAATGGTCATCTTGAAACTGTGCCTTTGGTGCCAAAAAAGAATAATAATAATAAAAAAAACAAGGAGCACCCAATTGTAAACTTTTACCAAAAAATCTTAACTCAGAAGAGTTTTAATATGAATGATGTGTTCACATGAGCCAACACTGGCATATCATATGACTTGATGATGAAATCATTGGCTCTGTTTTGAACTTGCCATAGCAAGGAAACGATTCTGACAGCAACACATATACTGAATTTGATAGGAGTGAGAAAATATCTTTTAATAAGGGTTTGGAACATGGTGA
Organism: Stegodyphus mimosarum; assembly: GCA_000611955.2. Taxonomy (NCBI): domain Eukaryota; kingdom Metazoa; phylum Arthropoda; class Arachnida; order Araneae; family Eresidae; genus Stegodyphus; species Stegodyphus mimosarum. The sequence goes on along the minus strand of KK117608.1, from coordinate 119,121 downwards.
AAAATACCTAAACTATTTAGAACAGAGTTGTGTCAGAGAGCAGAGCAAGAGTTATGACTCTATAGAATTTACAAAAAAAACTTACTCTAGAGCACTCTAAAGTTTTAAACTTCTATCAGAAAAATGTTTGAAACATGTAAAAAAAAAAGAAATATTTTATGCTTCATATCCCTCATTTTTATATGTTGTTATTGTATATGTCCTTAATGCTTTAAAATATTCCTGTAATCACTAATATAAATGAATAATATAATAATTAAATGCATATAATAAATGTATATAATAATTTAATTTAATGTATCTAATATGCCTTATTTATTTCGTACTTTCAGCCTGAATATTATGATTTATCTTTTCTGTCCTGAAATCCGCAAAATCCTCAAATGTGCACACACCCTGGTCCCAAGCATTGCAGATTTCTGGACTTCTACTGTACTAAAACAACCAATAATTAATGCATTCTCTTTTAACCAAAAGAAAAATTGATCTTCTGACAGACTGCTAATTTTAGTATTAAATATGAACTATTACAGCACTAAAAAGATAACTTCAAATGAATGAGAACTAGTTTCAATACATTATAAAATATAAACTCCTAACCCAGGAGGAAAAATACTCCATTCTCGTACACAAGTACACACATGGGATATATTTGACACCACCATCAATATATCCTTTTCTTAAATTATTACTACCTGAATTATGTTTTGTAGAGGCTATCTATATAAAATTTACTGGTAAAAGTTTACAATTGGGTGCCCCTTGTTTTTTGATGGCAAGATCGGCACCATGAAGGCACAGTTTCAAGGTGGCCGCTACACAAAACCAAAATAAGAAGTCAAAGAATTTCACAAACTCCGTGTCCATGTACACATCAGCCTATTTTAACTTAAAAAAAATCAGAGAATTGCACAAACTAGTCATTGCACACTCCTTTGTCCATGTGCACATCAATTTATTTTCACTGAAATAAATCAAGAAGCTAAAACCAAGTTAAAAATCTCGTGCTAACCAGAAATGGGGTTTCATCGCCAAAACTGAACAAAATTTTTCGCCAATCAAAAGGGCACCCGATTCTACACTAAAGCCAATTTACTTTTTACTTTCCATATCCTCAAATAATTATCTATAAATATTGACACAAATATGAAATTTTCCAAATTATATCATATTTAATATACAAATACATATAAGTTATTATATTAAATGTAAAAAAATGATGATTTTATTATTTTTCTGCATTAAAATATATTCCTAGATTATTTTATTATTATTATACTCGATTTTTGTTTCTATACATAAATGATTCATTACTTGTATATCTTCTAAAGTAATCTTAAAATATTTTTATTAAAATTAAAATTCTGTAAAATTCAATAGTACAAAAAAAATTAAGATTAATTGTGAAAAAACTTCAATCAATATATTTAAAAGTCAAATCATATTGCATAAAATGTCATCAAATATTGTCTTTTCTTGCTAAATTTTAATATTTTTGGCATACTGAAAATGACTACGTTTCATTTCTAGAAAGCAATAGCTGAATGAGGATAAGAAAATTCAACAAAAAATTCTTAAACTAATTATTTAGCAAATAAAACTAGAAATTTAAAACCCAGTCTAAAATAAAGTTTATATCCTCGATGATAACTCCTGAAGAAATGAAGTGATAGTGAATAATAAACGTTTAAGAGCAATCCACTTTATGGATGTGGGATCAATCAGACCACATGTACTAATTAGTGAGTTAAACGGGAACTAGCTTAAACAGAAGCTCTAGTAAATGCATGAGCATTTACAAGAAACTAAATACTTTTTATAATAATTAATTTATCATATTTTAAAATTTCTTTATCATCATATTAAGGGCTTTGTTGGTAAAGTGCAGAATTGGCCACTCCTTTGGCGTGTTTTGTTTGGCGCTTTTTACAAAAGTAAGAAGAATTGGATTTTTATCAATTTCTTTTAACTTTTTAAGTAAAAATAGATCGATGTGTACATGGACAAAAGCAGGAGAGTGAGCACTGCCGAGTTTGTACAATTCTGGGATTTTTTTTAAGTGAAAATAGGTCGATGTGCACAAGGATACCGATCTTAAAAATGCACCAAGCAGTGGGTGATTCTGCACTTTCCCCAAAATGCTTATTTTTTTAAGGTCGATGTGCACATGGATACCGATCTTAGAAACATACCAAGCAGTGGGTGATTCTGCACTTTCCCCAAAATGCTTATTTTTTTAATGATATTTTATATATAAAAGTTATCTCTTACAACAAAACTTATCCTTGAATATTTGTCCTATTACAGCAGTGACTTCTATCTGCAGGAAATAAAATTCTAAAGATTTTCAGCTCAAACCTCAATCAGATTACTTACTACATCTAGTTTTCCTACCTTTAGAAGCAGCTAAAACTACAATAATCTCACAACAACATCAATTACAATATGACAATCACAACTTCTACATCTCTACTAATACTGTTATTATTCTCCATCATTATTAAGCATCTATTAAATTGTTTATATAGAGCGAAATATGTACTGGCTTTTCAAAGCTAATTATCATCAAGACTAAAAGAATGACAATTACCCTCCTTCGCCCCCCCCCAAAATAAGAAACTTTAAAGTGTCTAAAATTTTGCTGAAAATTAAGAACTACAGCCCCCCCCCAAAAAAAAAACTTATCCACTAAAAGGGTCCTGTATTTTTTAAACTAAAATTATAAATTCAATTCATTAGACTTTTGATATTTCATTTTTTTCCTTATTCAGTATCCGATATTAAAATTGCTAAAATTAAGCATGGAAAACTAATAAAAACAAAAAATCAGCCATACATTCTCTATTTAATTTTAACTCTATTTAATAATTAACATTGACTGCAGAATTAAAGCTTCTACAAAATTTTAAAAAGAAACTATATTCTACATCTACAGTAAAAAACTAAAAATATAAATAGTGGAATGAAATCATCATACTAATAGCGAATTTAGTGCGTAAAATTTTAACAACTTCGGCCGAAAAACAGACGAATTCATAAGCACCATATTCTAGGCAGATAGCACATGGATTGTACAAGGTGACAGTTATTAATTTCTAAAGAAACCCCGCTTTGCTAACAAATAACTAACCTTTAAATAACTTAAATACTCACTTTATGATTCTTTTGGTCTTCTCCGTTCATCACAGTAGTCATTTCAGATTTATAAATTAAACAGATAAAAATTATACGCCTAAGATTACGCGATTTAGTGCTCGAAGCTCAAAAAGTGAAAATGCCACGCAAAGAGTACTACCACTTTAACCAGAACCTTCATGCGTCAGCCAATCCGGAGTTTGCGATATTCTTAATTTTTCACTTGATTGGATATCGGTGTCGCACATCCTCAACGTCAAAGATTCTGTGAAAGATACAAAGGGGGGGGGGTACCCTATGAGTTATTACGTATAAAATACGAAAAAAAGTTGGCTTTTTATTTATTCAAAATTATGTTTAAAATTGTCTGTAATAAACAGATTATGTTTAAAATTGTCTGTAATAAACAGAGAAATGAAGAAAATTTATGGCTCATTTCCTGAATATCAGTTTTTCAGAAATGCGCGTTAAATTGAAGTCAGAAACCCTGTAAATCAATTTAAAAATAAGCTATGTGCATGTACCAATTTGAACCATGCAGTACCCTCTTTTCATTAGTACCCTTTTATTTCTGGCTCTTTTCACAGTGCGCTCTTATTCAGGCAGTCTTTTAAATGGGTACTATAAGCGCAGGGCCATTCGTAGGCTATTGGTTGCCCGCTTACTTTCCTAAGACTGCAGCCCCAAAATTTAAAAAGCAATGCTCAATGATTAATATTTTTCTTATTTCATACTCACTGCGTACTTACATATGACAAATTGTATAAAAAGCACTTACATTGAATTTAAAATATTTAGGCATGGTCCGGCCGCATATAAGCATTCTGTACCGCTTCACGCGCATAGGGGAAAATCTATGCTTGTGATTGGACATACTTTCCGATGAAATCATTTTCTCTTGACGTATGAAGTTCAGACGGGATTCTTACGGCTTTGTTTTCGACGAATGACGCGAGTGACACGTAAGCGTGGAAATTATCGTTTGTTTTCTATGAAACGAAAAAATTTAGCTGCAGCCTTTTGCAGATGGCTTCCTGTTTCATGGAATTATAAAATTATAAAATCTCTCAAAGAGATCAATCTACTTCTTTATATCAGAAGCAATTTTAAGCACTTAGATTACATAAATAGCTGTGTTCGTAAATTTAGCGCAAAACCAAAACACGACGATCTCGATTCAGATATAAAGGCATTGTTGTGCTAGTAAATATATTATTATTATTGCAATTTTGTTGCATTCTGTTCCTTTCACGTTGCAGAAAATATTTCCTTTGCAAATGTTATGTTATTTCCATGTTAATGTTCGTGTTATTTCTAAAATTCTGTTGCCTTAAATGAAAGAAAAATGTGCATTCAGTATCCTCTGGCAAAGGTACAAAAGAAGTTACACTAAGAAGAAATTACATCAAAGGTTAGATAAAAGAACGCATTAAAGAATACATACATACATAAAATATTTAAAAGAAGTTACATTAAAAAATGGGCAATGTTCATAAAGTAATATTATTCAATTTAAAATGCGCATCTCTACTTCTCTGTTCGAAATCTATATTACTCTAACTTCAAAATAAATGTTACTTTTTCAGACTTTATATTGTGAATTTATTGTGTACTGTAATGTTAGCTCTTAATCTCGATTTACTATTTCTGAAAATTGATATTTGTCTCATGCTTTCGCGGGTTGCATCAGCAGAAAATGGATATATAATGAACATGAAATAATTAATTAATAATCACACATTTAATATGAAAGGTTTTAAATTAAAAATACATTTATTTAAAAAATCTCTGCACTTAATACACATTTAGGGAGTTAGCACAAAAAGAAATAATACCTTTTTATCTCTAGCAAAAAAAATCACTATTTTTTTATATTAAATTCACCACACTACAGTGTTGTAAGAAGTGTAATCTCATTACAACAAAAATAGAACGTGCGTAATAATCTTTTCGGCACTGCTATCAAAATGTAAACAAACGGTATGGAGATGTACCCTCGAGCTCCAACAAAGTCAAGGCGTTCTAAGCGTAGAGAAAATATCCAGTCATGAGGAGAGATTTTTCCCTATATGCGTGGCGTGGTATTTATATGCGTCCCGGCGAAGGCGTTGCTCATTTTTCATGTCTCCCTCTTTGAAATAATCTAATGTCTCTACAATGATTGAATAACCTTTGAAATGACCTAATGTCCGGCCGCCCTGATTTTTGCCGTCCGTGTACTTTTACACGCTGCCACCCGCTGTAGGAATGGCCATATTCTAACCTCTTTGGGAATGGCCCTGTATAAGGATACTTGTGCGAGAAATAGTACCTTTTTAAGCGTGTTTGATGAATTTCATTCTTATTTTCTTTTTCAAAAGAAAGTGGCGAGTTTTCAGTACTTACAAGAAATGAATATGTGGTCTTTGTGTTGAGATTTCTATTTGCAAGAGATAAAGAGTCTACTTTTTAAATATATATTTTCGTAAATGAATATTTCAGTTACAGAAATAAATCTTGCAAAAAATTTGAGTCCCCTCAAAAAAGGGGAGGATATGTTACAATTGATGTAAAAAAATAACTGAAAGAGTTGTATTACAGAAATCAATGAGTCTTAGTTTTTTGTGATTCGTGGCGATTCCTGATAAATCAGCTTAGATTATAACAAGTAAAAATACGGGAAGAACGCTGTAAAATCCATTCAACTGTGTTCTGCTAATCCCTGCATTCACCAATTCTTTCGTTCTTGAATTTACGCCTTGACCAGCGTTTCAGCGAGAAATTGGTGGGCTCTGATTCAAGCGAACGCAGTTCGCAGAGCAGGCTCTCGTTCTGATTAACGCTTTCCCAGTGTAACAATTTCAGAGATTTCAAACAGTGGCAGAATACTAAGTATCAGAGCGAAGCTTGAAGCTCTGCCACTGTTTGAAGCTCTACCGTAGCGATATGTTGAAAGTACTTCAGTAAATATTAACCTTTTTGTTCTTCACATGTCTGTAGTAGTAGGCATATCTTGCAGATATATAATAGCATGAAGAATCGAAAAGAAACAATTTAAGGAGAAACCTGTGCCACCACAACGAGCGGTAAAGAAATACCATACTTGCAAGAACAGTCTCTCACACATACAAAAACCTGGAATAGTTAACAGATATATCATATACAAAGGGAAAACACTTATGCGTCTGTAGAAGAAGCTGTCAGGAATGAAACCCAACACAAAAGATCCATAGCGAGCATGGTTAAGAGCAAGAAACTATTCGGAATTTTTTAGGGACTGCCGAATGGGTGAAAGAGAGGAGGGAAAGGGAGAAATGCTGCTAAGCAAGTTGTTTACAATCTGATTGAAATTAGTTTGAATTCAAAATACAAAATCAGAACAAAATAGCTCTTTGCAGGTAGATGAGCAATACTATTAATCAAGCAGACAACTCGAAGTCTCTTATCATGGTGTAATCATAAGTCATAATTTGTGTGAGACAATTCTGTACATGCGGAATTTTCCGAAAGAATTTTTAGAAAATAAAGGCCGTATATTTGTGGATTTCTTGAGTAGAAACCGTTGATGAACTGCCTCATTTCTAATAAACCAATAATAGTTTGCCACTTCTCTGAAAACAAAATTCTGTACTACTTTTAAAGAAGAGTCGCATGCGTTACCCCAGATTGGATAATAAGACTGAAATAGGTAATAAAGAGATACAACATAGCATTATATGATGAAGAGTATTTTGTGGAGTATAGATGAGTATTTTGTTATATATAAAAAAATTGCTCCAAGGATGTAAGGGACAAAATATCTCTTTACATAATTGGAAGCTGGATAATACGTGTTTAATATGGAGCAGCCATGTGAGATGATAATCTAAAATGATACCTAAATATTGGACTTGCTTGGCCTAAGGGATAGACTGGCAGCTGATTGAAATGCATTCATTTTCCGTATTGTTTTTCTTTGTAAATAAGATTGCTTTAGACTTGTCATTATTAATTTTGATTTTCTAGATACTGTTATTATCCATGTGCTGTAAGAGTTTTGTAGAATTACAGATTTTAAAAATTTCCTCAATCTTGAGAGCAAACAAATTGGTCTCTAGGAGATCGGATTACTAGGCAATTTTCCGGGTATTAAGATTGGAGTGATGACAATCGTTTTCAGGGTCTTAGAAAGTAATATTCCATCTTCAATATATAGTTGATGGTCATGACAAAGTTGAAAATTATAAAATGCTCCATATTTTGCAGCATGTTATTCGAGATGCTATCAACACCTGGTCTCTTCTTAAGTTTGATTTTGGTTAAATATAAAACTACATCCGACGGCCATACCGGAGGGATGTTGTTCGTGTTTGTTTGTAATTTGTTAGCGTTGCACTGACATCGATTTCTTTCGGAGTATGAGAAATGCTGTTAGTGTAAAATTGAGAAGCATAGTGATGGGAAAGCATAATGATACACCGAACTCAGCTTTCTCAAGTTTCGGTGTATGCAATTCATTGTAAACCATTAACACCCGTATTCACCAACTTTTTAACTCATGAATTCTCGTCTTAACCAGTGCGTCAGAGCGAAATCCTTATTCTCCAACCACAAAACCTTGCGTTACACTTGCATCTGAGCGTCGGATCCTGATTCACCGATGGCGGTGGATTATTTATCCTGGTTAATGTTAAGCATGCGCAGAACGATGCTAAGGGTGAAAACTTGTTTAAAGATGGATGCCGTGAGTGATTTGTTGATGTTAGAAGAGCTGCAGTCAATTGAAAGGAGATCACGGCTGATAGTAACGAACAGAGAATGTGATCTCGATGTATTAGATGATATCGATTTTCGTCGGCGGTACCGTTTGAATAAAACAACGGTATCGCATATAATGATATCGATTTTCGTCGGCGGTACCGTTTGAATAAAACAACGGTATCGCATATAATTGATATTGTAAGTGAAGATTTGACCTGCAGTGCTAAGAACAACTTTTTAACACCTGACGAAAAAGTGTGCATTGCCCTAAGGTTTTACGCTTGTGGAACCTTTCAATTAGTTCTTGGAGATTTAAGTTTGGTTAGTCAACCGTCGGCTTGCCGGGCAATAAATCAAGTGTCACAATGTCTTGCGAAGCTATGCCCTCAGTACATCAGATTGCCTGATACAGAGCACGAAAGACGAGAAGTAAAATATGACTCTTCATTATAACATTTATTTTATACTGTTACAATGTAACATATATAATATTATAGAATATATTATTATTGTGTACTTGAGACGTCAAATATATGTAGAAAATTTTGTGTAATAGTACAGTTTATCACAAGAAAAATATGTATATAAAATAAAATTGTCAGTATGTTCTTGTAAGACAGGGCTATAAATTATGCTGAAGCATTAATAAAAGATATATTTTGTCAAATACCCTTTGCATGCAGTGATGAGCATTGGGAATTAACAAGAATTTCAGTAATTTGTGAATGTAATTTTGATTTCAGAAAATTCAGTGGGAATTTTTTTCTTTTACATAGATGCACATAAGTTTTGTAACAAAACTGGATTTCTCTTGGGGACCATTATAATAAGGAAGTTTCAAAAAATGATGCTCAAATCAAATTGTGAAAAGAAATTATGGTTGTGCATTATCTGCCCAATTATTCCACACAGTGAGCAATCATTGATTAATTTTTCGCCAACCTAGCATATGAAAAACCTAGCCTGTGGAGTCAACTCCTATTTCCAGCAATTATATGTTTAATGGCTCATAAAACTAAAAAGTAACCATTTAAAAAAATGGTGGTGGGTTGAAAATAACATAAGATAGCAATGAATTAGCAAAATTAAATGCATAAAAAACATCCATAATGAAACACTTAAACACATAACTTAAACAGTAACAAATTAAATTTAAAATGCAAAAAACATTCATAATAATTGCTTAATTTTCTCAGTCTTCTGTCTATGTGCAACATGATCTATTTTAATTTACAAAAACAGTAGAGAATTGCAGAATTCTTGGCATCATAGAGCAATTTGACACTGATCCCTATGTACATGTTGACATGTTTTAACTTGAAAAACCATCGTAGAACTGCAGAGTTCTCAGCATCACAGAACAACTTTGTATTTTTCTACATGTATGCACTGACCTGTTTTATCTTTAAAAAAAATGAGGGAATTGCACTTATTTAGAGATTATAAAAATTTGAATTTAATTATATCTCGGTATTTTAGCACACATTCTGCTAAGACCGCTTTCTCGAGCGAAGTATAGTTTTGCCTATTTACATCGGCCACGTTTGTCTATAAAACACAGCTTACCACCAGAATTCAGCTGTGAGAAACTGCTGATTATGACGTAAATGTCACATGAATTATTTCAACCAATGACAACGCTTCTTACAAATAATCCAGGTATCTCTCTTGAATCACGTAATTCAGTAATGGAGAATACCAAATGTGCTAACCGTAGCTCAGACTGTGAGTTACCACTGATACATGGATTCCGTGATACATGAATTAACCAGCTGTTGGTGAATACGGGGGTAAGGGGCAAAATTTTTGTGTAACATCTTTTGTACTTAGCTGTCATCTTCCAGATGGAATTACCACCAGGAGAAAGTGACTCTAAGTAGTCAGTCTAATTATCTTGTGCATATTTACGAGAAAGAAGCCTAGTCTATTTAAGACTGATCCTTGGGGGCAGTTATCCTCAGGGCCAGTTTGAATGCCTGGTGAACATCAGACCACATCTTATCATCAGGGTATCTGAACCTCTACTAGGTCTTAAGTGAAGCGTTTCTCTGATTAGTAACATATCTTATTTTGGGATTCTGAATTTTCCTTCGGTCTCTAACCTCTTTGCTGTTGTCATTAAGTGCTTGGAATAATTCATTTTTGAAACCATTAACAGCAGCATCTAACTCATCCCTCTAATATACTGAGTTATAGAGCACTATCTGTTCTTTAACCCCTTGAGGACCAGCGCGGAGAACGAAGCGCAGCCACGGGACCGAACCCCCGAAAATGGAACGGGGTCACCGGTCCACGAGTTTTCAGCAGTTAAGCCTACTTTTACAAAAAAATTCATATAAAACCATATTTTAATATAATGACGTCAATTTTTGAAGTTACGAACTTAATATACTAATTATTAATATGCATTAATATAAAGAATATCACATTAATAGATATAAATAAAATATGCGAAATAATAAAATTATAACTGTAAGCAGGAAAGCAAATACTGTAAGATTAAAAGTAAAAATGAAATCATTTGTTCAATACTATTTCCACTGAAATCTTTAATAATAAAGCTTGTAGGGATTCATATTTATTTTAAATAACCAATTAATTTTAATTTTAAGTTACTTTCCTATAAGCCTTCACTCCCCTAATTGCCAGTGCCAGAATATTTAAATTTAGTAGCGCGCAAGAAATGCAAATTCTACCAGCAGAAAAATAAGTTAAATATCGACGTTCCAGTAGAGAAAGAGAGAGTCCGGGGTATTGCCGTGCGTGCTTATACGCAAACTTCTGTTTAGCAGTACTGCTGGTTTTGACGTGGCTTAAGCGCTAGTATCTTGCGGCCACTAGACTCCTCTACGCGCTGTAGGCTACAGGATTACATGAGCCCTGTAGTGTAATTCTACTATTTGTGAATATCTCTTATTTTAAGTTTGATCATACAGTTTCAGTTACCGACCAAGCTGAGGCGTAGAATGTTAGCGTCAAGTTGACGCATTGTAAATAAGTTAAAGAGTTTAATAAAAGGCAGTTTAACCCTTCGTGAGTGCCATCACTATCTCTCAAGGTTCTACACAGCAGCAGGAAGGTAGAACGTTACAACTGGCGCCCGAATTTCTAACTCGAATCCAATGGCCAGTAATGAAGACAGACAATCATCTCTACAAGAGACAGAAGCTGTAGACCAGATGGTGACAAGCCCGTTGGATGGATTTGGCTTTTTAATACACACAATGCGAGCAGCTGTCAAGCCAGCAGTAGTATTCGACTGTAAAAACTCCGTCACTTCATTCCTTGAATCGCTTGAAACTCACTTTCAGTACCGCCAAATACCGCGAAAAAACTTTCATGTTTTATTGGCATGTGCTCATATTATCGTTCGTTTATCCAAAATTTTGCCGATATTGTTGAACCTTTGTTAGTGTTAAAACGAAAGAAATTCAAGTTTGCATGGACAGCGGAGACAAACACCGCTTTCGAAAAATTGAAAACAGCTTCAGTTAATGCCCCAGTGTTAAAATTCCCGGAAGGGGACGAGAATTTGGAAATCGCGGCGGATGCGTCAGATTACGCGGTAGGTGCAGTTTTAACTCAAAAAGGGCATCCCTGGGCATTCTTTAGCAAAACTCTAGGTCAGACCCAAAGGAACTACACAGCAACAGAAAGGGAAACGTTAGCAGTGTTAATGGCAGTTCAGAAGTTTTGGGTATAATTCGGAAAAGCCCCAGTTACAATCTAATCTGATCATGCGGTCGTAGGCAGATTATATTCTGGAAAGAACTTAACTCCTAGATTAATTAGATGGGCCTTAAAGTTACAAGAATACAACTAATAATTAAGCGTACCCCCGGCAAGGAAAATACAGTGGCCGAAGCATTGTCAAGAATTAAACTGAATGAAAATGGGAATCAAATAAAATGTGCAATGTTAACTTCTAAAGTTTTAGATTCCCGTGAAACAATCATAGCTGAATTGCCGACGGATCCAGATTTCGGTGATACCTATGCTTATTTAAAGGATCCAGATAATTTTGAACATGGAGATCTTGCTGCAATTAGAAAAAGGGTCCGAAATTACGAGATCATAGATAATCTGTTGTTCTATACTAAATCAACAAACGAAAACCACGAACTCAAACCAGCCATCCCCGCCACACTACGGTTGAGTATTTTGCAGGAACTTCATGATAGCCCCACAGCGGGTCATTTGGGTATAAGGAAAACGGTGCGTAGAGTATGCGAAGCGGTGTGTTTTCCGCAACTACAGAAGATAGTAACAACGTATGTCAGGTCCTGTAAGTTATGTCAGTTAATTAATGACGTTAATTATAGCCCGGCCGGGTATCTAAATAGTATTCGCGCGACTTTTCCTAACGAGATCCTCAGAATAGACTTTCTTGGCCCTTTTCCCCAAAGAGAGTTAAATAAAAACCGATATCTTTTGGTAATTGCAGACCATTTTTCTAAGTGCGTAGAAATAATTCCTTCAAAGCGAGCATCAGCTGAAATAGTTGCAGATGAGGTTCTTACATAAGTATATTTTAAAATACGGTGCACCGTTAAAAGTAATAAGCGATAATGGTAGGCAATTTGTTAGTCAAATTTTTGAGAACCTGCGTAAAGGCTTGACATACGGCATATGAAAATGGTTCCGTACAGACCACAAGCAAACATCGCGGAAAGGGTTAATAAAAACATTGTTAAAATAATTAGAAGTTATGTTAAAAATTATCATAAACGCTGGGATGGCTGTGTTGATGAACTAGCCTATGCTTTAAGAACTGCGAAGCATGATACAACGGGTAAAACGCCCGCTGAATTATTTCTGGGTAGGAAGATGTTGACTCCTTTAGACAAACTTTTTTTTTGTTCAAGAGCAAGAACCAGAATTTAAACAGGCAAATATTCAAAAGCTGATCGATGAAGCTTTAAAAAATTCAGATGTAACAAGATAGCGACAAAAACTTTACTATGACAAAAGACGCCGTGAATCAGATTTTAAAGTGGGGGATAAGGTGTTGAAAAGAAAATTCACTCGGTCTAGTGCACCTGAAAACGTCGTATCAAAATTCGGCCATAAATTTGAAGGACCTTATGTAGTACAGCAAATCGTTGGAGTGGTGATCTACTTAAAAACAGATTCGGGAGAATGAATAAAGGCTAGTCCGGATCAATTGAAAAAATATTATGAACGTAAAGATTTCGATGTCTTACATGATTTATTCCAGGCTTCCGATTTAGAAGAGGCGGCTTCGCCAGAGACAATTCTCACAGCACCACAAAGTCCAGCACCCGCAAAAAAGCAAAGAACGAAAGAAGCTACAAGTTCCCAAACCAACCGAAGAATTCCGGAGAAAAGAATACCTCAACGTGTGGAAGATCCAACGCAGAAAAAATTTAAGGGTGAAACAAACGTCCAGGCTAGGAACAAGCATCGCCGTGTCGTCACAAGATCTCGCAGCAGACAGCGCCAAGATACTTCAAGGAGGTGGCAAACTGAGAGAAAACCACAAACAGGACCATCTGTCGAGAAAAGGAAGAAAAGGCCTGCCGAAGTTGCAGGAATAGATTAAAAAATCGAAACAACCAAGAGTTTACAGACAAGCGTCGTCGACTAACGATGTACAAAGAACCAGTCTGCCTCAAAATACAAGGAGAAGACAAGATCTACCGCCAGGAAATCCGAAAAGACCATTCATCAGAGGGGGAAAAAAGAAAAAAATCAATTCCCACCAGGGTACAGGAAGCAGAGACGGAAAGTCTTAAATGAACCACACGACATGGACAGATTTCTGCGTGAAGCGGATGTCAGAATATCAAGCTTCAAAACAAAACAAAGATAAGTGAATTTTACTATACATTTTTTCTGTTATGTAAAACTACATGAAAATGTTCAATACGAAGTTACAGGGAAAAGCTATTGCCTCTATTGAGGACTAAAGTTAATTCAGCTTTATTTGGCGAAAGCACAAAGTATGGTGTATTATAGAATTGTTATGTAAAGAATTAGTAGTTTGGTTTTCTTTGTCGAAAGACTTTGTTAACTCGCCAAAAGATTCTGGCGTGATACAAGGAGCTTCATTATTAGTACCTGTTAATGAAAATTTATTTTAGGTTCGCACTTTTGGAGAAGAAAAGGATCCATTCAAGTAAAATTTTCATTTTATTCTCTGTTGTCTGAAAAATTAATTGTCTGTAAAAGGTTGAAATATCTGTTGTGTGAATGATGCTTTTAATGAAAGTTTAAAGCTCAAAAGAGCAGATATACGTATTTAGTATTATGTAGTAATTATGTATTACGTATTAGTAATTATGTATTTAGTGCTAAAACTTTAACAAAAAGTGAATACATTCAAACTTTAATGTAATCAATTGAGTTCGCGGAAAAGAAATTGTAGTTAAATCAAGATTTTGGAGCGAAAGCTTGCATGCGTTTACGATGAATGTAGAAAATATTTTCGTATGCATGTGTTTTGTAGGGCTCTCCGCTGACACTCTAGTTAATTTTCATGTTTATTAGCTTATGGAGAACTTAAAAATGAATTTAGGGTGTGTCTAAGAAGGTTGTTATGTGCGTTTAGGTGGAGATTTTGTCCACTATAACCCAGAACACTTGCGTTTTTACACCACACCTTGTGGAGAGCCATAAGGGGATTAAAGCTTAAAATTTAAGCATGATTGTGAATTGAATGATTGTGGCATAAAAAAACAGTAATGTTCATAAAAGCTGAGAAAGATACGCTAAATAAAGGCTAGAACTTAATAAAAGATTGTATTGTGGAATTTATATGTTATTTAGAATCATGTATTCATAGGTGTTCCCTCCAGATGACTGGAAGGAGTTGACTGAACTCTTTTACCACCTGAAAGATGACAAAGGAAGTCCAACAGAGCTATGAAGATAAATTTTCGTCTTTAATCATTTAAATTCTAGTATGTTGAATGTAAACGGGACTTAGATCTCGTCAGTTGTAGAATTTACCAATTTGAAACAGGTCTTTAAGGACCTTTATCCAAGTCTGTTAAATTCTGGCATGGACAAATGTAGGGATTTATATTTATTTTAAATAACCAGTTAATTTTAATTTTAAGTTACTTTCATTCCCCTAATTGAAGGCTTAATTGTCAATGCCAGAATATTTAAATTTAGTAGCTCGCGCAAGAAATGCAAATTCTACCAGTAGAAAAATAAGTTAAATATCGACGTTCCAGTACAAAAAGATAGAGTCCGGGATATTGCAGTGCGTGCTTATACGCAAACTTCTGTTTAGCAGTACTGCTGGTTTTGACGTGGCTTAAGCGCTAGTATCTTGCGGCCACTAGACTCCTCTACGCGCTGTAGGCTACAGGATTCTATGAGCCCTGTAGTGTAATTCCACTACTTGTGAATATCTCTTATTTTAAGTTTGATCATACACTTTCAGTTACCGCCCAAGTTGAGGCGTAGTATGTTAGCGTCAAGTTGACGCATTGTAACTAAGTTAGAGTTAGTAAGTAACGTAGTTTGTAATAGTGCTGTGTAAAAATAACAAAATTATGCTGCGCAAATAGAAGGTGCAAGTAACAAATAGATCTGATCGCAACGAATCTGAATTTTGGCTTTGATATGATGGAAAACAGTTCGGAAATTACATTTATGACAGAAAATGTAGATTCATATATTTGGCGCAGCAGGAAAAAAAAACTAATTTGCAAATATACAAGCGCTAGTAAAAAATTGTTAAAATTTCCAAATTAAACACTCTATCATTGTACTATATTTCCAGAAAGGTTTAATTTAAATTTGACTGCAGAAATATCTTTCTAATTAACAATGTTCTAATATTATAATCACTTTTCGAAAATCAATAAATAAATGAAACTTCTAAAATTCTATAAAAAGAAATCAACAGCATATATACAATGTCCTCCACAAAGACATCGGTCCCTAGGGCGACGAAGGAGGCACACGTGGAAGTTCATTGACAAGGGTCATGAAACTTTTTGAGTCTATCTAACCATTTATGCTATTAATTTTAATCTATCTTTATTATTTTATGAGTTATTAAACATCAAAATGGGTCTAGGACTTTATAAACACCCTGTATTGCACATTTTTAGGATATTTTACACGCTCTGATTATAATAAAAATACACTTTTATATCTAGGAACAAATATTCAGATATGTAAAGCATTATACATTTTATATTCGCCGTCATGGTAATGCGTCATTGGAGGGGAAAAAGGAAGAAGTAGAAGACGTTAGAAAGAAGAACTTAATTAATTTTTTTTATTAGCTCAAAAGGGAAGTTAGTTCCGAATGGAATATTAGTCTTGAAACGGCATTTTGCGTTGAATCACTATAAACGGCGTATCATTTTTCAGATTATTGCTACCAAATATTATCATCGTGTGCTATATTTAAAGAAATTAAGTAATAAAGAATCTGCAGGAATGTATGAATGTTTCTCTCATTGCGAAAAAACAACGGTATCTAGAACGGTACCCAGTTTTGAATAACGTAGTTTTCCACCCGAACGTGGGCCCTGAGAAGCCTGAATTTTGAATTTCGAATTTGTTTAATCCATTTCACATTTCGTAAAACTTTAAAGAATTAACAAATTCAAAGATTTCAAAGCGAGAAGTGGCTACACACAAAGCGAGCAATCGAGGGAGACTTTCTGTCGGAAATTTTAAAGATATGTTGTTTTTAAATATTTTGTGATTTTGCTGGTGAATCGAATTTTATGTTGCGCAAGCGCCAAAAACGTGGTATTTAATAAACAAAGTAAACGCACAAAACGTTAGTAATAAAAAGACAAAAAAAGGGGGGTTTTAAAGACATCTTAGTAAGAAAGTTTAACATTGATATGATAAACTCAGAAAAGACTGAAAAAACAAAGTAACAGAAATAATAATAATAATAATAATAATAATAAAAAAACTTAAAGCTTTCCAATTTTATATTACTCCCAAACGGGCGTTTTTTCATTTACAGACACATACACATTTCGAGAGTATTTGAGCCAACGCCACATTGTGCTAAAAGTATTTAAACAGCATATCTTTTCCGATAGACAGCCTCCCGCCCTGGAGATAAAAATGTTTTCTTCCCTGCAGTGTTGTCATTGCTCGCTTTGAAATTGTCGAGTTTTTTTAATCAAAAAGTTGTTAAAGTTTTACAGAATATGAGATAGATAATAAAACAAATTTGGAATTACAAATTCGGCCTTCCAGGTGTTCACGTTCAGGCGGAGAACTACATAATTCAGAATTTCATAACTCTAGGCATCGTTATTTTTTCACACTGCGAGAAACATACATACATTCATGTAGATTCTTCATTATTTAGTTTGTTTAAATATAATACAGAGCGATAATATTTGGTGCCAACAATTTGAAAAGTTATTTAGCGCTTTGAGTGATTGAAAGCAAAATACCGTTTTGAGACTAATTACCTTTGAACAATAACATATATAACGCCCACTTGAGCTAAAAGCGTCTGCCAACACTTAACGCTACATCGGGAATTAGGGACGCATACAGCTATGTTGCTTGTAAAATATTTGTAACTTTGCTATTGAATTGTACATTGCGTAAGTGCAAAGAAAATGAAGATTAATTATCAAAAAGAAGAAAAAAAAAAAGAAAAAAGAAAAAAAAAGAAAGAAAATTTGAAGGCTTCAGATTTTAAATTACGTCCAAAGGGACGTTCTTTTAACGTTTTGTGTGTCCCCTTTACTTATTAAATACCATGTTCTACGTAATCAAACCATAAAATTCAGTTCAAGAGCAATATCGCAAAATAATTTTAAATTGAGCGTATCTTTAGAATTTCCGATACAGAGTCTCGCGCGCTGAAGATAAAAAAAAATTTTTTTTTCGCACAGTTTTGCAATTGCTCGCTTTGAAATCGTTTAGGTTTTTTAATCAAAAATTCGTTGAATTGTTACAAAACATGAAATCGATAATAAAACAAATTTCAAACTCAAATTAGAGCTTTCACATGCCCATATTCTATGGAAGATTACGTCATTAAAATTTTAATGGCTCTAGGTATCGTAGTTTTATTACTATGAGAGAAACATACATAGTATATTCATGCAGATTCTTCCTCATTTAATTTCTTTAAATATAATACAGGGTGACAATATTTGGTGGCAACAATTTGAAAAGCGATTTCGCCGTTTATAGTTTTCAACGCAAAATGCCTAATTAAGAGTCCTTCAAGGCAAATTGTTGCCTCTTTGAACTTAAAAAAAAAGAAAAAAGGAAAGGTCAGTAGGAGTGAGTGTAACACCAGACCAATAGACTGCGAGCTCAGCGAGAGCGTAGGAAACCTTAAAAAACCCTTCTGGGCGACCGTTAAAATATTAAAGCTTTCTATTTTTTTAATTACTCTATGATGATGCGTTATGATGCTCATCTATAATTTCAAATCACATTTGTTAATTTTTAAGTAAATTCGCCGCATAACGCGCACCCTTTCCTTTACAAAAAACATGAAAAATACATGTGTAGTGCTCTTGTATTTTCAAGTCATTCATTCAAAGATGTTTCCCAGGATTTCAAGCAATATATACTGAACTGACAAGCGATAAGGGGGAACAATAATGTGTGTGTAATTGATGTGAAAGGCACAGATAGGGTTTACATAAAAATCGACAGGTCACGGAAAATCTCACCTAACCGGAGTGCTTTCCCGTTTAGCAAACGATACAAAAATTAAAACTCGTGGTTATTTTAACAAAAAGACGGTGCCAAAAGGTAATTTTGCATTTTTTTTTTTTTTAATTTGTGTTTATGAGAAAGGGTGGATGGACTAAAAAGGTTTGAATTTGTGGATAAGTAATGATTGGCAAAAGCGTCCTGTTGCCTTAAAGAAACCAGAACATTTTTTAGTTTGGGATATGTTCTGTTGGTATTAGGTGATTTAGAAGGAGAGATGGAAAAATGAGCAATGCCCTCGCCAGGACTCGAACCACGGTGCTCTCGAATACGTATCGAGCGCGCTGACGACTATACCAAGAAGGCCGGAGGAATACCTTCTATACTTCCCCTTTTAAAGGGCGACTGGGGATAAGGGAACCAAAACGCCAAATTCTGGTGGTGGAGAATCATCATCCACCACCTTTTAGTTCGGGCGCCAGTGTAGACTCATTAGAATTTTTTTCATACTGGAGAAGTAACAAATCAGAAACGCCTTCGCCGGGATTCGAACTACGGACCTCTGAAATATGCGCACAGCATGCTGACCACTCACCACGAAGGCATACCAAGAAAGCGGGAGAAATACCTTATAGTTCAAATTCCATCTAGCGGATAATGCGAGGAAACTGCATTTTCCGCTAGATGCAGGTGGATTAACGCCATTAGTTCAGCATTCAGAGCTTAATTTCTACAATTAGATGTGCCGGAGCCCTACGAAAGACCTTCAGGAAAGAGAAAGAGGAATAAATAAAATAAAATTGACTAATAAAATGAAAAAGTGATCGATGATTAGAAAATTAAATAATTAATCGTTTAAATAATTAAATAATTAATGATTAGAATAATAATATAATTAAAATAAAAATTTAACAAAATGTAAAGAGACAAATAAAAATTTAATACGTTATTAAATAAATGGTAAATAGTTACATAATAAAATAAAGTACTGGATTTTCACTTATTTGGAGTTTCGGTTGGAATTGCAATTTCACACAAAACTAAGAAGTCGATCTATCGGTCTCCGGTTGAATATAATCTCTGGCTATAATATTCTACTTCAATTGATGAGAGAAATTCTTTTACCACTTTCTTAAAGACCATTCTTTTACCAGTGATGCCAATTAAAATGGTTGAAATGTCGCTAATAAGAGTAGAGAGAATGCTATTATCAGTAACCGAGTATAGAGAACATTTTAACGGAGGGTATATAGGTATGAGAATAAAGAGAGAAGAACATAACATTTTGTGACCATGATCTCTTGTTAATATAACTCTAGCTGTCAAGAAAAAAATGACTGGGAACAAATTTTCCCCGAATCAGAGGGTTAGCCAAGGAAAAAGTAACAAGTGACAGTTTTTGTCCTCCGTCTTCGGTTAGATCGTTCCAAAAAGTCTGTAAATGCCCTTTTCAGAGGAAAGACACTAGCGTTGGAACGAAAAATTTTACTCGCTGTCATAAACTCGTTGTACTTTATGAAGAATAAGCCTTTGAATTATGAGTGGGGGGTTTTCTTTCCTTAAAAGTCTCCACCTCCATTCGAGGGTTTTTTCCCAAAGGAAAGAGAGGCATGCATTTAGAAGTGAGGATCGATTTTTAATGTAATTTTATTATTTAAATTAAACTTTCGAGATCCGATTTTTGCCGAAATTGTTTTTCAGTTACATTAAGAACTGCCAGAGCCTTCTTATTTAGGGTTACGGTGCGTTCCGGCTAGAATTATGATTTATCTCCAAAACTAAGAAGTACTGCAGCCGGGCTCCGGCGCAATTTAAAGCTCTGTCAGCATTTAGATGTATGTTTCAATAAAACATTCAAAGAAAATTTTAAACGGACAGTGAAATACGTGGATGTTTGAAAGTTGAAAAACATTTACAAAAGGAAGCAGATGCGTTATACCACCTCAGAAATAATAGTGTGCGAGTGGATAATAAAATCATGGAATGAAATTAAACCCGATGTAATTCATGATGGAAGAATGAATGAACACTGATACAGAAATTACACACACACACACACACACACAAAAAAAAAAACTAATAAAATCTATTCCCAGACGTTTAAAAAATCAAAAAATAAAAGTCAATTAAAAAAGGTGTAGTACAAAAGTAATTTAAAAGTCGTTTAAAAAGTGTAGTACATCTAACAATGTAGATGGAACGAAAGATGATTACTTATTTAATGATCAGAGTAACAGTGATTGTGAAGATGAAACATAATTCGATCATGTCCCTGAAAATTTAACGGAAGACGAATAGGACGAAAGATTTATGTTAACCGATAACAAAAATTTGTAAGTTCATAAGCTATGCTATTTCTTTTAAATAAAGAGCATTTAAAGAAGTAGAAATCTAATTTTTGTACGCTCATCTTTTCCTTATTTTTAAATCTATCATTTTTACATCCGGCTTGTAACGCTCATCTGTAAATTTCAAATTTATTTTATGTAATAAAAGTGGGCGTTATACTCCGAAATATACAGTTAAGTTTTATTTTTAATAGTGTTGTATAAAACATAATTACATTTTTACAACATCTGTTCTACTTGAATTAAATTAATGAGTATTTTACAAATGTTCTGTATAAACAAATGAAAAAGGTCCCCCCCCCCGATCTCTTAGAAATATAAAAGCTCTCTTGATTTAAACTTTCTCAGGGTAGAGGTAGTGAAATGCTACTTAGTCACTAACAGTGGCTCCCAAAAGTGTTCGTACACACACTTTCATAAAATCATAAGTTTCAATGAAAATCATAAGTGTACACACTTACGATTTTCATTGAAATAGGGCTCTACCAATTAATTAAAAGTGAACTTTCTGAATGAGATTTTAATGATAAGATCTATAATTGATTCGTAACAAAATTACATGAAATGTTTTTAAAATATAGCGAAAGTTTATTTTTAAGAAATTAATAATCAAAAAATGACAACCATTTTATCTCACAAAAGTCTTCGTACACTTCAAAAGAATCCTGACATATTAGTAAATATTTTCCTTTTTCGTCAAATTAATATTTAGTAGGATATCCTTTAGCATCCACAACAGCTTTTAAATATCTGGGAATAGATTTTACTACTTTTTTTGTAACTTCTGTATCAATGTTCCTCCATTCTTCCATCACGACTGTTTTGAGTTCGCTTTTCGTTTTGATTTCGTGTTTTCGTACTCTAACCTCCAATTCTTTCCAAATGTGATCTATGCTGGCGACTGAGGTGGTGTTTTCGAAACTTGTGGACAATTATAGAGACACCACGGGCGAACGTTGAGAACCGTATGCTTAGAATCGTTATCATGATTAAAAGTAAAGTTGTTTCCAGTACCCAAATTTTGGGCCGATAATTTTAAATTGTCTCTTAAAATATTTAAATAAAGAGAATCATTCATTATGCCATCCATTAATACCAAATTACTTAGTCCTGATGCTGCCATGCACCCCCACACAAGAACACCTCCACCGCCATGCTTAACTGTTCCGACTAAGTTCTTAGAATGAAGTTCCTCGTTTTTTCTTCTCCATAGTTATTCGACCATCGGAATCCAAAATGTTAAATTTGCTTTCGTCAGTAAATAGGACATTATTCCAGTACGTTTCGGGTGCATATATCATTGATTTTGCGAACGAAAGCCTAAGCTTTCTGTTTTTCTCACTAGCAAAAAATATTTTACTCGCAGAACGCCCACGTTATCCAGCTTCTCTGAGAACTCGTCGAACAGTTTCGGGTGAAATTGAAGTAGAAAACTTTGCATTCAAATCAATTCTGCAGAAATTTTTACAGCTCTCAAACGTGGGTTTTTCATAAATTTTCTAATAATAAATCTCTTATCACGTTTAGTTAATTTTCTCGGTCGACCTTTGTTTACTTCGTTTTCAATCCGATTTTCTTCTTTAAAGCGTTTTAACCCATACTGCACTGAAGAATGGGATAAATTAACCAATTTAGCGATATTTCGAAACGATTTACCAGTACTATTGTGAAAAATTATCAATTTTCGAATTCTGTTTGTAATTTCTGTACGACTGCGACCCATGTTTCAATAATAAATAGAATATTATGGAGTAAACCATAAAAAATTAAAGCAAACGATTTTTTTAATGCCACCACAATGCAAATATTAAAAAAAAGCGGCAAACGATCATTCTAATTTTTATTTTATACAAAAATGCTTCAGTGTAGGAAGACTTTTGTGAGATCAAGTGTTTGTCATTTTTTGATTATTAATTTCTTAAAAATAAAGTTTCGCTATATTTTAAAAATATTTCATGTAGTTTTGTTACGAATAGATTATAGATCTTATCATTAAAATCTCATTCAGAAAGCTTACTTTTAATTAATGGATAGAGTTCTATTTCAATGAAAATCATAAGTGTACGAACACTTTTGGGAGCCACTGTATATACTTCTGAAAGGGCAGAAATGCAAACAAATAGTAGCAACTGAATAGAAACGAAGTATCTATCACTTTAACAGCTTCCGGCATTAGAGAAAGGTCGCCTGGGAGTTTTCTCTCAACACGTCAGCAAAGAACCTTTATGTCTAACCTATTCTTTGACGTGTCTCGTATGGCAGCATTTTCCACAGACACACCTCCAGCCCTTGACCTGAAAACACCGATTTAACGAAGCTTCAGTCGAAGTTTCGTTTTTCACCTTCGCGTTTCGATGCATGTACATTACATTACAAGTTTCTTGAAGAATTCGCTAACATTCATACACATTCCTTTCAGAGGAATCAATTATCCTGCTTTTCCAGTTCTCATGTTTAAGTGCCAGCTTTATGCTAGGCTCAGAGCCAAATATGAGTCTTTCAAGGGCGTATGCTCTAAATCTTAGTAACTTACGTCCAATAACCTAGTTTTGATTTTCATGAAATTGAAAAGTTCACCTAAAGGATCTAATTATGTGTTTCTTATGACACAAATTAGAATAGATTTTTCTGTGTAAAACCTTGGTTATTGTGAAGTTCTAAATTATTATTATTATTATTATTATTATTGAACGAAAGCTTAGTACGCTGTACTATAGTCTGCAAATATAAATCTTAATCAGATTCGATAATTCGAATTTTTTAATAAACTATTTACACAAAGTTAAAGAAAAGATACTTAATATTATAATTTTAAGCAGAATTTCGAAAAAAGAAAATTGAAGATGTTGTTAGATTTATTAAAACCTGGAAAACTACTACACTATATTGAAATAACTTATTTTTATCGGGTTAGGTAATTTGAGTGTTGTGATAGACTGCAGTCTATAAAGCGTTCTAATCTCTAATTGTGAAGAAGGCTTTAATATTTTTCTTATTTATAAGCTTTAATTAAGTTCATTCATTTTGTTGTTGCACTATGGTAAAAATTTTGTCATCGAATTTTTAACCTATTTTCTGATAAGCTATCTAATAGTTCAAATTTAGTACACACACTCTTTATGGACGACTTGCAATGTGGTGAAACAACTGTTCAAAATCAATTTAGAATTTTTTTATTTAATGTTTAAATGACTTTTAGCACATATCTTCGTCTAACGAACAAACTAAAAATATCAGAATTTTGCTGTTTGCAGCATCATATACAGCGGAAAAGGTCTTTCATCATGAAATCATTCGTGGTCATATAATACTAAAATTAAAATCACCGGATACTTATACACAAAATTAGGTTAGAAGATTAATTAAATTTCAAGAAAATACTAACAGCATTCAAATAGCGCACATAAGAATTATTACTTTCAATTCACTTAAATTTCACCTTGGCAATTTTGATTTAAAATCTGCTATTTTTAGTAGTCACATTATCTTATCTTCAATTATATATAACTATGAGTATTACAATATTTAGAAAATTAGCTTTTATACAACTCTAACTGAAACTGCGCAACATAAAAACCCTTTTTTTTTATACAGGGTGTTATAAAGTCCCGAACCCATTTTGATGTTTAATAACTCATAAAATAATAAAGATATAAACAAACTTATGGCATTTATTGATTGAATAACTTATATATTTTCCTTTTCAGGTTTGAATATCTTTACTTTTGTTAATATCGTCTGCGCGTGTGGTTAATTTCAGATAATTTCATTTTCCAGTCTAAATATCTGTACTTTTCTAAATATCGTCTGCTTATGAATTGCATTTTTCTCTCTTTTGTTTTTGGCAACTATTGCAATGTTATGTTTACTTTGGATGTGTTCGTTCTAGTACTTTGGTATGGGATGTTTTATTCGACCGGATATTAAGGAGAATGCATACACCCCAAGAGAAAGCACAGATTTTATCTCTAGAAGCTCTCTCTAGAAGTCAGTGGAACTTTGACTTAAATACTACTCATTTGCACTAAACGCGATTCTAAAAACACATTCTCGTAGGAAATCGTAAGCTGAAAAAGAAGGAACAGGCAAGTAGCTTAAACTGAAGATAAACTGGTAAAAACGTGAACCTTACACAGTTTAAAAACGATCATTTGGGTTTACAATACAGTGGAGGGTAAGGCACGGCCTGCACGTTTCAGGGATCAACAGTTTAGTCGCACATTATATACCTATACCAAATACTAAATAAAAATGAGATAAAAAATAACGTTTTTATTACTTTTTTTGTTTTAAAACTGATCATCCAGTTGTAAAACATGAAAAGAAGGAATTCGTGTAATTCAAAAGCTTTCCTACAAAACTTAGCTGTTACGGTCCTATTCTTTCATGAATCGTCATGCCTCCAGAGGAAATACTTGTGAGAGATGTCTCGTGCAAATGTAGGACGTGCAGGCAGGTATCTGTTAACTTCAAAGAAAATAGCATAAGGAACTAAAAAGAACATCCGTTTCGGTGCTTTGAACATTATGTTTCCAAATCACTTCTATTTTCTTTCTCGGAACAGGTATATAATGTATTAGTTTCTGTTGTGGTACGCATTTCTCTGAGAGATCTATGAAAAATACGAACTTCCTTCTGAGCAAAATGTTTAATGTTACAGTATAAAAATTTATATTGATGTAAAATACTCGTTTAGTTGTCAGAATAGCGTTTTCCTTCGATTCTAAAAGGCGCCATTTTTAAAGGACAAAAATACATTGGACATCAGAATAAAAGATATTTATGACTGGTAATTACGCCGAAATAATAATTTTTTCAAAAATATTAATTTAAATATTTATACTACTTCTATTAACTCATTAACAATAGCATAATTTTCAAGAAAACTGTAAGAAAATTTGCCTAATTTAATTCAAGAAAAATTGTTTAAAAACAAATGTATGAGCAATATATCTATCCATTTTTAAATTTTGGAATTTTTTTCAGTTTGAGATCAAGAACACATGTAAAATAAGAAATAAAAAATTTTCCATGTATGATGAAATGGATTCTTTTTAATCCTTTTAGTGCGTTTCTTTTGAACATTCCAGCCCAGCAATACGACGGGCACCAGATTTTCGTAATTTTGACTGAGCGAGAAGGAAGGGGGTCATCGAAATCGAAGCCAGTTATTAGAAATATCTCTAATATAAATATTATATATATAAAAGTGTATTTAAATGTTCTCTTTCATTTTTGCTTAAAACCAAAGTCATTTTTTTTTTTTTGCTCATTTTAGCAGTACTGAAATTGGGATACATTTCTGACAGTCAGTGGCGTTTTAGAATAGGAGAAACGCGGTATGCCCATGATGCTTATCTGACAGTAAGAAAGCTTTCTATTGGATGTTTCTCTTGAAATCTTTTTTGAGCAGAAATAACGGCATATGAAGAAGAGATTAAATCAATACTGGTTTACAATAAAACTTTTTTGAGCTTTCCAAGACACTTAAAAATCCGTGTCTTAAATTCTACTGAATACCGGGCGAATTTTAAATACATAAATCAAATATGTAAATGACTTGTAGATCACTTCCCTCCACACATACACAACATAACCTGTGACGGTGGTGTGCGCAGCTAAGACATGGCAAATTAGATTATGGAAGAGAACCGTTGTTTACACCCGATTTGTGTTACGTCAACTATGTCAAGCTCTTTGCCTTGCATGAAAGTCAAGTGAAAAGCTCGAAAATACGACTGTTTGTTTAGCAGTTTTGATTGACATTTTTCGGTCACTAATTAAGCATGCAAAAAGTATTTAAACGTCAGTACTATTTCATAATTAACATCATTGCTTTTCTTCCATCAATGCAGAAAACTAGGTACTTTAGATTAACGATTCTTTAGCTTTTTGAAGTAAATAAACAAAATAAAAATCTTCGTATTTCTTTACAAACCCGAGAAAAGTGCTAATACATGTATTTTCTTAAAAGGGATAAACAGTGTAACGCGCACTTTGGTATAGCGAGAGATACATCAACTGCTGGCTTACGGCATCTATTCTTGACTCCAAGCCCTTCTTCCTTCAAATTACTAATTCTTCTGCCAGTATTATGTCATCAAACAAACTGAAATAATAAGATAACTCTATTACAATAGAACAACTTCCATGCACATACATGGCTTCAAATCGCTAATTCTTCTGCATGTTGGCACCAACAAGCGGTTTTTCTAGGTCCCATGAGAAATGCTGGAACCGTTAGTGTCGTGTATCCTTGTGGGTAATTAGTATTTCATAAGACACACTATTAAACTACATGCTACTTTATTATATACAAAAGATATCATCCTCGCTTACACACGCATCATTACAACTACTCTCGCATTCCCCGTCTATGGTTTTCAATAACTTCGCGCGCTTGGCACTGCGCCGGCTTTAAGTCCAATTAGGATTAAGTTTCCGATACACTGCATTACTCCCCCTTTATCACAACTGCAGTTTATCTCGAGGACGTCGAATTCTACTGGACCGACGCAAAGGTTGTGACACAGTCGATGCCTTTGGTAACCTGGTTATAGCAGCAGGTCCAGTGAATGGAACATCCGGTAAAACCTTGGGCTTGGAAGACGGCACAGACTCATCTACCTGGTGGCTATTGTCTTTAGATGGCTCTAGAACTCCACTCTTAACAGGCTCTTTGGAAATCACGAGAGCTGAAGGCTGACGTATGCAGCCATCATCAATTATGATTCCTCCGTCACGCATCTGATCGACATGTCGCCGGCATAACTGACCATCTACTTTTACCGTATAATGAAGCTGCCCATCCTTGGATTGGACGGTTCCCAATCTCCATCGTCTGTCACCTTGGCGATAATTTCTTATTACAACTTATTACAACTACTCGCATTCCTCGTCATAGGTATGGTTTTCAATAACTTCGCGCTTGTCACAGAGCCAGCTTTAAGTCCGATTAGGATTAGTTTCAAGCGCGCGAAGTTATTGCATAAACCATAACTAAGACGCGAACGCGGGGAGTGGTAGTGATATGTGTGTAAGCGAGGATGATATCTTTTGTATATAATAAAGTGGCATGTAGTTTAATAGTATGTCTTGTGAAATAATTACCCACAAAGATACACGACATCTGGCGACGAGAATGTCGGATTTTTGGAAAATAATAAAAGTGCCTTCGCAACATGTTTTAAAGCTATCGGAATACACTTGGATAGGGGAATTCCCAGAAGACTGCTCAAGGTAAAGCTTTTATAATCGTTTTTCTTTCGGAGGATTCACCATGGAGCAGCTCGTAACTGAGTTAATAGAGCAGAATAGAGCTCTAATGGAGAGACTTACTTCAGCTATTACTCCACAAATGGACAATTCGAAACTTCCGGTTCAGTTCGAAAAATATAATGAACACGAAAAACAGTTTGATTAATTTTTAGAGAGATTTGAAAGTTATTTAGATATACAAAATGTTTCACAGGACAAGCGTGGGAAAGTACTGATGGTAAAAGTTTACAATTGGGTGCCCCTTGTTTCTTTGGCGCTTCTTTTTTGACGCCAAGATCGGCATCGGAAGGCACAATTTCGAGATGACCGCTGCACAAAACCAAAATAAAAAGTCAAAGAATTGCACAAACTCGGTATCCATGTACACATCGATCTATTTTTACTTCAAAAACAAATTCCGGAATTGCACAATCCAGGCATTGCGTACGTCTTAACTTTATCCATGTACACATCGGTTTATTTTCACTTCAAAAAAAATCAGGAAGCTAAAACAAAGTTAAAACTATCATGGTAACCAGAAATGGAGTTTCACCGCCAAAACGGAATAAAATTTGTCGCTAATTGAAGGGGCACTCAATTCTACACTAAAGCCGTACTGATTTCCAGTTTGTCCCGAAAAATGTATAGTCTCTTAAAAAACTTTCTGGCTCCTGATGATCTTTGCGATAAAGATTATGATATGTTAAAAACTACATTGAGAAATCATTTAAGTAAGCCACTTATAATTCCTAGCAGACATGTATTTTTAAATCGAAAGCAGCACCAGGAGGAAACAGTCAGTGTGTATATGGCAGAGTTAAGGTCATTTGCCATGCCGTGTGCTTACGATCAGAACATGTTAAATACGATGTTGCGGGATGTGTTTGTTAGAGGGCTAATAGATAGGTCTATTCTAGATAGAAATTTTGAGCAGGATAATATCAGTTTAGATGACACTTTAAAAATAGCTTTGGCAATGGAAAAAACTTTAAAAGGTGCAAACGAAATAATTGGGAAACCAGTGGAAATTAAGGAATTTAGTGCCAGGAATACAGATAAATCTAAGTTAGTCGCTTCAAAATAAAAGTTTGAAAAACCAAAATTAGCAGCTAAGAGTACTAAAGGCAACAGGTGTTCGCGAAGTACGGGGACTGACCACGATAGAAATTCTTGTAAATTTAAGACAAATATCTGCAGATTTTGTAAGAAAATCGGGCACATTGAGAGGGCAGGCTACAACGCTAAAAAAGCTGAAAGAATGAAAGCAAAGCAAAAACAATTAGATGTAGGAAATGACAACACAGTTCCTATAAACAACATAGATTCCAGTGAGGTAAAAAATAAGAAACCGCCCATAATGGTGCAAGTGAACATAGAAGGAAAACCGGTAGCTATGAAAGTGGATACAGGGAATGCAGTATCGGTAATGAGTTTAAGAAACTTTCGGCAAATTTTGAAAAAGAAAATTCAAAATACAAGTCCGGTATTTAAAACATTTAATGGAGATAAACTTATACTTTTAAGATTTACTACAGTTAAGGTAGAATATAAAGGTCAAAATAAAAACTTAAACCTTTACATTGTTGAAAAAAACCTTGATACAATATTTGGATCGAGAATGGCTTTCAGAGATAAATTTAAATTGGACCTCTATAAAGTTAATCACTCTCTCAAAAGAGTAGTTTAAATAAATTATTGGAACAATATAAAGACATTTTTGACGGAAATTTAGGAAAGATAAAAAATTATGAGTTTCAACTTGAATTGAAGCCAAATGTTTCACCAAGGCAAGTACCATTTGCGTTAAAAGGCCAGATAGATGGCCGGATAGATTCGTAAGAGCACATCTGTATCGCCACCGATTGAGTGCATTCTAGAATGGGCCATTGGGCTTCCAGTAATATTTCTGTTGTTTCACAGGACGTTTATCGCGCTTTAAGCAAGACGGTTTAAAATGTTTTGCCAAGCATTTTCCTGTAAAAAATAATTAAAGCATCGTGGAATTCTTATGCAAATTTCCATTGAGATGTTAGATTAAATATAAGCATGATTATATATGCAAATAGTAGAAGTCTTGATTTTTATTGCAGTCTATATGAAAAAGATGTTTTATAATAATAGCCAATGCATAGTTTTATTCAAAGTTAACTTTCCTAATTTACATTCTTACAAATTTGTGTGATAAATTTCACATTAATAAATATTCCCTCTTAAATGTATCGCCTGCACAAGAAATACTCCTCAAACATAATGAATTTACCTTATTCACAACGAATATATTTAATTTATTCATATATAATTTTTAATGTTAGCAATAGGTTTAATCAAATCATTATAAGTTTCGCGAAAGTGAAATGTTGACGATTAAAAGAACTTATAAATGAAAGCACTCAGAGATTTTCTTCTAAAATAAGAGCAGCATTTGTACGCCATACATTTACAACTGCCAAACAAATGCAAAATAAAACGTAAACGTACATGGGCTCATACGCACAGTTTTAAAGACTCAGAGTCACAAGAGCAACAGAAGCTCATTGGTCTATTTTTGAACCCCGCCTCAGTGGCGATACTGATGTGCACTTGTGAATTATGCGAACCGTTAAGACAGACGACTTAACGTCCGTTGGGATATCTGAAATACAGAAGAAAAAAAATTGATGTGTACACCACATGACTTCCTTGTACGGAATATTAAATTATATGCATTTTGCATTTCCTTTAAACTTATTGGATTGAATTAAACCTACTTCGTCGACAGCGCATAAATTACAATAGAATAAATGCACTCTTTAAAATTCACTATATTTGTTTCACGTAGCGACACTCTAGCGCTAGGTTCACTTAATAGTGGTACATCTCATTCATTTTATAACTCAGAATGCACAAAAATTATGTTTATCATCTGAATAATTATCTGATCGTTGCCATATGTCCTATTCAAATACTATGATAAATCTGAAACAGTATATAAAAGAAATTAAACAAAGAAAAAAGCAATTTTTTACAGACGATTTAGTCTGTAAGTCTCATTCAGTTAATTCAATTCACTTCGCGACAAGGCAAAAATACATAAAAACTCAACATATCTGTATTAAAAATTACGAAGTTCAAATAAAATAAAACTTACTATAATATATCTAAAACGATGTATAAAAGAAATTAAACAAACAAACAAAACAAAAACAAAAAACAACAACAACAACAACAACAAAAAACAGTTTTTCACTCACGATTCAGTATTTCTCATTCAATTAATTCAGTTCTCTCTTCGAGACAAGGCAAAAATACATATATAAAACTCAAAATATGTATATTAAAAATTACGAAGTAAATCTTAATCACTTATTTCCTCGAATTAATTTCAGAATGGATTAAGCATGATTTAATTCGCAATAATAAAAGAAGGCGTTATCTTTGTTGTTGCGAAGCTTAATTTCTCCAGATTGTCAACAAATCCTCTATTCTGCTATGTTTCAAATGTAAACAAATATGGTCGTTATGGGGAAAATGATTAGGCTTAGCTGCACTTAAACAACTTTTAAATTGTTGACAATTCTACAAATCTTGCATGCAGATTTACTAAAGGCATAAAAACCTTAACCGGAAGATTAGAACAACATAGTTCAGTCATTTCTAAAGCAAAAATGCATAATTTACGAACATATAAGAGTAAAAAAACTGAGCTCACTGAGCCGAGTAACAGAGTGGATATATATATACATATATTTATATACTTTTGGTGGGGCCGATTGCAACCAAAATAGGAGGACATGCCCATCTACATGCTATAGCAGTCCATACATATATATATATATATATAGAAAATTTCAACCTTCTGAGGCTACTCGTTTTCGAGTTATGCGAAATACATACATACATAGATACGCACAGACACCACGAAAAATCTCTTCAGAATCCATTTTAAATCAGTTTTATAATTTTTTGGAGAAAATAGAGTCTTTTATTCTGTCTTTACGAACGGATGTCACTCAAAAACATCGTTAAATTGCATTCGATAGCGGTTAAAATAGATATTTTCGTTGAAATATCACACCCGAAATTTTTCGCGGTTGCAATACTTCCTTTTTACTGCGTACAAGGAAGTAAAAAACTTATATGGCGGATTAAAATAAATCTGTTTACTTACTCATTAACCCGACGGTTACATACGCTATTGCATAACATGTAAACAAAAGCCACTATTCGGGGATAAATCTTTCTTCCAGCTTTCCTACAAGAAAATAATTTAGTACTGAAATCGAAACCTATTTTCCCTATACTTGGAATTATGCATAATCAGCGACAATTTCATAAAAATTTGCTTCAAACATTTATTACTTCTAATTTTAGATTCATGGGCATATGAATTCTTGTGACTATGTTGTATCTAACTCCTTCTTGATTAGTTTATTTGACGCACTAGACCTTGAAGAGGCTCTGTTTCAAAATATAGACTGTCGATATAGACATTTTATATTATATAGGAGCAGGATATAATAGCAGAAGCAAAATATTTCTATACAGCCTTCCACTAAATTCTAATACACTTTATTTTCCATCATCTTTTTCATTACACTTTCTTAATTTCTACTACAGTCCATTTTCACCAGATCATTCATTACATTTACGCACTAGTTTACAATTTCACAAAAGTCACAAAAGCAAAACGTTTTCGCAACCTTATTATTTCAAATTCGTCTGACTAAGAAAAACCTAAGTTAATTCTGGTTCCTGACCACAAATTTTGTGGTAGCATGCAGAATAATCTCCACAGATTACAATAAAATTCGTAAATAAAAGGGAAAAAAATATTGAGACCAGATTCATTGGATCATTCTTTGTATTCATCGGATCCTTGGGCTGTCTCGATCCTTTCTTCCACTACTGGCGTTGGGAGTTTGTTCTACGGTGCTTTCCTTCTATCTTCTTTGCGGACTTAGTTGTTCCAGCAACTTGCTCCGAGCTCCCGATGAAGATAGTGGACAAAGGGGTTTCCTTTTTCACCTGGGCTATGAAACCAACTGCTTCTGGTTGAGGGTCCTCCTTTTCGGTAGGCTGTTCCCCTTCGACATTTGTTCCATCTTGGCCCACTTTTCACTTCTGTTTATGCCGGGCCGACTTAATTTCTTTGATGTGCCTGCAGCAGATTTAGAGATAGGTGCTCTTTCTATTTAAATTGACTTCCACCTGGGTTGATTACTATCAGCTGAGCATAGCTGACTTACTACAGAGGCAGGACATATTTACTTACACTAACAACTACCTTATTAACGGCATGTATTTCTCTTTTCACTTTACCGCTTATTCAGAAAAAACTTTGCCATACGGAATTATTTTCTCCTTTGAGAAACCGCAGCTCTTACACTCTCGACTAGAAATAGCCCTCTAAATTTGAAACAAAACTTTCCAACCCTGGCCCGCGGAGCAGAGGATAAAGACTGCTTAATTTTCAACACTTTATCCCTAACCTTTAAATTTTTATCGTGACTTTTATCAAGATATAGTTTCTGCTTTGCACAGACTTT
This sequence comes from Stegodyphus mimosarum, assembly GCA_000611955.2. NCBI lineage: Eukaryota > Metazoa > Arthropoda > Arachnida > Araneae > Eresidae > Stegodyphus > Stegodyphus mimosarum. The sequence goes on along the minus strand of KK117608.1, from coordinate 85,499 downwards.
ATTAGAACTACTTGTATACTCATCATCTATGGAAATCCCTCACTATTTTTCTCTCTTTATTATAAAGAACCATTTATCCAGCTGCGTTTACCTTCCTTTCCAAAAGTAATTCTGACCGTACTGTTCTTGTTCTATCACAGTTTAATGATATTAATGGGTAGGCGAGTTTTTTGAAGCAGTAGTTCCAAAACAAATGATAAACTTTGTATAACTACGATTAATTTAAATTGTATTTTTCTAGTTACCTGTTCTGCTATATTGGAGTGTGGTCGTAAGGAACCATCTTATAGCGCTGGATGCCAAGATCAGTGCACATTTCCGAAAACACTTAACCTAATGAATTGGGAACCATTACTGGAAATTATTGTTAACGGATCATTGTATTTTAAAGTATAGTTATTTAGAAATGAGTCGATAACAGCTTTAGCGAAAGATTGTCGTAAGGGAAGTATTTTCTGTCAATTTGAAAAGTGCTCTCGCTTCAAATATACGCTTTGCACCGTTTTCAGTCACTCTGCCGCATGTTACGTTATAAGGTATTTCTCCGGCCTTTTTCGCATGCCTTCGTGGTGTAGCTGTCAGCATGCTCGACGCGTAACCGAGAGGTCCGTGGTTCGATTCCCGGCGAAGGCGTTGCTCATTTTTTCAAAAACTCTCCTGCTTCCAAAATTCCTAATGACTCTACAACGTCACTGTTTCCCCAATCTCTGCGCTGTAACATCTTTAGCCCATTCGCTACTCGGGATTAACACAAAGACTTTCCGGCTATAAATATGACCGATTAGTACGTGTTGCTTTACCTATCCTCCTGCTGCTGGAATGAACACCATTTCCAGCTTCGAAATCTTTCTTGATTATCTGAAATGTAAGCTGCGTATATGGAAATTATGGGCGCGTTTAACAGCCCTAGCGTTGTACCAGTTTTAAGCAAAAATGTATATCTGAATAATTCTTCTTGTGCAAAATCAAAACGGTGTTTTAACCATCAAGTCATTTGTGATTTTCTCACCAGTAGTCATCTCAGCAGCAGCCGTCTATGTTCAACAGCCACGACTAAAGAGTGAGTTGGTTTCATCTGCGAAAACCACATCATCATATATATATATACAGATACATACATATATAACGAACACTAATTTAGGCGTAGTAGAAATACCGATGACGAAGCACGTAGTAGATCCAATTCTACAGGCTAATTGCAATAAAAGCAAAATTTAGAAGTACTGATGTAAGAACATTGAGACGTAGAAACGCAGAAAATACTGATGACGAAGCACGTAGATGGCATATTGAAGGGGAAGAATTCTGATTCAGTAGAATGTTAAATCCTTAACGACTAGGAAACTTGGCAGTCTAAGCGGGTTTAATTCCATTTTTATTTAAATCGATATTTGTGATTAGAATTCACATAATCGATGGGACAAATCCATATCATACCGTGACCAACACCAGGAGGCGAGGCTAAAAAGTTGACAAAGTCATGACGAGACTGATTCCCTCTCTCAGTAAAGCTCATTTCATACACAATTCTCACGCGGCGTTACTGATATTTTGCTGCCCAGCGCCATATGTTGGCCTTTTTTTGCATTTTCTTTTGCCTTTCAACAAAACTCCATGTCATTTCAAGCATGTGCCTCAACGTTTACCTCTCTACCTACATCATTCCGTGAACTGTTGAATTTTCAAATGTCAACGGACTTTTGGGTCACCCTGTATACAAAGAGGCGTGAACGTTTGTTTGTTTGCGTGTTTAATTCCTACAAATCCACAGTTTTAATACGATCTTGATGAAAGTTTGCCCTCTTGACATTCAACGCAAGAAGAAGGAACTCTGTATAAGACCTCGAAAATTCAGCCCACGGGGTCCCTACACAGGGCGTTTATATCCGAACGTTGCGCTCATGTTGTCAGGACTGAGTGTTCTGTGCATACGTTTGGCGAACATATTCGTAACTGTAACAAAGTCTTGATCTCGAAAAGGGAGCTAAATGCAGCTATGTTCTATTGTAGAATAACTGTGGTTAAATGGTAGAATAACTGCACGCAGGAAGGGTTTTAAAATTACCCTTTTATTAAACTAATATTTACAGCTACTTCCCAACTCGGAAGGGATAACAGAAAATAATGACCGCACTTGGGTCTAAACTGAACAATCAAATAATTTAAAATAGCGTTAAGTAGAAATTAATTAGTCGTTGCTCACAGAGCGCGAGGTTGGCCTCTATGCTAAACTATTAATGGTGCGTAGCAAGATTTAGCTAATACTAGCGCAGTTAGATTACTTCAATAAGTATTAGAGTAATAGCGCTAAGTTTTAGAATTTAAGTACTAGCTGGTCAGGTGGACGTCGAACAGAGCCGCAATGATCTGAGACTAAAAGCTCTCTCACACTGAGAAATTCCTTGCTAACCCTTTAAATATAAACTTGGCTCCACTTCAAATTAGCATAAAGCTGAAACGGGGAGTTGAAATTCTAACGGGAAGTTGAAATAAGAGTTCACAGGAAAGAGGAAATTAACATAAAACTTTGTTAGTTTAAACTAAAACCTTGCAATGTCACCCATCTTAGGTTGACTTCAATGTTGTTGCCCTCCCGCTATCACTAAAAGTCATATCTGCTAAACTAGGAATTTATAATTGCTTTTTACAGTCAATATTAATATTTGTGTAAATTTTCAATTTTGAAATCACGTATCCGTAGTTTCGTTCTCGCTCTCAGTTCCCACTGAAACTTTTAAATAGTGCCTTATTCGTTTATTCTTTAGGGAAGCATGGAACTTTCCAGAAAAGTTTAGAACCTCTAAAGCAGAATTTAAGTGCCTTTTTTGCCAGTTTTTTCTGAATATTTGGGGAAACGGGAAAAAAATCGGCCAAAGTCGATGGTGATTATCCGAAAGTTCTTTTCCGAAAAATAACATAACCGATAATAACAGCAAGTACCAATTCTTGCTCAACCCGTTACATGGTGCCATGTTAGTTCTACCTGAGATTTCGAGAAAATTATTCCATTCCTCCACATGAAATCTTTTCACTACGTAAAGCACGAACAACGTCAGTTACTTCAACTAGTAAATTTCGATTTCTATTTCACGGTTGTGATAAAATCATGTATATCAGCCAAAGCAATTTCGTGACACCTGCGCGAAATATCATATTTTAAAAACATTCGCACAGTTTTGCATACTTAAACTGTTTTTTATGCTTTTTGTGAGAAATCTGAGCGTAAAATTCATATTTTCCATTGTTTTCAGTTCAATGGATTTAAAACGTTTCTTAAAAACCCTGAGTTTAAAATGTACCCAATTCTATTGTCCTTTTTCCAATGCTTATTCGAGCTGAACCATGATTCTGACTGAAAACTTTCTTTTTTGCAGACAGATAATGAAGGGGAAAATGTCTTGCAATGACGTCTGATTTTAAGTAATCCGGTCTGTTTTATTTTTTTTTCTTTTGATGACTCTGCCAAAGGCGAAGAAATAATGATTCATTGCTCTGATGGGGTCGTACCAGTTTCTTTCATAATAACGTAACTTGCAAACTCGAAAATAATCCTTGTTAGTAAATCCTGAAAAAAAAAATATATTTGGGAATATAAATGAGGAAATGTGTTGTTCTTTCTATTTGTAAAAGCTTGTGATGAATAAATTTAATCTTGACTTTTTTTTTACTCGAAATACAAACGATAATTAATTATATTTTGAAAAATTAATTTAATTCCATACATTTATTGGCGCTTTCTCTGAAAAAAAAATGATTATGTAATCCATAAAAGAAATTTAAATTTGCAACGGAAGAATTTTAATTCAATTCTTTATCAGAGGCTTACGATTGGAAATAATTACACGCATCGCCTTTTAAAAATTTAAGTAAAATTTTGCAATCCGAAAACAGCCGATTAAATCTGCAAGTCAAAAAAAGCTTACTCTAAAAAATTTTTTGAATATTGAAAAAGTTAAGAAATTTAAAATATTATAATAAATAAGTAAATGATTCTTTGGTAGTTCTGTAACATACCATGTTAGAAATATCTGTCATTAATTACAACAAAGGTGAAAGTTCGTGAACGTTTTCAGTCGCACAAATTATAAATTAAATGCGCTTCAGTATGTCAGTTAGGTATATTACCGAGAAATGTAATTTAAAGTGTCTAGTGTTTACTGTTTGTGCAGCATGGGGGTCCACTAAATATGCGGCGAGCCGAAAGTCTTCTGGAGAGGTTGATGGTAGGAAAGAGGGGTGAGAGACCCTCGAACCCGTCCCCCCGGGTAGCTATCCTTTAGAAAAACCGTACTGTCATCTGTATGTCTCCAAGGCTCTTGCCAACGAGACGCAAACTTACCTCGTTGCCACCACGAATTTCGTGGGTTTGCTCTGATTTCAGACAAGAGAGATTAGTCACAACAACAACAACAACAAAAATATGAACTATTAGGAACTGCATTTATTGCTTTTAATTTTCTCGGTTGTTAATTAGCAACAACCTGACCGAATTTGGAAGAAAAAGATATTCTGAGAACCGATTTTGAGGGATGGCTTGTTGAAGATAAATTAAAGGTCTTATGTTTCGAACGTTGGAAATATTTCCTTAGGACTGCTTCCATATTTTGTCCCGTAAATATTCAAAGTATGATTATGTATATGGATTTTATTTTGGTAAGACAGGATTTTGTATGTCAAGGAAAGAACCTTGAAAGAGTTGCAACGATGTTTTTATAAAAATGGCCTATGTAAATTAAGAAAATAAAGTATCGTTGTAGAGACATTAGGTTATTTCAAAGAGGGAGACATGAAAAATGAACAACGTCTTCGCCGAGACGCATATAAGCATTCTGTACCGCGCCACGCACATAGGGAAAAATCCCTCCTTGTGATTGGATATGGCTTCCGATGACATCATTTCCTCTACGCTTAGGAACGCCTTGACTTTGCTTGGGTTCGAGGGTACACCTCCATATCGTTTGTTTACATTTTGAGAACAGAATTTCGAGAATTTACGAAAAGATTATTATGTGCGTTGTATATTTATTGCTGTGAGGTTACTTTTACAACACTATACTGTGGTGAATTTAATATAAAATATAGAAAAAATATTATTTCTTCTTGTGGTAACTCCGTAAATGTGTATTAACATGAGAGCAGACATTTTTAATAAATGTATTCTTAATTTAAAACCCTACAAATTAAAAGTGTTTTGATTATTAATTCATTATTTCATGTTCATTAGATATCCATTCTCTACAGATGCAATCTCTAAAAGCATAAGACAAGTCATTTTTCGGAAATAGCAAAAACGACGTTGGGAGCTAACATAGCACACAGGAAATTCACAATATTTATAACCAGTTTGAAAAAGTAAAATTTATTTTTGAAGTTAGACTAATAAAGATTTCGAACAGAGGAATACAGATACGTATTTTAAATTGAATAATATTACTTTATGAATATTGGCCATTTTTTAATGTGTAATTTCTTTTGTATTTTTGCATAAAAATAGTGTTTGTCAGAGAAAGAAGTTTCTGTTCTTATAAATGACATGGACATTAAACATAGAAATAACATTTGCAAAGGAAATATTTTCTGCAATGTGAAAAGAACAGAATGCAACAGAAATGCAATAAGAATAATATACTTACTTACTAGCACACAATGCCATCTCAGTTGGCTCAAGATCGTTGTGTTTTGGTTTTTGCACTAAATTCATGAACTCAGATATTTATGTAATCTAAGCGATTAAGATTGCTTCTGATATTAACCGCATCTTTGAAAGATTTTATAATTACATGGAATACGAAGCCATCTGCAGAACGCTGCAGCTAAAGTTTTTTCGTTTCAAGGAAAACAAATGATAGTTTTCAGGCCCGTGTCACTCACGCGCGTCATTCATCGAAAACAAAACCATAAGTCTAAATGTCATTACGCCAAGAGAAATGATGTCATCGGAAAGTATGTCCAATCGCAAATACGGATTTTTCTCTATGCTCGTCGGGCGGTACAGAATGCTTATATGCCGCCGGGACTCGAACCATGGACCTCTGGAATACGCCCCCAGCGTGCTGACCACTACACCACGAAGGCATGCGCAGAAGGCGGGAGAAATACCTTATGCTCTTCCCTTTTTAAAGGGCAATTCGGGATTAGGGGACCCAATGCCAAATCCTGGTGGTGGAAAATCATCATCCACCACCTTTTTTAATTCGGGACCGACTATAGATTTATTAGGTTATTTTCGATGTCAGGAAGCTGAAGAAATGAGCGATGCCCTCGACGGGACTCGAACCACGGACCTCCGGAATACGCGCCCAGCGTGCTGATCACTACACCACGAAGGCATGCGAAGAAGGTGGGAGAGATACCTTAAAAACATAATTGTAAAATAAAATCTGCAGCACATAAAAGTCGCTGAGAAGATTACCGTCTAAAATGGCGAACACTGAATTTCTTGTCGTCTTGTTTGGGTCTTTGGAAATGTTTTCGAAGGTAGAAAATTTAAGGGATACAATGGTTTATGATGCAAACTGTCACGTTCTGCAGCGGGCCAA
>KK117608.1:62614-78923 GCA_000611955.2 Stegodyphus mimosarum | reverse complement strand
GGGCAAAAAAAAAAAAAAAAAGAACAAACATATTATACAAACATTTCATTAATATTATTAGGCTTTTTGGAGAGAAGAAACGTGAGAAATCATCTATACTCTCAGTAGGATTTGAAGCATGGATTTTCTAGTTATCAGGTGGATATGTAAATCACTCACAAATCCGTGTATGGGATTAATACAATAATTCTTTGTAACCACACTTTGAAGAGCAGAATAAAATGAAAAGCAGGAATAATATGGAAAAAATTAAAGAAAATTATCGTGAGAGCAAACCTTTGAAATAAATTATTTTCTAAGGATTCTATATATTCTATATTTTCTAACAAACTTTAGAAATCAGCAAATAGAATTTTTGAAACTGTAGCCGAATTAAAAGGAATCTGTGAAGCGATAAAAGATGGCTGCATTGCAGCATAAATATTAAGGAATTTGTCGAAAAGCTATTAAAAATCCCTTAGTAAAATTCCATAATTTCCTAGGAGAGGAATTAAAGCTGAAGGAAGCTAATTTATGGCTAATTTATGGAAGAAAAAGGAAGCTAATTTATGGCTTAAAATGAAAATGAAGAAAGTGTAGAAATAAAGGTGCAGTAGCTTTAGAAACAAATCTGAACACACAACTTAGAAATTCAGTTTGTAAACCGGCTCAGAATAATCAAGAAACATGATCTTTAAATTGCACTTAAAGCACATTAAAATTAGTTGTTTAAGAGGTTCGATATAAATAGGATTTGATTTAAAAGTAATGCAGTATGTTTATATTGTAATTCATGTAAGCTCTCTTTTGACCATCCTCACATCGATTGCAAAATTCTGTATAGCGAAGCAGTTTTGTAAAAATGGTTATACAAATTTAGAGCTTTCTTTCGAAAAATATCTATTGCACACACCTCTGTTCGAAAACTCGGGAAAGCCATGTGACATGCAAGAAACTTGCTGTATTTATTTTAAATAACCAATTTAATTTAATTTTACGTTACTTTCCTATAAGCATTCATTCCCCTAATTGTCAATGCCAGAATATTTAAAATTGGTAGCGCGCGTGAATTAATGCAAATTCTACTTCGAGGAGAAAAGCTTTAAATACGAAGTTCTAGAAGTGAAAGTTAGAGAGTGTGGGCGAACTCTGTGCTTTTTGTAGCGTGAGCTTCTGCTTAGAATTTCTCATTTTTCATGTTTCCTGCTCTAAATAACCTAATGACTCTACAATGTTAATTCAGCAATTAGTAAGTAGGGATTTATATTTATTTTAAATAACCAGTTAAATTTTGTTCTTTCCTATACGCCTTCATTCCCTTGATTGTCAGTGCCAAAATATTTAAATTTGGTAGCGCGAGTGAAGTAATGCAAATTCTACCAGTGGGAGAAAAGGTTTAAGTATCAAGTTCCTAGAAGGGAAAGTTAGAGAATCTGGGAAAACCCTGTGCGTATTGTAGCATGAGCTTCGGCTTAGCATTCATTGCTGGTTAACGTGGCGTAACAGCTATTACTTTGCTGCCACTAGATCTTTGACCTCTTTTAGGAAACAGGATATTCTGATCCCTGTAGTGTAATTCTACTATTTGTTAATATCTGCGAATTTTTAGTTTAGTTCTTGTTCTTTGCGTTACCGCCCGAGTGAGGTATAGTATGTTAACATCAAGTCGACGCATTGTGAATTTTAAAAGAGTTAATAAAGCGTTCTTGTTACCCTTCTCCTGTGTGGTGTCTAAAAGTATTTCAGCTGTTACATTAGAAGCTAGACCAGTGGGTGCTACACTGCAACTGAATTCGGCTGTTAGATGGCGTTAGCATATATTCTTTCTCAAAGAAAGGCGTGAAGTGACATCATGCCAAATCGCGTAGTTAGTAATGTTGGGCAAATAGAATAAGCATATCAACACTTCTGCTCGATATAGAGCTTTTAGTCTTTTTTTCCCTGCCAGCTAGCAGATTCTCAGGTTATCTGCTGTTGGCGGCTATATTGGATCACCGTTTTCAGAGACTTCAAACTATCCCAAACGATGCAATTTCTAGTTTATGGCAGATGTCAAAGGATATGTTCTGTTAATGCTTTCAAGGATGTCCGAAGTATTAGCAGCATTTGTGTTATTTCGATGGATGCTATTTCGAAAACAACTAAATAATAATTTCGACGTTTCGAAGAGAACGAACATTTTCCTCAAATGTCTTGAGTACACAAATATTTTTTATTTGAAAACCAGGCTGATGGATTTTCATACAACATAGAAAATGCTGTCTAACACTATGTGTGCCATTAAATTCGATGTCATTAATTCACACGTGCATTTCATTTGCATACAAGTCTACCATCATGTCTATATATTCTAGATATTCTTGCTGTTTCCCTTTCATCTTCACTAACCTTTCATGCTTTTTCAGTCGCTTTTCTTGGCTCAGTATGTAACACTGCCTTATCGCATAAAAATCCTGTACTTTTCGTCGTTCTTATCTTTCTCCATCCATACTTCTGCATTTTCTTCACTTATATTTTCAAACGATTAAACTATGAGGTTCAACTATTTAAATCTAAAGTTCTAACACCGAACCCCACGAACACTTAACAAGCGAATAATCGCTTAAGTGTGAACAGAACACGTGAGACTTGAGAAGGGTTTAAAACCCTTTATTTTTCAATATATTTACAATCAGTTCCGACTTGGAACTTTACATAAAGCCGCCACTCGGGCTTGAACTTAAATACTAATAATTTGAACTAAAACTAGCTTAATTAAAGCTCTTAAAGAATATAGCCGAAGCTATCAGAATCTAACTTGTTGGCCCCTAAGTATTAATTAAATCGGCGAAGCCTAGCAAGGGCCTAAGATATGGCCGAGCGTAGTAATAGCTAAGAGAGATGTAGCCAGAAGGCAAACGCGCGCTAGCCAGGAAATCAGACTCTCTCTCTCGAATTCGGTTAAGTCACGACTTAAATAGTACTCATTCTCATTTGCATTCTCTGCGTTTCTGAAATTACATTCTGGCAGGAAATTGTAAGCTGAAATTGGAATAAGATAGAATAAGATAAACATACAAAACGTAAAATAACTGTTAATTAACATAATCTAAACCTTACAAAACCCTAGAAATAATTTCAACGAAGCCTGATATTATTACTTCTTGTATCCGAACAGCCTTCGTATCTTGCAATATTAGAAATAATTTTTTTTCCAACGTGAATTAGAGTTAAGCTTTTAATTTCGTTCACAGCTATAACAGTGAGATTCCTGTATAAAAAATTTCCATTTCCTCTTAAAAGTCAAGAACTTTCAACTTCTAATAAAAGTCTGAGAACAATGTTTTGGAGGAGAGGACAAATAATCCGTAAAATGGATAATCCGTACATGGACAACTACATGTCCAGTGTAATGTAGAAAAACAGAAGACATTAAAGAAATCCCCACAGATTCTAAAGAATTATAAATAACGATATAAAATCGAAAATAATTAAAAATTCACGTATGCTAAAAGCTCGAATATTAAACATTACGAATATAAAAACAAAAACATTTTTAAAAAGTTATGAAAAGTAGAAAATTTTAAATATCACAATTGATCGGCAGATGCAGATGATGCCTGTGACATTTTTAAGACACTGGATAGTCGTGAATAGGAAAAAGTAACAATCGCTAATGGAGCCCAGGTGAAAGCGCAAGGCATAGGAGAAAGATGTTATGCAACATCAGTAATGAAAGTAAACGAGTAGGAATAAAACTTAAAGATGTCTGAGTATTAAAATTTTGAGAAATAATTAATGTTAACCAAGAAAATCATGAAAGATTTTTATTACACAATTTGAAGGCAAAATTATGAAACAAAAGTACAGATAGTAGCATAACTGAAATAAAATAAAATTTTATAAAATCACAAGAAGGAACTTAGCTAGTATGAAGAATAAAATTAGCATGGGTCGTTGGTACAGAAAATTAAAACAAAGATTATGAAACCGTCAAGAAGATAAAATTGATAATTTAAACCAGAATACCCCATTCTGAGTATATTGGTATGAGGTTATCAGGATTACTGTTTCTTCTAGTTGATTTTGCAAACATAACTGGAGTCCTGAGTAGGAACAGAGAGCTTACTAAAAGCTATGTTCGTGCGTGTGTAGAAGATACAACAAAGATAAGAAGGGTTAAAATGCCCCTTTATTTGGTTATCGATTTTACAGACGTTCCCGCACTTCGGGATACAAAGACCAACCACTTGTGGTCTGAACGTAAAAGAATATAAGACTACTAACTAACTAAAATTTAAATAAGAGCTAACTTTTAAATATCTTACACAGATGACAAGCACTAAGACTGGCCTTTTAAATGACTACGTCTGTAGTACGCAAACTGCGGAAAACTACAATACGTCTTTAACTTTCAAGAGGATTAAAACCTCTGGCCTTAAAGGCGGACAGTAATTGATGGCAGCTTGCATGAAGCCTTGTAGCAAGAGGGCTCTCTCTCCTTCCACTCTTGTCAAAAAGCCACAACTTAAATACTTAAGCGTTAGCACGCACAATTTGCATAAACGTATTCACGCGTTAATTCTGGACGGAAGTGGAATGGCCTGGCTAGCACTTAAAAAAACTCATAACCAACGAATCTAAAGCTGAATGGAAGAACCGATGGGGCACTGCAAACAAAAACGAAGGACCTGTCAACTGTTCTCAAAAGTAGGCGCTACACCCAGTTCAACAACAAGAGAAATAACGTCGTTCATCCTGGGGCATAGGCCCTTTCCCACATAATTTTATACAAGGAACTTAGCTACATCAGATCAGCGTGTATGTGAAGAATATGGCTAGCCCTGAACACTGCTTAGTTAAATGCCCCCCTCCCACAGCTGAACATCATTTAAAACTTCCGAACTCAGAAAGTGAAATAAATCCTTTTATAAAATATGCTCTTAAGAACAACCATCTCACAAAGGAAATCATAAACATAATGAACTTCCTGTCTACAAGAGGCACGGAGCTATGCATCGCAGCATAGAACACAACAACTCTAGCAAACTCTGTTGGGCCCCTTGTGGGCCTAAGAATGTGTAGTTATCTTGATAATCAGTGCGACTGGACAATACCCACATTGTCTACGGTTAAACAATGGGTGTCCACCACACTTCACCATATCATATCCATATTTATTCAATGCCGATAATTAGAATGTCAAAGAAAAGAAAGCTTATCAGATTCAAGTGGTTGGCTGGAACAGGCGAATTAATAACAGATACAAATTTTGGTTAGATCATCTGTATTACATTGTTGTTGTTGTTATCACTAATGTGTCATCATCTTAACGAATCCAGAACCCAACACAGACTTTCTATTACTCCAAAGGGGCAATTTGGGCAGCAGAACCATTAATTTCGTTTTGGTATTTTGCTTTGATTCACTAAAAACGTGCGTTGTTTCACTTTTCAAAGTGTTGCCACCAAATATTAGCGTCCTGTATTATATTTAAAGAAATTAAATAATGAAGAATCTGCATAAATGTATGTATGTTTCTCGCATTGCGATAAAACAACGGCACCTAGATTCATCCAATTTTGAATATTGAACGTTTCCATCCGAATATGGACCCAAATTTGAAATTCCGAATTTGTTTTATTGTCTATGTCATATTCTGTAAAACGTTAACGAATTTTTGATTAACAAACTCAAGAATTTCAAAGCGAGCAATGGCATCGTTGTACACAAAAAACATTTTATCTCCAGCGCTTGAGACTGTGTATCGAAAATTCTAAAGATACGCTCATTTTAAAATTATTTTGCGATATCGCTCTTGAACCTTATGGTTTAAGTGAGAAGAACATGATATTTAATAAATAGAGGTAACACACAAAAAGTCCCTTTGGACGTAATTTAAAGTCTGAAACTTTTTTTTTAGAATGGATCTGATTCAAACAAATTTTAGAGAGAGAAATTAACTACTCAATTTCCGAATTATGGAAACGGAATTCTTGAAGTCTTATTTTAACATATTTTAATGGTTTCGCAACTGGAACGTAAATAAACAGTGCTTTAGTATCTAAACAAATTAAAGTTGCTTTTACTCTCAAGTTTCTGTTACGTTGAAGATAAGAATTTTTTTAATCTTTAATTAATTAAAATAAGTGATTACCTTAGTAAAAGTATCTTTCCTTGCTTTGAATTATCCAGTTTCATTGCTTCTAAGTAGTAGGCAGAAAGTCTGTTCAGATGCGTTATTTGCTTTTTATTCTTTTATTTACAATTTTTCTAAACTGTTTTTAACACTTAAAAAAGTTCGATTCTTGTCAAAAATACTAATCATAAAATAGTATTCGGATTCAAATGTATTTAACAACATAATATTAAATTCGTTCATGAAAAAAAATGTTTTCTCGCTACGATTTTCACGAATTAGATTCTTTTTATATCTTTCTGCTCAACGATAATTTAATAATATATGTGTTCAGAGTTTAGTGTTTTTAGAAATTATCCAAAGTATCTAAACTCTTCGTTGACGTTAAGCGAATTATAGCTAAGTAACAACTGAAATATGGGAAGGGTGTAAGAGATCCTTTATTAAAACTAAATAAACATAGAAGAGACACCTTTGCTTACAACCCAAAACCACTTGTGGCGAGATAACCTAAGTTGGCAATTAGTGAAATGTACAATTTAAATTAAAATAAGCTAGTAACCGAAGACTACACAATCAATTTAACGCTAAGTTAGCTCAAAACGTAACCGATGTGGAATCGGTTATAGCCGAAAACATCGGGGACGAAAACGTCACGGAGAAAACAACGCAAGGCCAAAATGTCGTGGTACAAAACATCGTGGGAGAAAATAAAGTAAGGAGAAAATATCGCAGTTCTAAAATATCGTGGTACAAAATATCGTGGTACAAAATATCGTCATCGAAAATAAAGCGGTTCAAAAACTTCGCAGTTTAAAAACATCGTCGTCAAAAATATCGTGGTACCTACAAATCATCGCATGACGATAACATCGCAGACAATGCGTTTTTCAGACTTTAATAATTGTAAATGGATATTCGCTTGTTCGCGCAAGATGGAAAGAAGGATAATTTTTGCTTTCATAGTTTTTATTAACTAATAAATTTATAAAAAAAAGATAAAAAATTTAAACAGAACAAGAAATAATTTGCACTATAAAAGTATCAGATTAACAAAAGTGAAGAAGATAATCTCATAATTAACTTAGCCATTTTTTATAGATAAAGTCATGCAGTTACTTATCTTCCTTTTCTATTCTTTTTTAGATTATACTGTTCATGAAAAATTACGAGTAAAACTTGTAGAGTTTTACTTATTTAATTCTAAAGTTCTAACTTAGAACCCCACTAACACTAACAAGCAAATAATTGCTTAAGTGTGTGAACAAAACACGTAAGACTTAAGAAGGTTTTACAACCCTTTATTTTTCAGCTTATTTACAATCATTTGTTACTTGAAACTTTACATAAAACCCCCACTCCTTGAACTTAAATAATAATGAATTTAAATTAAACTTAACTTGCTTAACTAAGCTATCTGAAAGGTATAGCCGAAGCTATCAGAAATCTAAATAGTTGGCCCCTAAGTATTAATTTAATCGGAGAAGCCAAGTAAGAGCCTAAGGTATGGCCGAGCGTAGTAACTGAGAGGGAACGTAGGCAAAGGTAAACGAGCGCTAGTCAAGGAATCAGACTCTCTCTCTCTAGAAGTCAGTGAAGTATCGACTTAAATGGTACTCTTTCTCATTTGCGTTTACTGCGTTTCTGAAATTACATTCTGGCAGGAAATTGTTAGCGGAAATTAGAATAAGATAGGAAAGATACAAAACTTAAAATAACTGCTAAAAAACTTAGGATATACCTTACAAACTTTATAAAAATTAATTTACTAATGATCTTTGTTAGTTAACTGTGTCAGTTTAAATTTCTATTAAGTGCTATAAGTTGCGTTAATTTTCTATGCTTAAGTTTCCATTTTACATTTTCAACAAATATTTATTAGTTAATAAAAAATATTAAAGTAAAAATTATCTTTCTTTCCATTTTGTGCTCACAAATCATTATGTGAGTATCCTTTTACAATTATTAAAGCCTGAAAAACGCATGTCAGCGATGTTATCGGCTTGCGATGATTTGTAAGCACTTTAATTTTTACGAAGATATTTTCGACGACGATGTTTTTAAACTGCGAAGTTTTGAACCGCTTTATTTTCGGCGACGATATTTTGTACCAATTTGCTTTAGAACTGCGATATTTTTTCTTGTTTTATTTTCTCCGACGATGTTTTGTTCCACGACGTTTTTGCCTTACTTTGTTTTCTCCGCGACGTTTTCGTCCGCGATGTTTTCGGCGGACACCGTGGAATTCAATTGTCGGCATTTATAATGCATGGCATAAACATAATCACGCGTTCATTCTGGCCGGAAGTGGAAAATAAGAGATGATAGTAAAGTTTTAAAATAAAATAAAGGTTAGTCTATTTAAGATCCTTATAAAATACAATTATATAATAAATTATAAAATATAAGTTCTGCTAGGTTGTAGAGTGATATTGCTGCATAGACATTTTGCAGTTGTTTCGTAGTATGACAGAAATACTGACCAGCTTCCTATAGGAAATCCTCTAGAAGACCTCGAATAAGGTCCTGCGCATCTTAGACGAAAGCCTAAAATGGTCAGAGGCGATCTTTGAATGTTTTGTTTTAATTACTGAGTCTGAATTTTTAACACGAGGAAATAGCTTCGAATAAATATTTTTGGAAATCTTTAATACTAAAATATTTTAGATTAAATTACAAAGAATACAAAGGCTAAATAGGCTGTAGTAGTAGAAAGTTCATTTCCAGAAGTCTGCTCTAAGATAGCAAGGAAGTGGCCATAAAAGGCAGAACACGCTCTGTCTTACAGTCTAAAAATCTAACCTTAAATACATTCGCACTAATTTGCATTCTTGTGGGAAAATGGAAGAAGTGACAATACAGATCCCAAACGTAAAATAACTGGTTAATTAACATAAAGAAGCATCACACTTAACACTTACTTCATTTCTACAAAAGAAAAATTGTTTACTAGTTTGCTTTCCTGTTTTCTTGTTCGTTATTGCCCCATACCATGATTCTTCATGCCCTGTTGATTATAAGAAAATAACATGAAAAAGTCAGCTTTTTTTTTCATCCAGTGTAGGAGAATTGTTTTCAAAAAGCGGAAAACTGTATACATATGCAGATCATGTTATAATAAATTGGGTGTTGAAATCAACAAACAATAATATCTTAAGCTGTGTGTTTATCATACTTACATGCGCTTCAGATGTCATTTAGATACATACTAAAAGACTTCCTGCTTACTGAAATTCTCTGCATGTTGCTGAGATCAATCAGAGCGGTAAATCTTTGAATCTTGAATGTACACAACTAATGAAGTGTTTAATTGCGAAAGCTTTCTTATAATACTTCTATTTACTTTCATTTCTGCTAACAGGTTTTTGTTCTTTTGAAAATCGAAGGAAAGCTATTTCTCCTCCTAACATGAATATACAATAAGAAGATCCTATGATATTCATCTGCCTCCGTTTTCTTACTGTATACTCCACTGCTTTAAAATGTGTTCTTGAACTATATAAACTTCTCTAATCATAAAAAAGTGTTTATCAATAAGTTACATTATGAGCCATTTTTATTTCTGTTCTAAAAAAGCAGTTATTCCAATGAATAACAAAAATAAAATACTGATGTTATTATAAACGAAAATTTCATTGTCATTGCCTGTCAAATAAAGTATCAAGATTTTATTATTTCACTTTTCCCTTCCGAGAAAAGTATGGATTAACTTTGCATTCAACAATATTGTATAACAATTGTACCAAAGCTAAAGTGAAAAATTCCAGATTTTTAAATTAATTGAGAGAATCGCAAAATCAAGAACGGAAATAACTCAAAAGACACAAGGAGGAGATTCTGTATTATTATTATTATTGTTCAATAGCACCAAGATAATCTGTTAAATTTGTATAATTTTCCAATAAATTTAATCGATCGATTGTGAAAAACAAGGCTTTACTCTTATTAGGATATACGTTCGTAAAAATTCCTAGCATCGCCTCATAAGAACTTTTATGCTGTCTGAATTTTTAAATTTAATACAGCTGTAGTTCTATGCAATGTAAATGTAAGACAGGTTCCCTTAGAAAGTCCTTCACGAAAGCATCCTTTCCTTAATTAGGTACCCTGGTATGCATTGCCATATTTTAGTAAAAAACTAAAAAATAAGCAGCTGCTGTTCCTCCAGGATTTACTTAACCATGACTTCTTATTCTTAATGGAATTGAACAGTAAAGAAAATGATATTTTTATGATAATTTAGTTTCTTATTATTTTATTAATTTAAGGTTGCACTTTATATACTGCATTGGTTTTGGTATTTAGATCCTATGAGATAACACATAGTGTTGATTTATATTTTATAATGATTATCCATGTTTCTACCGTTAAGATTGAAGTACGTACATATTTGTTGTCGGATTTGATTTTCACATTTATGGTTTTTTATCACTAGTATATTACGGTTGCATTTAAAATTTTGTATTAGCTTCGGTACTTGGATCCTAAAAGATAACACATAATGTAAATTTGTAATTTCTATACACAATTCTACCTTGTTTCATATTTCAGATTCTATTGTTATGCACTGTGAATTGGTAATTGCGTCAGATTTCTATAGCATTTTTAGATTCAACTTTGGTTGTAGATTGCCTCTGTTAAAGCTATCATTGCCTAGAAGGTTTTGATCGAAATCTTGCATGAAATATGGAAATTAGTTAAATCAGTATACCTGTTTTTAGAACTGTTATTGTATGGTCATCTTGCCAATTTGGTTTATATTTTGCAATGACTTTGTAAGTTTCTACAGCTAAGATTGAAGTACATATGCAGTTGTCTGGTTTGATTGTCACAATTATGATTCAAGTATTGTACTGAACCACGATTTTTAATTATTATTAGTATTGAACAGTTAAGGAAATGTTCTTGCTGTAGGCATTTGGGTATTGTTATGGTATTATCAATCTTTATTTTTTTATTAAATTAAGGTAGCATAGTTCATTATGTATTGATTTTGGCACTTGGATCCAAAAAGATAACACCTAGTGTAAGTTTGAAAATTATGTAATCAATTATAATCAGTCTCATATTTCTGATCGCTCTGTTTTGCATTGTGATTTGCTAATAGTATTACATATCTATTGTAATTTCCTATATAACTCTGATTGTAATTTATAATTTTGAGGTTCTTTTAATATGAATGTTAATTTTTTAAAGATTATGTGTCGCTTTTTGTTTTATTTTGTTTGATTCCAAAATTTCTTACGTTTAAGCAATCATTGCCTTGAATGATATAATTGAAATCTTGTATGAAAAATGGACAATATTCGCTTTACTGGTGTATTTGTTCTGTGATTCAAGATAATCTAGAGTCTGCTTGTTAATACAAGGTTTCTAGCTATTTTAATTTTGTTTTACTAATAGTGGCTAGTTAGGTATGAATATGCTGTTGTTGAGTATAAAGGTAATCGTCGGACAGTTGTTCAATTTCACTCATTATCGTAGTTTAATATAAAAATATGGACCTCACTTGAAGTACCTGAATCTTCGTTTAATATACATATATATGATTTTTTGTAGCGTTAGTCTAGTATTGTAAGTTTGCCTTCTATCGCTATAGAATACCACTTAAATCGGTAAAAGACAGGGTTACTCCTGCTCGCTAGTACGTAGTATATTTATAACATTACAAATGATTTTTTGAAGTTGAAGTATTTGATTTTATCAACATATTTCTTTCATTGTGTTATTAATTTTGAAAAGTGTATTTGTAATAACAATTGTATAATAGACTCATATCTATGTCTTGGAAGGCCTTGTTTGCCAATGTATCTTTTGCTTTGAAAAATAAATGCTTGGAGGCAGAGGCTATAATCCATGTGAGGCAGGCGATTTAGTCAGCCTGGTAATGGAGCCTCTGTTCTCTGGTACACCTGTTCCCCCAGGAATTTGAGCTTGAAGAACATCTCTTTCAACTTACAGATTCTCACATTCTGATCCGGCTTATATAGGGTGAACGTGCTAGCCAAGGCATGCCTTACTTTATTCGACGCCCTGGGAGAATTATTTTCGATGGTCTATTCTAAAAAGTAAAAATAAAGAAATCTTGATGGAATATTTCGTAAAAGAATTTTTTTTTTGGTTATTTCAAAGAATCTTGATTATTGGGCGAGGCTCCCCTCTACATTTGGCAGGCCTGAGCAATTGTTTAGCCTTCCTTCCCCCTTAAAGCCACTATTATTACTAGTAAGGGAAACTGTCGCATTGCCTGCAGAACGCTTAGTCTGGTTCTACGGAGAACAGCATTACAGTATCTTATTAAAATAACTCATTTCCTACACATGCAGAAAGAGCCATAATACGAGTGGATGAAAGAAATTAATGTATGTAGTATTCATCAAAATGTCTAGACAATTACCAAGCTTGATTGTGAATTGCAATTTATGCAACGTTATAAAAAATGTTTTGCAGATCATGCAAGGTCTTTGCAAGGTCACATGCATGATGGAAATTACAGCTGCCCATTTCTTTTTTCGACATTTAAAACATAGCCACTATGCCTAAGTATATTAAAATCTCAGCACTGAATATTGTAGCGAAACTTCGCTCATTCAATGAAATTAAACTGGGAACAACACTATTGCAACAAGCTTTAACATTGGAAAGATAAGAACAGCAAATTAACTTACGGCAAATATGACCTTAATACTGTTTCCAGAATGAAGCTCACATTGTTATTACACTATTATTCTTGGATTTAACACTTTGCAACTCTCTTTGCGACCGAGTGGTGAAATCGCTAAACATTGGTTGTTCAACCCGTATTCAAATACTAGGAAAGGAGCTGGCTACATACGATCTTCCGTGGTTTTCCCCATGTTTAATGTGAATGAGAATATGAGTTAGATTCACGGAGGAAGCCTCAATGAGAGAAACCCTTCCCTTAAGCAGATAGCTCTGAGTGTTTAGACTGATAGCCAGTAATTTAATTTTAAAAATAACATTATTAGTTGAACTGATTGTCTCGCCAACTAGCATATTCGAGAAGTGTGTAGTGACTATTCGCTGACTTCTAAAATGCTACAGTAACGAGTTCATACCATTTTATCTAACTTGAGAATATTTACAAGTGACCCCTCTCGGGCTTACAGTAAGCCTCCACTTAGGCTGAGTATAGAAAATAAGAAACTGAACTAATGCTAACTGACTAAAAACTTAGCCGAAGCTTCACAGGAATGACTAAAAGAGTTGGCCCTTATTTAATCCTCACCGGCGGATACACTACTAAGCTCTTCTGCGAAAGTGATTGAGACTTTATCATGGTTCTACCTCATTTACATAAAACGCGATCCTGAAAACTCATTCTGGCAGGAAATTGTAAGTGGGAAACAAGAAACTAATGAAAAGCTGTTCAAAATTAAAAATAACTATTAGCAAATAAAAATTACCTCTACGATATTATACGTATAATAGTTTCAAAGCAGTTTCAAAATGTGTGCTTTGAGTTAATCCTCTAAGCAAAAAAAAAATAATTCAAATAAACATAAATATAAAAAATCTGAAAGGATTCAGATTTTAAATTACGTCCAAGGGGCGTTTTTTAAACATTTTGTATGTTACTTTTATTTATTGAATATCATGTTCTTTGCATTTAAACCATAGAATTCAGTTAAAGAACACTATCGCAAAATAATTTTAAACTGAGCATATCGTTAGAATTTCCTACACACAGTCTCACGCGCTGGAGATAAAAATGTTTTTTTTTTTTTTCTGTACAACGTTGCCATTGCCCGCTTTGAAATCCTCGAGTTTGTTAATCAAAAATTCGTTAAAGTTTTCCAAAATATGAAATCGATAATAAAACAAATTCCAAATTTGAAATTCGGGCTTCCAGATGCCTATATTCGCGGCAGGATGACGGCGTTCAAAATTCGATGGCTTTAGGTACCGTCGTTTTATCACAATGCGAGAAACATACATATATTTATGCACATTCTTCATTATTTAATTTCTTTAAATATAATACAGGGCTGCAATATTTTGTGGCAACAGTTTGAAAAGTGATACAGACTTTAGCAAAAAGATCAGTTACAAGTTATTTCTCCCGCCTTCTTCGCATGCCTCCGTGGTGTAGCGGTCAGCACGCCGCCCGACGCATATTCGAGAAGTCCGTGATTCAAGCCCCGGCGAGGGCGTTGCTCATTAATCATCTCTCCTGCTTTCAAAAAATACCTAACGTCTCTACGCAATAGCCTGCACATTAACGATACAACAATATACATCGAATCTTATAAAACAATAATACATGTAATGTGTAATTATAATTTGCATTGAAACAAGCGTCTGAGGATCTACTTTGTATTTAATGAGTTAATTAAATGATTTAAAGTTAATGAATTAATTATATGATTGAATAAAAGATCATAAGTTAGTTAGTACTCATATTACTTGAGTACAAGACTTGTTAATTTTTCTGTGCTTAAGTTTCCATTTTACATTTTCAACAAATATTTATTAGTTAATAAAAAATATTAAAGTAAAAATTATCTTTCTTTCCATTTTGTGCTCACAAATCATTATGTGAGTATCCTTTTACAATTATTAAAGCCTGAAAAACGCATGTCTGCGATGTTATCGTCATGCAATGATTTGAAGGGACTTTATTTTTTTCCACGATATTTTCGACGACGATCTTTTTAAACTGCAAAGATTTTGAACCGCTTTACTTTCGACGACGATATTTTGTACTACGATGTTTTAGAACTGCGATGTTGTTTTCTTTTTGCTTTATTTTCTCCCACGATGTTTTGTACCACGATGTTTTCGCCTTGCGTTGTTTTCTTCGCGGCATTTTCATACACAATGTTTGTGCCGCGACGTTTTCGGTGGACACCCAGGTGACAGTACGACTTCCTTCAGTTTCGCCCCCGATTTTGCTGTAGAGCACCCGAGGCAACGGGTCCCAGGGTTCCCCACTCCTCTTCCACTGCCATCAACCTAGTGAGAGGATTTCGGCTCGCCATATATTTACAGTGCCCCCATGCCGTTAAGACGCTATACATTTACAAACATTTATGCCTTCTCCGGGATTCGAACCCGAGCACTTCGGTACTGCAGTAAGCTCCTCTGACCGCTGAACATCTGGGCGGCATAGTTATTTTTAAAAGAAAGACGATGTCAGAGTGTAATTTCTCAAAAGGTGTAAAGTAGAACGAAAGTAGTGGAATATTGTGGGTAAGAAATGTTTGGCAAAAACGTCCTATTGTCTTAAAGAATCCAGAAAGTTTTTTAGTGTGGGGATATGTACACGTCCCATCTAAGGGCTATTATGAAGAAATTGATGAAAAAATGTGACGCCTAGTCCAGCCTTTAGATGTGTATATTAACAAACCACCCAGAAGGAAATTTAAAACGACAGTGGAACATGTGGATGTTAGAATGTGGAAAAACATTTACAAAAGGAGGCCAAATGCGTCATGCGAAGGCCAGAAATAGTGTTTGAGTAGATAATAAAAGTATGGAATGAAATTAACTTCGACATAATTCGAAGTTTATTAAAAAATATAGTACGGCTAACAATCTCGATGGAACGTAAGATCATTGTTTATTTGTGGATCAGAGTAATAGTGATGGTGAAGATATTATAGAATTCGATGATGTGCCTGGAGAATGGAAGACGCATCTGACGAGCTTTTCATGTTATCCGATGATGAAAATTTTTAAGTTCAACAGGGTATGCAATTTCTTTTAAATAAACACCATTTAGGTACAAATAAAAATCTAATTTTTGTATGCTCATCTTTTCTTTATTTTTAAATCTATCATTTTTATACCTAGCGTGTAACGTGAAGCCGTAAATTTCGATCTTAATTTTTTGCATTAAAAGTGAGCGTTTTACGCTGGAACATACAGTAAATATACATAACTGTAAACAAAATACAAAATATTCAAACAGCTTTTCACTCCTCCACAAAAACTACTTCATGGTGTTTTGGGACCGTTGAAACCTCGCGTTTCGAGAAAGCTGGGTCGACTATTTCTATGAGAGCGTAGGTGCGTATCTTTAGGAAAAATGCCGAATTGGTGCCGACGATAATAAGGGTGCCGATGATCGGTTTCAGGCAAGAAACTGATCTTCAGTTTGCGCACACTTTCATTATTGATCTTCAGTTTGTGTCGCGGCTGTGTTATGATGATTTCTGTCTTTTCGGACAGCTCCCGACCATAAAGGTG
>KK117608.1:2668-59173 GCA_000611955.2 Stegodyphus mimosarum | reverse complement strand
AAAAAAAATGAAATATTTTATGCTTTACTAGTATCCCTTATTTTTACACGTCTCTATTGTATATGTCCTTAATGCTTTAAAATATTCCTGTAATCATTAATATAAATGAAGAATATAATATATATAAATAATATATATAATAATTTAGAGCATATAATAAAATAATGTATATTGTTGTACATAACAATTTATATGCTTTATTTATTTTGCACTTTTAGTCTGAATATTATGATTTGGCTTTTCTGTCCTGAAATCCGCAAAATCCTAAAATCCACACAACCTCTGGTCCCAAGCATTACGGATTTCTGGACTTCTACTGTATTATTATTATTTATGCTTGTTATGGAGACACCTAACAGGTGGGGCACCGTTGCCTTATGTGAAGGGATACGCAAATTACATACATGCCTTTTCCGAGATTCGAACCGGCGCCCTTCGATACTGCAGTCAGGGTCTCTAACTACGTTCCCGTCTGGGCGCCAAAGAAGTAACCGTTTTTTCACTAATAAGGCCGATAGCGGTGTTCTCAAAATTTTTTTATTATTATTTCCAATTGCGTGCTCTAGCCGTTTACAAGCGTTGGCCACTACCCCAAAGCCGAGTTTGTCTAACCAGATAGCCGGGAGTTGCCACTCAGTAAATCCCCGAGGAGAAAACTTCATTACCAGTTTGCAAACTGTTGTCTCGTTAGACACGCTTTCAACTTGCAAAGATTGAAAAAAGCTTCCGAACAGTTCTGCGCGTAACACTAGCCATAGTTACAATGATATTTCACAATAAAAAATCTCGGTCCTTTTGTGTAAGGAAAGAGAATGTCGATTAAGCTACTAAATTAACATACCGTAACATGCCGGCGTCACCAGGTCAAATCAAAATCGACCTTCCTAAATTGGAGCATTTACCTGTTGTTCGTACCAACAGTCTTTTGCAGCGTTATTCTATAAAAGTGTTGAATATTCTCAATAATCTTACTTTCCTTGCATTTCCCCCCACCCTAACTATTTAGCGCAACGTTCTGAAAATTTAAGAAATTTGATAAGACCCCCCCTCCACATGACTTCCTTGTACTTTCTATTAAATTATCTAATTTTTTGCCGTGCGTCATTTATTTTCACGAATTATTCTAACTTAATTAAACAATCCCTCGAGGCAAGCTGGAAATGACATCCAAAACGGAAAATTTTGAAATTATATATCTCGGTTAATTTTTGTCGAATGCGTTTCAAACTTCATGTAATTTTATATTTTCATAATGAGTATAAAATTTTCCCAAATATAATTATAGGAATAGGGAGCCAGGATCAAAAATTAGATTTCGTTATTTGTCTAATATAAAAACAGACGGGCTTTGTCCCTGAAGGACTATTATTTTCGCTTTGCGATTTTGCGTCGGAAACATCAAAAGTCTGAATCACTTTTCAAACTGTTGCCAACAAATCTTAGAACCCAGTATTATATTTAAAGAAATTTAATAATAAAGAATCTGCATAAATGTATATATATTTCTCCAAATGTGATAAAACAACGGTTCCTATAGCCATCCAATTTTGAATAACGTAATCCTCCATCGAATATGGGCATCTGGAAACCCAAATTTGGAATTTGTTTTATTATCTACATCATATTTTGTAAACTTTTAACGAATTTTTGATTAACAAAGTCCACGATTTCAAGGCGAGCAATGGCAGCACTCTGAGAAAAAAAAAACATTTTTATCCCCGGTGCGCGAGACTGTGTATCGGAAAGATATGATGATTTTAAAATTATTTTGCGATATTGCTGTTGAACTGAATTTTATGGTTTACTGCTGTAAACATTGTCCGTACAATGCTTTTTTTATTTCGTACAAGGAAATAAAAATGCTAAAAATACTGTGATTAAATGGCACACTAAAGCGGACGGTCACCCTGCGCTGTTTCATTCATTTTATTTAGCTTTTTAAATAAAAGTCTATAAAAAGTTGAGTTATAACAGTTAAAACCAAGCAATTTTAACTAGTGTAACTAAAACCATGCGCTCATACGCTAAAATAGCTATTAGTAAATATAAAAAATCTAATGTGGCCAGGACACATTATACCGGTTTATCGTTTGTAAATACAATCCCATTTGCTTATAAGCGTTATGGGTCATTGCTAATTGTAATTTTTATTATTCTATTCTTCCATAAATGGACAATGATAACTGAATGTGCTTATGTACACGTCCGTCCTCAGACTTTCATTTGAAAATATCGCATCTATCGTAATATATCTTCTAATCATAGAGTATTTCGCATTTACAAATCAATTAACATAATAATAACAAACTATTAAAAGCAGCATATCTTTAAATTTCCGGATAAATTTTTATGTGTTGCCATGCGTTTCTTCTTATAGTCGATATATTACTTATATTCACTACATTATTTCTTCAAAAATAATATGTGTGGATAACATTGGGTGGTAGCATCTTTTTATTTGAAAAGTGATTCAAAACAAAAATGAAACGAACACAAAACTGAGGACTGAGGCTTAATTGCTTCATAACGAAAGTTCGTCTTCACAGTGGGTTTATTATGATTGCATTTGGCATAATTCCAAGAATTTGAACTCGGAACTTCCAGTAAAGTATAATATTCGATTTATCAGTTTTAGCCAGAATCTAAAGGGTTGTTTGTTTTCATTGGTATAAATTTCTTACATACTGAAATTGGAAAGTTTTAAATTACATTTTAATATAGTTTCCCATTAAAAACTGTTATGGGCTTTAAGTAGAGTACCACTTCCGACTATCCACTAAAGTTAGTTATGGACTTCCTGTAAAGTACCACTTCCGGTTGTCCAATTTTACTTAAAATCTAATCAACTCCTTAAATGAATGTAGAAAGCTTAAATACGGAAAGTACAAAACGTTGGAAGTTTCATATGAAAGTTATCATGCACGAAAAAATCGTCTCACATACATAGACATACAGACAGACAAACATCACTGAAAAATATTAAAAACGTGTTGTGGGCACGAGCTTATTCGCTGAAAACTCACTATCGACTTTTTGGAGTGAAAACATTACCCATACATGTAGATTTAGCGGGAGGTAAAAAACTGTTGAATTTAGCATGGGGTAATATCCGGAAGTTATGTAATAAAGTGGAGCCACCGAAAGCACGTAGGTCAGGTTTGACTGTGTGTATAAATACAAATGAATTATAGTTAAATGACATCAACAGCTAAAGAGTACTTGTTTAAAAAACTCTGTTGTGTGCACCACATGACTTTCTTGTATGGAATATTAAATTATATGCAATTTTTCCTGCCATTAATTTAAAATTATTGGATTGAATTAAATCTACTTCGTCGATAGCGCACAAACCGCGATAGAATAAATGCACTTTGAAATTCATTATATTTGTTTACCATAGCGACATTCCGGCGCTAAGTTCACGTAACAGCGTTACATCTAATTCATTTTATAACTCAGAATGCATAAAAATTACATATTCTGGAGAATTATGTAATCGTTGCCACATGTTCTATTGAAATACTGTAATAAATCTAAAACGATGTATAAAAGAAATAAAAAAAAAGAAATAAACGCTTTTTCACAGACGATTCAGTATTTCTCATTCAATTAATTCAGTTCTCACTTCACGACAAGGCCAAAAAATACATAAAAACTCAAAATATCTATATTAAAAATTACTAAGTAAATCTTAAACACTTATTTCCTCGAATAAATTCCAGAATGGATTAAACATGATTTAATTTGATATAATAAAAGAAGGCGGTATCTTTGTTATTGCGAAGCTTAGTTTTTCTAGATTGGCAACAAATCCACTATTCTGCTAAGTTTCAAATGTAAAGAACTATGGCTGTTATGAAAATAATTAGCCTTAGCCGCACTTAAACATTTAAATTGTTGATAATTCTACAAATATTGCATGCAGATTTACTAAAGATATAAAAATCTTACCCGGAAGTTAAGAACAACATAATTCAATCATTTTTAAAGCAAAAAATGCGCAATTTACCAACGTATAAGAATAAAAAAAAAACTGAGCTCACTGAGCCGAGTAACAGAGTGGGTATATATATATGTATATATTTACACTCATGTCCATAAATTAAGGATAATTCGGAGTGACGCGGAAATCGAACTCTAAAATAAATATACACCTGTAAAATCACTACACACATCTTCAAGAATCATATGCAAATTTCAGGAAGTAACCAGATGACACGGTCAACCAGATGGTACGTCACAACGACGAGAGTGTAAGAGAGTGATATATAAGGAATACAAGCAAAGAAGTAAAATTGTTCGCAGGCGCTTTATAAGCATTTCAGTGCAATAACCGAATAGTTATGACACAAAGGACGCATTTGGATGATTTTTTACGTGGTAGAATGATCGGCCGTCTGGAATGGGGGCGTACCCAACTGGAAGATCAGACGAATGCGTTCTTTTATTATTGCGAATTAAATCATGCTTAATCGATTCTGGAATTGATTCGAGGAAATAAGTGTTTAAGATTTACTTCGTAATTTTTAATATAGATATTTTGAATTTTTATGTATTTTTGCCTTGTCGCGAAGTGAGAACTGAATTAATTGAATGAGAAATACTGAATCGTCTGTGAAAAACTGTTTCTTTTTGTTTGTTTGTTTAATTTATTTTACACGTCGTTTTAGATTTATTATAGTATTTGAATAGAACATATGGCAACGATTAAGTAAATCTTAAGATGATATACGTAATTTTTGTGCATTCTGAGTTATAAAATGAATGAGATATAACGTTGTTAAGTGAAGCTAGCGCCAGAGTGTCGCTATGGTACATAAATATAGTGAATTTTAAAGAGTGGCTTTATTCTATTGTGGTTTATGCGCTATCGACGAAGTAGATTTAATTCAATCCAATAAGTTTAAATAAAATGCAAGAAAAATGCGTATAATTTAATATTCGCCTTGAAATCCCAGTTTCTGCCGACACTATAAGAACTTTCTCCGCGTACATTGAAGTCTAAAGATGCACACATTACTCAGTGATTCTGCATTTGGAGGGTTAAGAGAAAATGACACTTTTCGCCTAGGTTAATTTCGTTCGAATAATCCTTCACATAATTGTTTCCATTGTGGTGAGGGCTGCCTGCCCGCGCACGTCATATGGTGTTCTTCAGTTACATTTGCTAGTCCACCTTTCTTCAGCCCCGAACTATTCGACCATGAATGAAACATCCAGAAGACTTTGACAGGTTAAGTCAAAGGTCTATAGCATTATGTTCGGGGTGTCGAATGTGATTTGGTTGGTGCATATATTTTTCAGAGGTACAGAAGGGGACACTTAATACGATCACTTTCCTCCAAGGCTGTTTTGATAGCATTAACCGAATGATAGCATTCGACGACGAGAAAAACAGTATCCTTCAAAGTAACGATGGAATTGATCTAATTTAGGATAAATATATATCAAGAAACGTATTAATTAACAAAGGAAATATGGCGTCCTTTAATGTGATCTTGTTTCTGAAAATCGTGGACACTACATTTAAAGTTCACACAGAGACGCTTAAAAAGGGATCAGTATTTTATCTTTATATTCTGGACTGGTGGGGGGGAGGAAGCGGAAACATAACACAACTGTTTTCAATATTTAAGTCTTCAGATTGTCAGCCCATTAGATACGTTATTTCATGTACACCTAAATTTCGTAATTAAATCTAAACTTTCAAAAGATCCGTTATTTTGATATTGCTGGTTCACTGGGTGGTGGCTACGAAGGATTTTAAATGAATATTTTTATACTGTTATATATATATATATATATATATATTGCAGAGGGTATTCACTCAGTTTTGTAACGAATTTGATCTTCTCCATGAATTTAAATATAATTTTTGAAATATAAACATGATTCTCATTGAATTAGAATAAGGTTTAATTATCGTCTGCAATATTAAAAGTATGCTTTTCTTTAAAATGTCGCTGAAAAATAAACAATGGATCGAAGGGTATATTTTTGTGCTGTCCGCAGAGAAATACTCTTATTCAATTGTTAAAAAAAGTTGTGAAAAAAAGCATTTTAATATTTCGACACGTAAATTAAGTGACATAATTAATATGAAAGGAAAGAAACGTCAAAGTTTACACCTGACTGTGAAAGA
Source organism: Stegodyphus mimosarum (assembly GCA_000611955.2). Taxonomy (NCBI): domain Eukaryota; kingdom Metazoa; phylum Arthropoda; class Arachnida; order Araneae; family Eresidae; genus Stegodyphus; species Stegodyphus mimosarum. Next base: position 53,031 of record KK117608.1, on the reverse strand, counting down.
GGCAAAGACTGCATGAGTACGTACAGTTCTTATTAAATCTAAAGTCGCATTTCATGTTTTAAAGGAAAATCCAGCCCCCCAAAGAGCTATTTCAAAATCTTTAAATATCTCTGTAGGAACTGTGAACAAAATTATAAAATCTGATTTAAAGGTAATAATAAAAATTAAAAAAAAAACATAATGTTCATCGTCTAACGCCAAAACATGTTTTTCGGCGTAAGACTATGTGCAGATTGCTGTATGAAAATTATTTGGCAGGTGAAAATTAGAAATGTATAGTTACAGTTCATGAGGCGTGGATATACTTATCTGATTGCAATAAAAAAAATCGATTTACTACCGAAAAAGAGGAGAAAAAGACTTAAATGTTGTTTTATGGTTTTATGGTAAAGGTTTTATGGTTATTACTGGATTCTCTTATAACGGAAAACTTAAAATAAGGAAAGTAGAAAACAAATGTCAAAAGTCATTCGGATTACTATCAGAAATATGTTTCAACACCTATATTTAAAGAAGAAATTCCATCTCTTTATCCGAACAATCTTCACTGTGTTAAGTTCCATCAGGATAAGGCTCCAAGCCATACCTCTAAATCTACCGCTCTATTTTTTGAAAAAATTAGAAATGAAACCGCAATTGAACCTATTCCCTTTAAACGTATCTCACTCGAGTTCCCCGATGTGTTTCTTGTGAACCATTATGCCTTTGGACTTTTAAAGCAAGCTCTTTATAAATGGCATCACAAAATATTGCATGGACATCAAAAGATTTTGAAGGAGGAGTGGAATAAAATTAACCTTGACGTTTTAAGAAAAGAATTGGAAATCCAGATGTAATATAGTTCAATAAAAGGGTTATCAGATCGAATATATTAGAGAATAAAATTTTAAGGGTTGTTTATACATATAAATCTTTGAAAAATTGTTACCGGAATGTGTTGACACCCTGTATATACACTGCTATAGATAGTAGTACTATATTATACTATGTATGTATATTGCTGCATATAGTAGTATATTATAGCTTTCGTAGCTTATCTTCCTTCCTTTCATTGTTATCTCCTCAGCACTGGCTTCTCTTTCATCATTTGCACAAGAAGAAGGTTCTATATTTAAACCTTCGAATCTAGTCCTGCAAATTTATGAATATTACGCTAATTCTTATTACATTAGCAGAACCCATATCTACACAAAAAAAATTCTCAAAAACAATTTTTAATTGAAAATTGTTGGAATTTAATATAATATTGTAAGGTTTTAGTTAAACTAACAAAGTTTTATTTTAATTTAAATCTTTCTATCTCTTCTCAGTTTCAACTTCCCGTCAGAAGAAGCGCGCGTTTTCAGCTTATGCTAATTTGAAGTAGTGCCAAGTACTATTTAAACGAGAGGTAGAAGCCTCTTAGTGTGAGAGAGTTTTTAGTCTTAGATCACGGTCATTCTGTTCGAAGTTCGCCTGAGCAGCTAGCAGCTAAATTATAAGCCATAGTGCTTGCTACGTGATTGCTTATTGAAATAAATCCAAGTGCGCTAGTATTAGTAATTCTTGCTACGCACCATTTAGTTAGAGGCCAACTCCGCGATTAGCGCTCTGAGAAAAGATTAATTAAATTTCTATTTAGCTTTAGTTTAAATTTATCTGATTGTTCATTTAGGCCCAAGTGTGGTCTTTTACTTTCTGTATCCCTCCCGAGTTGGGAAGTGATTTGTAAATAATATTGATTTAATAAAAGAGGATTTTAAATCCCTTTCAAGTGCAGTTATTCTTAAGCACAGTATCTACAACCAGAACATAGCTGCATTCAGCTCCCTGTTCCAGATCAGGACTTTAAGGAGTTACTTTAAGATGTTTGCCAAGAACATGCACAGAACACTCGGTCCTGACAATATTGCGAAATTCTGTCTAAATTTCAAAGCTTAAAAGGCAAATAAGAATTTATGAAAATTTCACGTAATTTTTAAAGAAATCTCAGTGACGTAATATCTTGACGAAGTCAAAATAAATAAAAATGAAACTACAAATGTCACTGTAACTGTTACTGATAAAGACTGTATTTAAAAGCAATAACGTTTTATTTTCACATTTTAAAATCAACAATATATAAAGATGTAATTATGACACAAAAGTAACAAAATGCTAAAATACAAAGTAATAATTTCTAATGAGTCACAGAAAAAGACTATAAAAGTTCTCGTCACATAGGGAGATATTTTAGGGACAAACAATTTGGTGCAACTTTTCCCAATTTTTTGAAAGGTAGAAAAACAATCATCCATTTTGTGATTGCTACAGAAACACGAATTTTAATTGTCGTAATTGCTATTTTTTTCCCAAGAGGCTATAATAATGGAATTTCGGTATTTTGTAAGTTTTATTTTAATTAACACTTGTTGCTTATATTAATGTCGTGCTATACTCCTGTTGTTTCAACCGCTTCGTCAAAATATGAAAATGAGACGAGTTTTAAACTGGGTTGTAGCGATTTGGAAAGCCAATCAGACGCTAGCACCACGAAGGAACTGAAATATCAAAATCTAGCCCCCCGGGAGCTCTTTTGCTAGAATGGTACGGTATTTAACGATTTAACAGTACCACAGTCTAGTACCAAAGCCTTTAATCCTTAGAATGGCCACGGTCTTCGCTCACTTTTTTGCTTAGAAAACCGGAATGCCTGAAATTCCATTTGAGATTCACATTAATTTCTTCTTTCTCCTCCTTCATTAACGAATAACGAGGTGTGACGGTTTCAAAAAATATCCTCTCTAGTTCCTAACAAAGAAGCTTCCATTAGCCGAGTGTATACCATGTCACCTTTAACCTAGAGATAGGGAACTATAAAAGAATCCTTTTATGAACTGTCTACAATAAAGATGAACTGAGGCAATGCATTTGGGAAAATTGCCCCTTAAGGCAATAGTGTACTTTAGGGGAAGATAGATCATTGGCCATCTCTGGAGTTTTAGTCGTGAAAGAGTTAACGTCGCCAACGATATCGAGAACACGTACGCTGCATTTCCTATGAGTACCAACAGATGGCGACACAAACAAGAAGCAAAGATTGAAAATTCGCTCTAACCTGAAGATTACTACACATTAAGAATCTTAAGAGAAAGGGCAGTGCCTCCTAAATAGGAGAGCAATCTAGGAGAATCTAGGAGGCAATGGAAGGGGACTGGCAATTCCATTCGTTCCTCTGAGTACGACATGAGTACTTTTTCCACCAGTGGTGAGTTTCTCCTTTGCATAAGTGTTCGCGAAACTAAACAAATCAGCAGCTAGGATAAAACTTAACCACGTAAAGCGTAAATGTTTTTAGTTCTGTGTTGGGTGAAATTCCCATGAGAAACTGAGTTAACTTGCGTTTGTTACTTCTGTATTTTGAAATGCAGATCCTGGAGAAGATATGGATGTTTGTAAGTTTATACTTGTTGGTGTTACTCGTCTCTTGACTAGAGTTGGACAACTTGCCGTGGAACTGAACCGATTCACTTTAGTGAATTTCGGCGATTCCAGGAAACCGAGTTCTAGCTCTTTTACAGTTTACTGAGAAATTTTATTAGAAGCGTGCCGGGATCTGCTGTTCGCTAATGAGCTGATTCATTTAACTGAGCGAGCGAACTCCGAATTTGCGGAAAAGACGCAGAAGGGAGCTGGAAGCGTGCCAGAGAAACTCGATTCTCATTTTAGGGAAGAAAAGAATGTTTATCTTTCCATGTTAAAAAGTGAGTTTAATTTTAATCATTTCACAACTTCTTGAATTTTTTTTATTCTAGAATTTCATTGTTATTTCTATGTAGATAAGAAGTTTTCCGGAATTTGGAAGCTACTGTTGAAAGAAATCACTTGAGGGAATTAGCATTTGACGGAGTAGATTCTTCCAGTCCTACTCCTGATTCGATTCTTTTCATTATCGCTCCAACTTCGCTAACCGATCCCGATCGCAGTGCTAGTTCAATTCTTTCCTCTCTTCGCTCTATTTTTGATAGCCGCTCTTGATTCACCACCCATTCCGGATCTTTTTCATCGAGGTTATTTCTATTGGGAGGTGAGTCACGAAAAAGAAGTGATGTACTTCAGTGAGCGAACTGTTCTGATCCGATCCCATAAACGAGCGGTTTTGTCTGTCTCTATTGCTTTGGTGTTTGGAGAAGAGGAGCTGGAAATCCTTGGATGCTTTGTGATTTTCATCACTGACACTGAGGCACAGATTCATGGTTATTGCAGTGGGAATATACTTGTTCGACCAATGGTGAAATTCTGCTGTTCCGTACATTTCTGCTTGTACCTGTACACTTGTAGTCCCACACTGATTGGTATAGTGATCATTGTATCGTTGGACACGGAGAAGCGTACAGTGTCTGTGAGGCATGCAGGCATTTAAAATACTGTCAAAAAATATTTACGAGTGGTTTGGTGATAAAGGAGGAAGGATGATAGACCCTTTGATCCGTCCACTGTGGTTTTCTCCATCGAACCTGGGGTGCAGTTGCACAGCTAGTGCATCTAGAGTATACTTGTGCAACTAGTGTTCAAATTCTGGTGTTTCAAAACTTCCTTTTCTGTATTCATATAATGTTCTGATCGCACCTCCCCGCAGTGCTCTCACATAAAATTGGCGCAGAACTGAACTGAAAAAAGCAGCAGAGCTTTGCCTGTACGATCAATGGTGAATTTCTGCTGTCCCACCCAGTTCTGTACGTACTTATAGCGTTATGATTTTGTAAGTTAAAGCAGAGTTAAAAATTTGTCTGGCGAGTTGGAAGGTTTGACTAGTATTTGGAATTAAGCCAATTGAAGAATAACGCAGAATTACTTATGTATAAATTTACTGGTACATAAGTTCTCAACATGCATCAGTAACCTTAATATACTAATAACTGGTTGATTGAAAGATAGCAAACGCTTTCGAATGGCAGGGGGAGAGGAAATATTCAATGAAAAATTCGGTGTAAAAGTTGCTTTAAAAAAACTGGTTGTTCCAAATAGCTACACGTGTGATAAGTCTTTTACGAACTCGAAACTCTATATTACAGCCTTTAAACTGTACATCAGAAACTGTTGTTCTTTACTGAGTTTGACAACCCTCACCAGTTTCTTCTGGCAAATTTTCATTCACACTACAGTAGTCCCTTTTATAACGATGTCACAGAACTTGTTGGATGTCGAAAATTCTGGTGCCTGATGCATTCATGACAATAATGCTACTTCAAAGTAATTTTTTTTTCATGGCTGAAGTACATCGATGTTAAGCTGGATGGCCTTACGAATGCTGGCTGATATACTGAGCTGCCATTTTTTCAAAATCCTGTAAAATATAAAAGGAAGAGAATTAGCATGAATGAATGTGAGCTGTAAATGGAAGTTAGTTCTATTACGTATGAAAAAATTGGAGTACAATTCCACATACTAATTAAAACCATATACACCACCGTGTTTTTCCGCTTTTTTACTGGTTGGTTCCGCTTCGAAATAAAGAAAGTATTGTAATCACGAAAAATTCCGGGTATCATGTTTCGACGAAAATATCCATTTTAACCGCTATCGAATGCAATTTAACGATAGTCATGCGTGACATCTGTACCTAAGGACATAATAAAGGACTCTTTTTTCCCCAAGCGAATTATAAAACTGATTTAAAATGAATTCAGAAGAGATTTTTTCATGGCGTCAATGCGTACCTACTTATGTACCTCCCATCACTCAAAAAGGAGTAGCCTCAGAACGTCAAAATTTTCTATACAAAATCTATGTAGATCTATTCTATGTAGATTTGCACCTCCTATTTTGGTTGCTATCGGCTGCACCAAAAGTGTATATATATACACACACACATATATATATATATATATATAACCATATACACACACACACATATATATATATATATACACACACACTCTGCTACTCGGCTCAGTGAGCTCAGTTTCTTTATTCTCGTATGTTGGTAAATTGTGCATTTTTGTCTTTAAAAATGATTGAATTATGTTGTTCTTATGTTCCGGTTGAGGTGTTTATGTCTTTAGTTAACTTGCATGTTATAGTTGTAGAATTATCAGCAATTTAAAAGTTGTTCAAGTGCGGCTAAGCCTATTTTTTTACTTCCTTGTACGAAGTAAAAAGGGATTGTAATCGCGAAAAATTTCGGGTACCATATTTCAACGAAAATATCCGTTTTGACCTCTATTGAATGTGGTTTAACGATGTTTTTGAGTGACATCCGTGCGTAAAGACAAAATAAAGGACTCTTCCCCCCCCATATAAAACTGATTTAAAGTGGATTCTGAAGAGATTTTTTAGTGTCGTCTGTGCGTGGGTATGTATGTATGTGTCTCGCATGATTCAAAAACACTAGCCTCAGAACGTTGAGATTTTGTATATACGGCTGCTATAACATGTAGATGTGCACCTCGCATTTTGGTTGCAATCGGCCGTACTTAAAGTATATAAATATTATGGGCATATATATACACTCTGTTACTATGTTATTACTGTTTTTGCGTACAAATTGTAATTTTAATTATAAAAATTGTTTTAACTGTACTTATTGGTTTATGTTTTTCTATATCTTTCAATTTTTAATGAAACTATTTTGAATTTTTATGTATTTTTGCCTTACCGCGAAGTGAGAACTGAATTAATGAGTAGCGCATGCGCATTAGGTAAGCGGCGCTGAATCGTCTATGAAAAACTGTTCAGTTTTTATTTGTTTAATTTCTTTTATACATCGTTTTAGATTTATTATAGTACTTGAATAGAACTTGTGGTAATTCTTCAGATGCTATAATTTTTACGCGCTCTGAGTTATAAAATAAATATGATGTAACGCTGTTAATTGAATCTAGCGTCTAATTGAATTTAACCTAATTGAATCTAAGTGTGGCTATGATAAATAAATATAGTGAACTTTAAAGAGTGCATTTACTCTATTGTGGTTTATGCGCTATCGACGAAGTAGATTGAATTCCAAATTCGTTAACTTTTAACTCAGTATGTTTAAATCAAATGCAGGAAAATTGAGTATAATTTAATATTCCGTCATGGAAGTCATGTGGTGTATACATCAGATTTTTTACCTTAGCAGCCATATTTGTTTACATTTGAAACTTAACAGAATGGTGGATTCGTTGCCAATATAGAGAAACTGAGCTTCGGAACAACAAAGTAAAGTCTTCTTTTATTATTACGAATTAAATTATGCTTAATCGATTCTGGAATTATCATGTAAGTTATTAAATTATCCCATCTATTGACTCAGCATAGCGTCCACAACAAAATATGTCAGTTTCTACGCCTTCAGCGTCATTTTGCAGAGAGACCAAACGTAAACTTTCAGTTTTGTGCACCGAAAAATCTGCCTTCTTGCTCGCTGGCCGAATTGCTTGTTTTTGCGTAGAAACTGTAATTTTAATTGTAAAGATTGTTTTTAAATTTTTTAACTGTATTTGGTGTTTTATGTTTTTCTATATTTTTCAATTTCTAACATAGATATCTTGAGTGTTTATGTATTTTTGCCTCGTCGCGAAGTGAGAACTGAATTAATTGAATTAGAAATAAATCTCTAATGAAATTCTAGGAAATAAGTTTAAATGAAATGCAGCAAAAAATGCGTACAATTTAATATTCCGTACAAGGAAGTCATGTGGTGTCCGCATCAGATATTTTACTAATTTTATCGTTCCAAAATGGCGAGCGAAAACGTACACACATTTTTATTTCCGATGAACGCGGTTATTGTTACAATATAACAGATGAAAAGTAGTCATGAACAGGCTACAAATAATTATTCCAGTATTATTTCTTTAAAAGAAACCTTTATTCTAATAAGAATACAAACTAATTAATATTAACATTTACACTATCTAATATCCTCATTTCTACTTCCCTGTAACTGAAATTTCTCCCTTTCTTATTATTGTCTGAGCTACTTCTTAGGCCTCAGATTATCCATAAATAATTATAAAGGAGAATGGGCAGTAAACTTGGGAAAATCGTAGTTCATGTAGTTCAAATTAGTTCATGTTTCCTTTATCGTGATGGAGCGGCTGTTATATCAGGCTGGCGTAAAATTCAACTTTTAGAATGGAAAGCATCGGCGTGACCTTCGCGGGTAGTTTGCGAGAGATTTTCTTTGTTAGTAAGATGAAAATTATTACCACTTAGACGAATCCATTTTAAAAATTAAGGGAACTGATTCTCTGAACGCAGTGAGAGAGGGAAGAATTACACGAATATTTTTAAAGAATTTAGAACTTGGCTCTGAAAAGCTAGGGGGAAACGGTATCACTCTGAGGTAATCATATTTATTTTTCAAACTGTTAACTCTGAAGCTTGTTTTAAATGCTGGCTTTTCAGAACGTTTGAATTTGAACTGCGCCTAACAAGTTTCACGATAAGATAATAATATCAATGAGGGTACATTTTAAAAGTATTTTAAATCGTTTTAGAAGATTGAAAATAAACATTGAGCAATATTTTTAATCAAAAAAAAAAAACACGAATTTTAAAACGTATGATAAAATTAATTTTTGTTAGATGTCATTTTGCAGTTGTAAGCAGTACAAAGTGTACAATTAACTGTACATACCAAATGTGTATGTTAATCACTTCTCTACAAATCTATATGGAATTACTACGATTACCTGCAAGGCACTTTGCTGCATACTTCTATTTTTATCTGTATAAGGTATTTTCCGCGCTTTCTAGCATGTCTTCGTGGTGTAGTCTTCAGCACGCTCGGTGCGTATTCGACAGGTCCGTGGTTCGAGCCCCGGCGAAGGTATTGCTCATTTTTCATCTTTCCTATGCTTTAAAAAAATACCGAATGTTTACACTAGCGCCCGAGCTAAAAAGAATGGTGGATGGTTATTCTCTATCACCAGGATTTGGCAATTGGGTAGCCTAATCCCCACTCGCCCTTTAAAAGGGGGGTATGTATGGTATTTCTCCCGCCTTCCTGTCATGCCTTCGTGGTGTAGCGGTTAGCACACTCGGCGCGTATTCGAAAGGTCCGTGGTTCGAATCACAGCGAGGGCATTGCTCATTTTTAATGTTTCCTTGCTTCAAAAATATCCTTGCGTCTCTACACCTGAGTACGCGAGTATATGAGAACGATAAAACTGATTTTAAACTCAAAGTGGACGTCGGCCAGATGCACGACTTGAAAGGATTTGAGGGGAAATTTAACAACGTATTTCTAAAAGCGTACATAAAAAATAACACAAAGAAGAACTTAAATTCATGTTACTTTCTGCAGAAAACCTAAATGTTGGTATCTGTTGGATATTTCTTTTGGTGACCAATTTGCAATCTAAATACATCGACAGTTAAATATTAAAATTTTCACAGTGACATTGATACAAATAATTGTTGCTGTTCTTAAGTTACTAAGTTAGTTGTTTTTTAACTTAAAATAAAATGAAAACTGCCCGAGAGGGACAAAACTTAAGAACAAATAATGAAACCTGTTCCTCTGTCTTATATTTATTACATTTTTCTGTCAGGCATGCAAAACAATATTTGTATATAAATAACTAAAACTTCTTTTTTTTAATTATTACGCCTTTCAGCTACAACACCTTATGGCGGTTCGATTTTCATTAAAATTATCAAAATTATCAAAGTATCTTCATCACAAATTGTAAATACCTATCGACAGTCTGGTTCTTTTCGTAAATTTAATAATTTTCAACTGCGATAAAAAAAACTGTTTGATTGTAAATATGCTCCCAAACAAATCAGTTATTCGTGTTGTAAAATTTCGTAACTGAGAATATTTATCTTTCGACGAGTGCTAATAAAATGTACTCGAAATTTTATCTTCAAATCTTTGAATAAAATTTATGTTACGGGGTAAAATAATCAACTCCCTGTCTAGAATTTTTGAAGAGTTGCTCGCGTTCTTTCTGGCGAAGAGCATAATGTGAAACTGGACTCCAAACCACTAAAATCTTATACTTCAATACGTCGTCTTCTGAGTAGAGTCCACGTTATGTGCTTCCAAAAAGAACACACCGACTTTACAGTACAATGACTAGATTTAATTGCAATTAAAACTGAATGTTCTGCGTGAAATGGTGAGATGCGTTTTGTAAATAGCCGATACGCCATGCCGAGTTTGTGCTATTCTCTGATTTTTTTTTAAAACAAAAACAGATTGATGTGTAGATGGGGAGAACATTGAAAAAGATTGCAGGAGGATTTCGCGAAAAATTGAACTGTTTTGTCATTTTAATGTATTATATGACCTTTATTTAAAAATTAAAATTTGTGTTTTAAATTGAAGTATGTGTTCTTTTGATAGGTTTATAAAATTTGCTGACTTAACGATAATTCGGGATGGTTTGACGATCTTTTTAAAAAAGAAGTTGCCAAAAATCGACAGCATGCAACCGATAAGTAGCTTTAGCGTTTTCCATTAGCCGTGTGGAAAATGTTTAATTAATTTAATTAATCAGTCGAGGCAATAGTATAGTTAATTTACCTCAATCTCTGCCAAGACAGCTGGATCGATTTGTGCGCGTTGACTGTTTGCAACTTTTCTAACAACGGGAGCTTTCCACACGTGCTTTGTCGGAACTGCTGACACCCATTTTTCGGATTCTTCCACCTCTTCCTCATCGCTGGATTCTGAAGAGGAAGACGACGACAAGTCATCCTCAGTCCCGGATGTATTGAATCCATTGCAGTCCTTGCTGATGTCCAAGGAGCTGCTTGCCTTCTTTTCTTCGAGGATATTGTCTTCGGACTTGATCCTTTTTGTGGATCCCCAAAGCTTCCTGCGTAAGCGAGAATCCATTAAATTTCCTAAAAACTTGAACGGTCCTTTCCACGGTTTTGCATCCTTGGAGATGTTGACGTCTTCACAGCTCGCGTGGGAGGTTGATTTGATATTCACTAGAAATTGAAAAAAAGAAGCAGATAGAAATAAATAATAGTCATCAAGCAAGTAGTTAATTGGCAGTAAAACATTCAGGAGAAGCGGGCGATATACCGTTAAAAGGTCACATTGCTGTTTGGAATGTTAAGGTGACTGGGCAATAAAGCCTTAATTAAATGTAAACATTTTAAGAAGCTGTGGGCACAGTACATGGGGGTTGTACAGCAATAATAGAATCTATTCCTCTCTCTTATATTTATACACTTTTCTGTCAGGCATGCAAAACAAAATTTTTATATAAATAACTAAAACTTCTTTTTAATTATTACGCCTTTCAGCTAAAATGTTTATTATATAAAAAAATATTTATTATCTTGGCATTAAAAAATTAGTTCTTGAATAGTATTAGTAGACGAAGATGGGATTAGTAATTAGTAATGATTGGGATTAGTACTGAATAACATAATGCAGCGGTCCCAAATGTATGCAGAGCGAATCCATATAATTAAAAATAGATGACGTACCAGAGTTAGGAAAGCTATTGTAAATAGATTTTAAATTTTGCTTATTAAGTATTTATTTAATCATATATAAAAAATAGTAATAATATTGCAAAGGGAAAAATTCCAAATATGTATTTATTTTTTATATGAAATCTAAAAGTTCAAGTATTTCTGTTAGTTACACTTTGTATTTCAATTATACTGACAGTTAAATATTAAATTCTTAGACTGACATTTCATTCAAATAATTCTAAAATGTTTAATTAATGATTAAATAACTTTAATTTAAAAGTTGCCCAGACGGTACAATGGTTAGAGGAGCTTTCTGCGGTACTGAAAGGCCCGGATTCGTATTCCGGAGAAGGCATGGAAAGGAAAGTTTGTAAATGTATAGTGTCCGTGCGGCATGGGGGCACTCTAAATATGCTGCGAGCCGAAATTCCTCTCGAGAAGTTGGTGGTAGGAGAAGAGGGGGTGGGATACCCTATAACCCGTCCCCTTTGTTGGTTAGTAGACTTTCCGTCGACCAGGCACTATTCCGTTCGGTTTTCGCCTTAGGTCGGAAGCCTCCTCGGTAGCGTTACGGATTCTCTTCATGAAAACTGGGGGCGGAAATGACGGAAGTTGTATTATAAGGTATTTCTCCCGCCTTCTTAGCATGCCTTCGGGATCTAGTAGTCAGCAATCTCGGTGCGTATTCGAGAGGTCCGTTGTTCGAGTCCCGGTGAGGGCGTTGCTCATTATTCATCTCTCCTGCTTTAAAAAAATACCTAATAAATCAACAGTGGCGCCCGAACTAAAATGGTGGTGGATTTGGCGATTGGGTTCCCTAATTCCCAATCGCCCTTTAAAAGGAGGGGTATATAAGGTATTTCTCCCGCCTTTTTAGCATGTCTTCGTGGTGCAGCGGTCAGCACGTTCGGCGCGTATTAGAGTGATCCGTGGTTCGAGTCCAGGCGAGAGCATTGGTCATTTTTCATGACTCCTAGTTCAAAAGAATCCTAATGACTCTACAGTACTATCACCTGTATGGTGTTCAAGGGTCGTAACCAACGACAGGCGCCCGCCTTGCACTCCTTGCAACGATGAACTTCGTGGGCTTGTTCTGATTTTACTGTCAGACAAATGAAGTAAGACACAACATGCACAACACAACTTTAAGTTAAACTAAAAAACAAGTAATATGTAAAAAAAATCAAGTCAGTTCCTACTTACGTCAACAAAGAAAAATTTTAAAAAAATAATATGTGACAAGTTAATTGATTAATTATGATTAATATGTGACAAGCGACACTTAATATGTGACAAGACCTCTACAAGTTTAAAAAATGCATTTGAACTTGAGTGGATGAATAAAAGGTATTTTAGTAACGATTGAAAATTAATTAATAATTAACTAAATGAAAAAGAAATTTAAGTCAATTCCTACTTAGGTCAAGAAAGGAAAAATTTTAAAAATACAAAAATAAATAAATAAATACCCAAAAAATTTTTAGAATTAAATATTTTTAATATGTGAAAAGACTTAACATCAAGTGTCATCTACTACAAGTTTAGAAAATGTATTTGAACTTGAGTGGGTGAATAAAAAGTATTTTTATTAACGATTGCAAATTATGAAACTTTCCAAAGTGGGACAAAGTTTGAGAACAGATACGAACAATATAGTCTCTTTCTTTCATTTATTAAATTTTTCGTAGGCGCATAAATAAAAAAGACATATGCTTAGGTGTAAATAATTATAAGCATCTTTATATCTTACTGCAGCTTGGCACTCGATGGCGTTTCAGTCCTGATAAAGTTTGCAGCCTGGGATTAAAATTATCAGAAATTATCATCATCACAGGTTGTGGATGCTCATCGGCCAATCCGATTCTTTTCTTATTAAATTGGAATTTAATAAGAAAAGAAACTATTCACGAATAAATGTACTCCCAAACAAAGCGATTATTCTTCCTGCAGAAAATTCGGAACTGAGCCTATTAACATTTTGACGAATCCGAATAATATTTAATAAAATCTGCATCTCCAAATCTTTGAATAAGATTTATATCACACTTTGAATTAATTAGCTCTAGTATTTATAAGTTTTTGGGTGCGTTATTCGTGTTCTTTTTTCATGGAAATGAAAATAGTATAAATTCCAAATTTAAATAACTAAAATCTTGAAATCTTTCAACTCCGTATTTGCAATCAATTCATAATTGGAATGCCTTCTTGGCAGCATAGATTTGCTTCTGGAGCCCACAGTTAGACACCACTGAGACATACTTACAAAAATTACTTAAAAAAAGGGTGTAGAGGCAGTAGGTTATTTTGATGCAGGAAACTTGAAAAACGTACAATGCCTTCTCTGGGACTCGAACCTGAACCTCTCAAAAACGCGCCAAGTGTGCTACCGTTACACCAAGGATGCCAAACCAAAGAAAGGAGGGAGAAAATACCTATTATACTCCCCGTTTTAAAGGGAGACTGGAGATTAGGGAACTCAGTAGCCAAATCCTGGTGGTTAAGAATCATTATCCACCACCTTTCTTAGTTCGGGCGCCACTGTAAATTTATTACATTTTTTTTAGGCTGGAGACATGAAAAATGAGCAAACCTTTGATGGACCTCTCGAATACGTCCCGAGTGTGCTGCTGTTACATTACAAAGGCATGCAGAAAGGAGGGAGAAAATACCTTCTAAGAGTACTTACAAAAATTCACATTATTTACATAATTAAGATTTTTCATAAGGATATGCAAGTAAGTAACTTATAATTTAATCCTTTTTTCCACCAATTCTTTGATAGATCGGCTTAGCTTGTAAGGATTTTAAGTTCACTAACGTTTATTTTAAAATTTTACTATCCTCTCTTATTTTACACTTCCGGCCAGAATGAACGCGTGAATATGTTTATGCAAATTCTACTTGCTAACGCTTAAAAGTATTTAAGTTGTGGCTTTTTGCCAAAAGAGTAGAAGGAAGGAGAGAGAGAGCATTCTTGCTACCAGTCTTCACGCGAGCTTTCCATCAATTACTGTTCGCCTTTAAGGCCAGAGGTTTAACCCTCTTGAAAGTTAAAGATGTATTGCAATTTTCCGCAGTTTGCGTGCTACAGACGTAGTCATTTAAAAGGCCAGTCTTAGTGCTAGTCATCCGTGTAAAATATTAAAAGTTAGCTCTTATATAAATTTTAGTTATTTAGTAGTCTTATATTCTTTTACGTTCAGACCACAAGTGGTTGGTCTTTGTATCCCGAAGTTCGGGAACGTCTGTAAAATCGATAAGAAAATAAAGGGTCATTTGAACTCTTCTTATCTTTGTTGTAACTTCTGCACACTCACGAACATAGCTCTTAATAAGCTTCCTGTTCCTACTAAGGACTCCAGTCATGTTTGCAAAATTAACGAGAAGAAACACCAGTCCTGATAAGGTTACTTTATAAAGTATTTTCTCCCTCTATTTCTGCATGCCTTCGTAGTATAACGATTAGCACACTAAGCTCGTATTCGAGAGATTTAAGTTCAAGTCCCGGCGAGGGCATTGGTTATTTTTTAGTTCTCCAGCATAAAAAAAAACCTAATGAATCTACAGTAGCACCCGAACTAAATGGTGGTGGATGATGATTCTTCACCACCAGGATTTGTGATTGGGTCATTTTCTCCCTCCTTTCTGCATGCCTTCGTGGTGTAACGGTTAGCACACTCGGCGCGTAT
The DNA here is from genome assembly GCA_000611955.2 of Stegodyphus mimosarum. NCBI lineage: Eukaryota > Metazoa > Arthropoda > Arachnida > Araneae > Eresidae > Stegodyphus > Stegodyphus mimosarum. The sequence goes on along the minus strand of KK117608.1, from coordinate 37,951 downwards.
TCGGGAGGTCCAGGTTCGAGTCTCGGCGAAGGTATTGCTCATTTGTCGTGCCTCTTGCTCCAAAAATCCTAATGACTCTAGAACTTCGCGCATCTCTTTTCGCTTTTCCGTCCTTTCACCTCTCTAAAAACGTTGCAATCAACTCCTTTGCTGATCTAGTTAAATTGCTTTTTCCGCTACAACCCGGTAACAATTATAATACCTCACAGAGGTCGATCTGATTACATAGTAAACTCGGATAGCCATGTCAAACATTAAAAACATTTCCGGAGAACAAAGGTTTAGGGCAGTTTTTGTCATTTTTTACTTGATACAAAATTACCAATCACCGCGGGCCACTTCTAAGGTTCCATATTTATAAAAAAAAAAGAAAGAAAAAGAAGACGGTTTTAGCTACCCAAACGGTATAGTGGTTAGTGGAGCCGACTGTGATACCGAAGGGCTCAGATTGGAATCCCGAAGAAGGCATGGGTGTAAATTGTTTGTCCATTCATAGGAGGTAACGGTGGCCGTCTATTAGGTACCTCCGCAATAAATGGCCACTACTTCCGGCCTCAGGAGTGGTCAGTGCCGAAAAAGCAAGTGCCCGCCTATAAAATAAATAAATAAAAAAATCTGAGAGGTTACAGATTTTAAATGTTTTTAACATTTTGATTGTTACCTTTATTTATTAGATATCACGTTCTTCGCACTTAAACCATAAAATTCAGTTCAAGAGCAATATCGCAAAATAATTTTAAAATAAGGATATCTTCAGAATTTCCGGTACACAGTCTCGCGCGCTGGAGATAAAAATGTTTTTATCTCCAGCTCGTTGCCATGGCTCGCTTTGAAATCTTTGAGTTTGTTAATTAAAAATTCGTTAAAGTTTTACAGAATATAAAATCGATGATAAAACAAATTCTAAATTTCAAATTTGGGCTTTCAGCCGCCCATTTTATCACAATGCGAGAAACATATATACATTTATGCAGATTCTTCATTATTTAATTTCTTTAAATATAATACAGGACGATAATATTTCGTGGCGACAATTTGAAAAGTGAAACGGCCATTCAGAGTGAACCGATACGAAATCGCAAAACAAAAACAATAGTCCTTCAGGAACAAAACCCCTTTGGAATTTAGGAAGAAAAAAAAACTGGTATTTCATTGCAAACACGGAGATTACCAATTCAGAGCTCTCTTTCATGTCCGAATCGATGCTGAAGCTAAACTGAGTGACAAACATACGATTTGCAACGTTTTATGGAAAGAAGGAAGAATACATACTTGAGGATTTCTTTCAATGATAAAAGCCTCGGGAAAAATTATTTGTAACAATGATTCGTCCGAAGCAAACGGGTATATGATTACCCTGTAAGTGAATCTGCGACAAATTGGTTACTTTGACTGCACGAAAAGACTGGATGGAAAACTGTACGGAAAATTACATCTGATCAGCTTTTAAAGAAGAAACAGCAAAAATCGCCCTGCGGCCCGTTATGAAATCCTGAATCCTGTGCAATGTCATTTTCATCTCTTTCTTACTGGATTTTGTACTCAAACTGCTAAAATCAGCAGCATGCTTGCGCAACTGTTGTTACAGAGCGCATGCGCATGACTACACTAGCGATCAACCTAAATTGAGAAAACTAGCTTTGCTAAAGATCAAATGCATCCACCGAAAAATGTTGTAGCCCTATCATTTGTAGAAGCTTTAATTTAGAAATTAATGACTTTGTAGAGACATTAGGTTATTTTGATGCGGGAGACGTGATAAATGAGCAATGGCCCTCTAAAATAAGCGTCGAGCGCGCTGATCACTACACCTCGAAGGCATGCCAAGAAGGCCGGAGGAATACCTTATATACTCCCCCTTTTAAAGGGCGGCTGGGGACCCAATTGCCAAATCCTGGTGGTAGAGCATCATCATCCACCACCTTTTTTAGTTCGCGCGCCACTGTAGAGACAGGTTATTTTGATGAGGGAGACATGATAAATGAGTAATGCTCTCGCAGGACTCGAACCACGGACCTCTCGAATACGCGTCCAGCGTGTTGACCACTACACCACGGAGGCATGCCAAGAAGGCGGGAGAAATACCTTATAACTTAATGACTATTGTGAAATTAAAGGACTAACCAGAAAAGGGAGCTTAGGATGAGAATATTTCTCCTTTGTTTGAAAATGAAACTGTATACATGTCGATGATTTGATGACCGATATGAACAGATCCCGGTTTGGGCTTATTTTTTTTAACTGTAATCCTAATTTAAAAGAAAAACATTCTACCGGGCGTTTCCTTCCACCGCGTCTTCCAAACAATAGGAGCATCGCAAAAGATCGTCACAACTCCACCCTCATGATATACTATAAAAGACATTTTTAGGCTTTCGGCATCAAGTATGTGTTCGCCTCCATTCTAGAGATTCGCATCTGATGATTTCCAGGTATGATAATCTCGGATATTTTGCCATTTTTATGATGAGAAGGGGCGGAGTTCGTTTCAAATTTAATTTAATATTAGGGTTTATAGGATTAAAGCGGTTCGATCGATCACCGAAACTGCAAAGTTAGGTCGCCGAGCTTGGAAATACAGGGTGCGGCAGCGTTCATAGTAGGATATTAAAAACACATCATAAGGCAGTAACTGTAATTTATTTATTACCGCTTATGTCAATTAATAGTTAAAGGTATGCCATTTACTAATGTGTAAGCTGTTGTCCATTGCGTGGATTACTTTTTGAATACGATGCCTGCCAAATGATGTCCCCTCTGCGCAACACATTCATCTAGGCGGCGTTGGAAGCTTGCCATAACTCGGCGTAACGTATTCCCTGGGACATTACCGACGGCAGTTCTGATGCGATCCTTCAACTCAGGAATGGTGGCACAACGTCTTCGAAAAACTTCTTGCTTCAGGTGGCCCCAAAGGAAAACGTCTGTACATGAAAGATCAGGTGAGCGAGGCGGCCATGGATGAAATTGGAGATCTTCGCGCAATATTCTCCTGAATGAGCGATCGGACATAGGTAAAGTTTGCGAATGACCGCGAGTAGATCTTTTTGGGCTACGCAATACTGCAGCACGAACATTTTCCACGGCTTCTGGTGTCCGCACAGTTCTTTCACTTCTTTCCGGTTTGCAATTGCAAACAGAACCTGTTGTTCGAAATGCACTTACCCACCTCACACTGGTCCGTCCATCTGGAACTATCCCTTGACGTCCCAAGTTGAAGTGTTGTCGACATAGACGCTGGGTAGCAATAACAGAGCCGTTATTCTTGAAATAACTTTCAACAGCAAAGGCCCGATGCCGTGCACTCCACCGATCCATATCACTGTCCCGCTCGAAATGGCAGCTCATTAGTACACGAATGCGGCACGAGCTGGCCCGTATTCATGCAGTACGTTATTGTACTACGCAAGTCAAATTACGCTATGAACGCAGCCGCACCCTGTATAATCTCCAGATTTTTAACTTGCAACGGATTTGATTTTCAGACTTTTTTTTTTCAATGGTGTGATTCCTGTAATGTTGTTGTGATTCCTGTGTTGCGATGTTGTGATTTTTGTGTTGAGATGTTGTAATTCCGCGTGATTTTTCTGCAAAATGTTTGCATTTTAACTTATAGTTAATTAGAAAAGAAGCAGTAATTTTCTGTGATATTTAATGTGCGACATTTTTTTTTATTTTCACGTTTATTTTTGACCTCGTGATATCGTTCTATTGTTAAATATTTTCCTTTTAAATGCTGGCAACTTTTTAATTTCCGTCAATTTGAAATTTAAGTCACAGCTTAAGTTTCGGAGGAGCTCACCGGAGCCCGGATCCGGTATTTCTTAGTTTTGGGTATAAATCATAATTCTGATCGGAGCGAACCGGAGCCCTAAATAAGAAGGCTTCGGCACTTCCTTTTATGAAACTAAACAAAAATTTAAGTAGAAATTTAATCTCGAAAATTTTATTTTTAGTAATGAAAAAAATCTGAAAGCTTTCAGATTTTATATTACGTCCAAACGGGCTTTTTTTCAATTACATACACGTTTCGAGAGCATTTTGGCTAAAGCCATATTGTGCTAAAAATGTTTAAAAACAGCACATCTTTAGAATTTCCGTTAGGCAATCTCGTGCGATAAAAATATTTTATTCTGTACAGTGTTGCCGCTGCTCGATTTGAAATTGTTGAGTTTTTTAATCAAAAACTTGCTAAAGTTTTATAAAACATGAAATAGACAATAAAACGAATTCCAAATTCGGGTTTCTAAACACCCATGTTCCAGTGGAGGACTATGTTACTCAAAATTTGATGATTTTTAGGTACCGTAGTTTTATTCACAGTGCCAGAAACCTAGATACATTCATGTTCTTCATCATTTAGTTTCTTTAAATATAATATTGGTGGCAACAATTTGAAAAGTGATTCAGGGTTTCGATACTAACAGCCCTTCTGGGCTAAGGCCCATGTAGGCTAATTATATTAAAAAAGGCTTATTCAATTTTAATTTAGCTTTTCACATTTTATTAAATTTTGATTTAAATTATTTAATTACTTTAATCATTAGTTATTTAATTACATTAGTAACTAATTATTTAATTTTTAAAATTATTAATGACTTTATTAGTCATTTTATTTATTTATTCCTGTTCCTCTTTCCTGACGATCTCCCATAGGGCTCCGACACTTCTAATTTTAGAAATTAAGCCCTGATTCAAGTTCTTCGCGATATCGTTCATTCTGTCATACTCTTCATTATTAATTTTTTCACTAAAATGCAGACCATATTTAGCTTGTTATAAATTGAGAAAGAAGCAGCGGTTTTCGTGCAACAGCATGGAATTTGTATACTGAGCAAAAGTTTAAAAATGGCCTCCAAGTGAAACTATTTATAATAAGCTTTATATTTAGGCTGCGGCAAATGGCGAAATAAAAGGGAAAGAAGAACGGCTGGCCGACACTCGGATTCATATTTAGGAGAATTTATTTTACGGCAGTATGCAAGATAAGAGAAAATATCATTTTTAAAACAGCAGTTAATGAATTATGTCTTCTACGAATGTAAATAGATGTTATTTCTCTAGAGGTAAATAAATATTACTTCAGGTAAATAAATGTGTTACTTATTATCAGGGGTGGGGTTACTTATTATCAGGGGTGGGGTTATTTATTATCAGGGGTGGGGTTACTTATTATCAGGGGTCTTTTGGGAAAGATAATTTTTTTTTCCAATATTTTTTTCCAATTTTTTCCAATATCTTGGAAAAAAAATTTATGCGTGGCACTTCTAACTATACCAATACATTAAAAAGTATAAAAAGGTGAACAAAATGTTAAGCTGATTATGGGATGTCTACGCAAATAGCACACTTTTTTATGCAAATCTGAGTAGGGTACATTTAAAAAAAATGAACAAACGAACATCTAAAAACAGGAAATAAAACAAGCGTACAATCTAGGGTTTTATTGCTAATAGATTTTTAAAGGTTCAATCAGTTATGTATAAAATAAAAAATTAATAATTTGAAGCTTTTAATTTTAAATAACTACTAAACAGTCCTTACTTAATTAATGTGGTTTTTTAATAAGTAGTTTTTTTACCAAGTCATCTACATTAAGATTAGTTCTTGAAGACGCTAACAAAATTTGGTGTTTTAGGTGCATATCCAATTAATATTGAACGGTATTTTGATTTTATTGTGTTGTAAGGTTTATCCTAAGTTTATTAACAGTTATTTTATGTTTTGTATCTTTCCTATCTTATTCTTATTTCAGCTTACAATTTCCTGCCAGGATGTAATTTCAGAAACGCAGTTAATGCAAATGAGAAAGAGTACTATTTGAGTCGTGACTTCATCGACTTCAAGAGAGAGAGAGAGAGTCTGATTCCCTGACTAGCGCGCGTTTGCCTTTTGGCTACGTCTCTCTTAGCTATTGCTACGCTCGGCCATACCTTAGGCCCTTGCTTTGCTTTGCCGATTTAATTAATACTTAAGGGGCAACTAGTTAGATCTCTGATAGCTTCGGTTATACCTTCCAAATAGCTTAGTTAAGCTAGTTTAGTTTAAATTATTTTTTCAAGTTCAAGCCCGAGTGGAGGCTTTGTGCAAAGTTCCAAGTAGGAACTGATTGTAAATATACTGAAAAATAAAGGGTTGTAAACCTTCTTTAAGTCTTACGGGTTCTATTCACAAACTTAAGCGATTATTCGCTTGCCAGTGTTCGTGGGGTTCTAAGTTAGAACTTTAGAATTAAATAGTAAAACCCCACAGTGTTCATAATGGAAAACATTTGTTCACAAACATATGTTGATCCAAATTTACAACAATATCGGGTAACCAAATCGTATAAATTTGGAAAACTACTCGTTGATAGAAATTTCCAAAATTCGATATAATTTGGATCACTTGCATTTAAATAAGTTCCTTATATTTGCTTTTCAGTGTAGTACGGTGCTGTAAGTCAATAATTTGGATTTCAGTTGGGTTACAATTAACTCTTGCAAAGAAACTGAATTATTAATATTTAGTATAATATATTTAAAAGAGTATATGTATCGACGGAGTTGATGCACACGATCTTATTATTATTTCAAATCTTTTAATTCAAGAAGTCTTAGCGTGCCACAGTTAAAACTCCGCCGTGCCACATTATGGCACGCGTGCCGAGGGTTGACCATCCCTGCTTATTAATCTCCTATATTGTAGTTTTTCATTTTCTGAAAGTTACCGTAGTACTTTTTAATATTCCCGCCAAATTTCGCTTAAGTACATGCAGTGGCCGTTTTAATACCGCTTACTCATATTATTAATTTAAATTTCAAGCTTACATGACGATAAAGATGCTACAGCTCTTAGTTCCCCAAACAGATGTCTCTTCCTGAGCTTCTCAGTTGGCGAAGACATCATGTGGTAGACTTTCTGCTTGAGGCTATTCCTTTCTGAAGACTGGCTTAAAGTTTCACTGGAGGAATATATAGCTGGATGGGAAGAAGAGAGGTGAAGGGTTCCCGTGCTACCGAAATCGGTCCCGTAGTGTCTTAACATTCTTCGTCTTGCATAGTATGCATTTCGCTCCACCTTCTCTAACGTAGACCCCAGATCCTGTAACTCGTTCGACAGTTCAGACATTTGTTGACGATAGAACTGCCTGTCGCTGTCGGATTCTGGAACTGTCCTGCGAAGGTTGTTGAGCTGACGCTGTACCATATCAAGCTGTAAAAGAATACAATAGCTGGTATAAATAAAATGTCAAATTCAACAATGATCTGTTACTGACTACAAAAATATCCTAAAGCGATAATCGAGTCCGAAGGAAAGCCCATAAGTCGGGAATTTAGTGTACCCCGTACGCACAGAAGTCCTTATACAGCTTTTATTTCTTCACACATTGGTTACAGACATACTGCCGACTGAGTCCGTTTCCAAAACAGCCTTAACAACTTTGCGTCCTCTATCTAAGCCTCACGGGGAAGGATTCAACAGTTTTATTCCCAACTGAACCCGATCAGGAAATATCCTCTGATTTCATTTGTAAGACAGTTTATGTTTTTATAAGCCTTTCTCTAAATAAGGGAACGTAAAGTCAAAGATTTGAACGGCATAACACTTTTTGATCGTGATTTATTTTATTGGAATGTGACTATATACCAAAACACTCTTGAGTAAATATACGGCGGTTATAATTAAACTCGCCGTGTTTAGATTACGTAGATCTGTAGATCTGCTTCATTGAAACCGGTATTTGCATTATATGGACCGTGAGGAAAAGAAAACTGCAACAAAATATACTAGTCCAAATTTAGATCACCAGGGAAGAAGGGGCGCATGAAGGGTAAAAAGAAAATACAAATACAAAACTTAATCTAATTACAGCATTTGTCTAATATGTATTCCATTTGCGCCTGTCACACGTTCGAAGCTTGTTTTAGAGCGTTCAACACTGGCACGAAAGTTTCCTCGATCCGTTGCAGCAACATAACGTGCTATGCTTATTTTAAATTCAGGCATGGTTCGTTTGCTTCCTCCATAGACAAAACCTTTCAGAAATTTGTTTTTATTTTTAATTACTGCACATAATATTACGAATTGTCACGTGGCAATACTGAAGTTTGTCAGTCCTTTTACTATTTTTTTTTCATCTTTCTCATCATTTTCATCTTCTTGTGGACTTTCCCCGGTACCAAGGCTACTGACTTTATCATCATTAAATTCGTATATCACGTGATAGTCTACTTCCCTATGAGCATTGAGATCGGGTCGAACACCACTTAACGAATGATGATCTCATCTCCGAGTCCTTTTACTTCTTTGTCCGAAGTAAAGGAAGTATGTAATCGCGAAAAATTTCGCTCATTGTATTTGAACAGAAATTTCCGTTTTAACTGTTTCCGAATCCATTTGCACGATTTTTTTTTTTTTTTTTGCGTGACGTCTGTTTTCAAAACGGATTGTAAAATGGTTTGTAAATATATTCATAATGGGTATTTTGTATGTACGTATCTAGTATAACTCAGTAAAATTAAATTTGAATTCTACACTATTTCTGTTATTTTCACTTTCTTTTATTTATAAGTATATATATAGATGAATATTTATTTTGTATTTTGTAGTAGCTACTTTGCTTACTCATCAAACCAAAGCATCACTTAAATCCGTAGTGGCGCCATCTATGGCTTACTTCTAGCAACAAAATCTTTGTGAAATTAAAAAGTGCGTTTTAAATGTGTACATATTTATATTATAATTCTCAAATAATCAGTCCATAATATATCCATAAAGTATTTATAAACTAATAGACAAATGCAAAAGAAAATCATTATAATAAAAGAGAGACGAAAAATTTGTTCTACTGTTTCTTGTTACCTATCATATATATATTAGAACTCCTCAAAATATTTTCCTCCGTCTCTTTTTATCAGCAGAGGCGTGGCCAGAGCGTCCCGGGCTGTCCCTGAAATTTACGCTGCTCTCGATATGCAAGCAATAACTTTAAAAAATGTCAAAATGGGATATAGAGAAATAAATTAAAGCTCTACATTTAATTTTAAAGAAAAACTTTAACTCCAACTTTTTAAAATTGTGTTATTATTATGCTTGCTTCTCTGTTCGTAAAATCATCAATGATATCGTGGGAATTTAATTGATTTCTGTAGTTCCTGTTATGTAGATAGTATAGAAAGTTTTTTTTTTTAATGCAAAATAAACATAGTTCTTAAATACTTCTTAAATTATTTTTATTTAGAAAACTCTACTCACAATTAGCAACATTTCCGACAGCTGTAAGAAAAGTTCGCAGTTATACAACTGTATTAGTATTAGATTTGGAGCTTTGTTATGAAGATGTATTTTAGAATAAACTACATAAATTCAAAAGAATGGCTTTTCCAATTTCCTGTTTCGTTTTACTTAGCAATAACGGGAGTAAAACTCTGAAATACTTCTTTCTTAACGAGGCGTTCTTTATTAATGTCACTGTGATCATAATTTAGTTGATATTCGTAATTTACAATCTAAAGTTTTGAAGGAATAAAAAGGATGTAACAAGTTGAAATCCTGTAATGTGAGCATCTACAGCAAAAGTAATTTTTCTCCTCAATTTAATTCCAAATAGAAATCCAGAATCTCATTATTTTTTCGCTATATGATTTTATATGTTTAAATGTAAATTTTATCAAGTATTTAAACATATAAAATATACAATATTACTTACATAGATAAAATTCGTAGCTCTTGATTTATCATAAATCATTAAGTTTTTAAAGTGTCAGTTAATTTTTAAAATGGTTGTCCAAGCGATTACCACAAAGTGCTCTTTACTTCAGAAGCGTAATTATTTCGGATTAAAAGAAACAGCCAGAGTTTCCTTGTCGCGCCATCTGTCGGGAATTATGAGAAATATAAATTTTGGCAACTGTTTTACTATCACGTTTTACGAGACATCCGCTTTTATTGTTAATAATTCTAATGGTATCGAAGTAAAAAAGAATTAATATTTTAAAAGCGGAAGTAACTAATAAAATTAGTTTGCATATTTATCTATATGTATTTTGTATTTCTTTAGATATCAACAAATCAGTAGTAATTTTGCAAAATTGAAAGAATTCGCGAAATAATTATTGTACCAAACAAAGATATAGATACCAAATGAAGCATACTTTTAATTGCGTAGAAACTTTCCTGTGCTTCAATAATGTAGCTCTTCGTAGCGATTCTTGTTGGGACAGGAAATTATTGATATTTTGCCCATCTCCAATTTTGGCCTTATCGAATTTCTGTTAAATAAATTCATAAAATATAAATTAATGTAATATCCAAAAATGTTTAGCTTTTATGCCACATAAAATTCAAGAGCAAAATCACAAAATATTTAAAAACAGCATAACTTAAGAATTCCTGATAGGGCGTCGACGTTTGACGTACATTTTTTACAGTCGCTATACTATTTCTTTGAAAACTTACCGTTCGAGCGACCAGCTATCTTAAAGAGTTATCAAAACATTTTTAGTAGAATTATAACTAAAATTGTTTTATTTTCCCGTGCAACGCAGCACGTGACAGACTTTAAGTGAATAAAAGTTAATCTGGATAATTTATATCTAATTTAAATAAATGTAATTGACTTCCACGTTAGCTGTTACCGTAATTCTACTCTTTTTTTACTTTCCAGAAACTGCTAGAACTGTCTCTCGCGGCCGATTTAAAAAGCTATAAAAGCCGGAGAGAAACATCTCAGCTCAGTTAGTTAAGTGAGCTGTTGTTGTTTATTTAGCTGCTGTAATTTTGTTGATCGGATTAGCTTTCTCTGTTCTTTTGATTGCGTTCTATTTAACGTTTTAGTAAGTAGTTTAAAATATAGTTTCTGATTACATTGCGTGATATTATGATACTGTACGAATATGTTTGAGGGAAAATCCATCGTTTTGTTATAGTTCTTGTGATAAGAATAAATTTTATTAACTTATTATGGACTTGTGCATTCAGTCTGTTAAGAACCTGTGCTTGCGCAACAATATATATAATAATTTTAATCAGTTAGTATCTCTTCATAAAAATATTTAATGTTTCTAATAAGATAAGTTAGCATCTAATAAGATGTCTCATGATTTAAATGCGTTTTATTTAATAAATCAGATTAAAAAAATAGAAAAAAATATTCTTAAAACCTACGTTTATTGTTTTACAGTGACTTGGTTTGCTACTTAGTAACAAAAGAACTAACTTTGAAAGCTAAATATCTTTCTCTTTACTGAATAACAACAGGGAAGATAATGAACACTAGCGGCAACGACCAGAGCAATGTTTATAAGTTCTATGTACTGAAAAACTGAAAATAAAGTGAACTATTAATTTAATGTACTGTATTCAAAGTTGCTAGCTGCTACGACAGTAGAATTATGAGTTCTGTGTTCACCTGAAAAGAAAGTGCATGAAAACATTTCAGTATGAATGAAGTCAGTTCATTCTCTCCAAGTAACAATGAATTCGTAAATAAATGTTTTCGTTGCCAAACCAGGAAACAAAAATTTTCGACACTTCAGGTTTATGCGTATGATGTCATGATTTAAATTTAATATAATATAACAACTTTTTCTCAATATTAATAAAAGAATTAACATAGCAATAACATATCGTGTCAGTTATCTTAACCTGAAGCAAAAACGTTGCCAACAGGAGCTGTTTATTTTAAATGCTGACATTAACGAAAAATTTTCGACATGCAATCGCGTGCTTTCTTAAACGTCAGAATATGACCTTGTATAATAACAATATGTTTAATGTTTAGCAATGCTATTTTGATTTCATATTTTGTAAAACTTAACAAATTTCTTATCAACAAGCTCTACTATTTGAAAGCGAGCAGTGGCAATAATTTTCGAAATAAAGCAGACTTTTATTCCCAGTGTACGAGACTGTTGCCATTCGGAAAAATAAGCGCGAAAATTAGCGTTTTCAGAGTCTTTAATTCATATCTCGACTGATTAAAGTCGTACGAAGATGAGAGTGGTCGAAATGCCTTCTCACGAATTTTCGGTATCCGGAGTACTTCTCTCGAAACGCAACACCTCGTTGTTCCGGAAGAGATAATACCAGAAACAACAAAACAAAGAGAACAACGCGCACAGATTTTAAATAATACAGTAAATTCTATCTGTGGTCTCAGGGAACGCATTACTTTCAAACAATCGAATTTGTGGATTAAAACTGACAGATCATTTACATTTCGCCGAATGGCAATAGCCTGGTGCGCCAGAGATAAAAATGTTTTATTTCGAACTGTGTTGCCACCTCTCGGTTACAAACTCCGGGTTTGTTAACAGAAATTCCTTAGATTTGTACAGAATATGAAATGAATCAAAAACAAATACGAAATTCGGAGTTCGGGCTTCGAGTTGCCCATGGTTGGTTGAAGAACTATGTGTATTAAAAACTGGGCGGTTGTAGGTGCCATCGTTTTTTCACAATGCGAGGAACATACATACATGTATACGAATTCTTCATTATTCAGTTTTTTTATATATAATTAATACATTATGATAACATTAGGTGGCAACAATTTGAAAAGTGATTCGGACACAAAATGAGTTTCGTACCTGATGAAGACGTACCTGATGTGTATCTGTTTTTGATAAAGGAGACTGAGCAACCTGAGCCATTTTTATTCCTTTTTAGGTTTTAGTTTTTATTTCTTCATCCATGTTTACACTTTCGTTGAAAGACGTTCATCTTTCAGGAGAGAGTTCAATGGTCCATCACAGTTCATAGAATCCTGAAAAATAAAATTGCTTTCATGAATATTTGAAAGGAAGAATGAACCTTGAAGGAACCGATACTTTTTTCTATTCAAGTTGTTAAGCAGCAAAAATTGATTTAATTTTATTCCATATATATGATTCACCTTTCACCAACCAAAATAGCTTATTTAATTTCTTGAATTGATCAATTTTAATTGCTGTTAGTATTAAATGTTTTATATTTATTATATTTTATTTATAAACGCTTGTCATATTAATTAACACTTTATTGTACATTTTATTTACATTCTTTTCATCAAACGCTTTACAAACATATTATTTTTAAACGCGTTACATTTATATTGTTACGGATATTACCATTTCATTTACGGATTACGGATTACATTTTATTTACGGATATTACATTACGGATCTATATTCTTACGGATGTTACATTTATACTGTTACGGATTTCACATTTATTTGGCTATTTATTTAGAATTGTAATTAAAATTCCTTTATATTTCCCGTGCAACGCAGACGATTTTTAAAGAGAAAGCTACGTCAAAAAAAAATAATAAATAAATAAAAATAAAAGAGCGCGTGCATTTAATGTTTAATAAATAAATATCTCGTAATGGCTGTTGCCATCCAGAAAAATCGAGATTGTTCTACTGATGATTAAAAAGCTCATAAAAGCCGAATTGAAACACCTCATCTCAGTTGTAGTTGTAGCTGTTTGAAGCGAACTGCTGTTTGTTTACTTAATGCTGTTATTGTTTGTAACGATTTCGCTGTGAGATAGAATTAGTTTATCTGTTTTGAACTGAGTTTTTACTAAACGTTTGAAATATTGGGATATTGTGCGAATATCTCTAAAGAAACATTTCAGCATTTTGATTTATTTCTTGTGGAAAGAATAAATTTTTGTTAACTTTTTACGACTTGTGCATTCAATCCATAACGAACCCGTACGCACGCATTAATATTTTATTCATGCTGTATTTATTAAATGCTTTAAGTGTATTATATTTTATTTGTAAACGCTTATTATATTTATAAATGCTTTATTATTTATTTAATTTACATTACATATATTATATTTATTCTAAGCTTTGTTTAAACTTATTATTATTAAACGTTTTTATATTTATTAAATGCTTTAAATTTATTACATGTTATTTATAAATGCTTATTGTACTTTATATTTATTATATATTTTATTTTATTATATTTTAGTTATAAAAGTTTGTTATATTTTCTTATTATAATATTATATTTATTAAACGCTTTATAAACGTGTAGTTATTAAACTCAGGGATTCCTAACTTTTCACTTACATTTTAAATTTTACAGATATAAACAATTCTCAGCAACAAAACAACAGATTACAATTACAAAAAAGTCCTATTTTAAAGAAAGTAATATTCGCGTTTTTATATTCAAGCGTTTTTTTTCTTTTGTTATTTGGCATAAAATTGCTTAACTTAATTCTTAAAGCACTTCCTTCAAAAATACTCTGACATTTTCTCGTTTTCCATAGAAAAATATTGACTTAAAACTGAAGCCTGCTACTACTTAAAAGAAAAGGGATAAGTCAGTAATGCTAATCGGTAACAACCTTTATTTGGGGATATTTTTCTCGGATGATTTTTAATTTCAAAAGACAAAAGGCACAATAGTCCATAGGTACCTTGACTCTAGAGAACAGATCTTAAGATTCCTTTATTCGACTTTTCAAAGGCGCAATTGATCGTAGGTTCCTATTAATGGGCGACAGTGCTCGTCGACATGGGGCTCAGATGGTCGACGACTACCTGGGAAGCGAAGATATTCGTCGCATATATTTGCCAGCCAGTTCTCCTGACCTGTCGTCTTGGGGCCGAGATTGCGATTTTGTTTTCTTCCCTTGGCTTAAGGTATGCAGTAGCAGGGGCAATGTTCCTAAATGTATTGCGTCAGTTTATTGGAGACAGCTTGTCCTAAAAGGCTAATGGAAGCTTCTTTAGCAGGTAGTAGAAAAGATGTCATTTGAAATCTTCACACCTCATTGTGCGTTAATGAACAGGGAGGGGTGGAAACGGACGGGACGGATAATGGACGGTACGAGCTTTCGGTATTTTACGCTTACTAGGCTTCGGTTTCGGTGTTTTACGCGTACTAGGTACTAGGAAGGCTTCGGTTGTCTAATGGTTAACCATATAAAGCATGTCTAGACGCTTTTGGCAGGACAATTTGATCTCGTCATACCCCTCCGAGAACCATCCCGGAGTTAAAAACTGCCTTGCTGCAAGGTTTGGTGTCCTTTTAGTCGGTGGAAGATTAGCCGAAAGGGAAACCAAGAGGGGGGATTTCCTGCCACAGTGACATTTTAACTGCCTCCTGTCCAGTGTGCCGACACGCTGTGCGATCTGTCTGGCTGTGGGAGGGGTGAGATTCCATGTTACGAATCATTTTCAGTTCCATATCAAAATGTAGACTTCGGATATCCCTGCACTTTGAACTTTACTGATTTATTAAATGCATACATAAAATTATTTTTGTATGGTAAATGTCTTTCCCTGTTATAAATGTACATTAGTTGGATATTTCATTAAAATCTGTGCATTAGTTTTTCAGAAATTTGACATAATGTGCAAATTGTCTTAATTTTGCCCATAAATATGTATATCTACCCACCTTACCCAGCTTAAAAGTCTTTACCCTGACTTTATTTTCGTAATCGTTGGTCGCAGACATATGCTTCCAATTTATATGACGAAAATATTTATGCTTAGACAATGTCAAATGGAAAAAAAAATAATTTTGGGCAAATAACGAAATATAACTTTTACTGCTCTCTCCGTGTTTTTATATTTGAGAAAGTTTTATGCTGGTTATAAAAAAATAAAAATACAAGTAGTTTGACTCCCGTTTTCCATATAAATTGCACGGGATATTTAATTTCAAATTTGCAATTTTTGATGTCATTTTTAACTTGCCTTGAAGGTTATAGATTAGTTAAGTAGAAATAATTCGAAGAAATAAATTTCAGTATAGAAAAAATGTGTACAATTTAATACGCATAGAGAAAATCATACGATTGTCACATCAGATATATACATATATATATATATTTTTGCTCTGAAACAAGCGGAGCCAGTTTGTCTGTGATGGGACCCCATTTCGCAACAGCTTGCAGTTAAAAGAGTTTTTAAGAACACGACCGTTGACGGTGGAATACAATTCTGTTGACAGATCGTGTTGCCAAATGCAATTACAGAGCTTGCCATTTTGTTTGGGTTTTTCAAACAATTCTTGCGCTGAAAGCGATCTCGTACTAGTGCTTTATATATCGCAAGGTACAGCATTCCTTCTTGTAAGTTTACAATTGTTGACGCCTTCCATTTTTCTTAAGGAAAAGTGACAGTTCTTTTGTACATTAACACTCGCCATTGTTTATTTGCCAGCGAAAAAAAAAAAAACACCAGACCTAAAAACCAAAACACAACAAGAACTCGAATTTCCTACCCCAAAATGTCCATCAATCTCTCTGTGGCGGGTTTTGGATTTACAAATGACAGCGACGTAAACAAGTAGTTAGTTATGCTATTATATATCAGTGCTCCTCCATTTTAGTTGAGAACTCATCTCATTGATGCAGCGACAAACAAATGTTTGTACCCGACAACTCGCATAGGCAACACTGTAGGAAAAAAAAAAAGAATGGGACAGTTCTACATCTCTCCTTCTACTGGGCCGACTGACAAAATTCAGATTGCGTTTTTCATGTCTCGAAAGCGCCACTTGGGATATGTATTAGATTTATATATAATATAGGTATATATTATAACCCGAGAGTGCGCTCACTAGGTCCAATGGACCCGCGCAATTAAACAAACCTTTCTCAAAACACGCCTATTTCACACAAGTTGTTGAGGTCCAGTGTGGTCGTGTCTTAGATCGACCTCTTTATGTTTCCGAACTTTTTTCGCTGCGGCTTTGATTTGGATGTTGATCGCGTTGGGTCTTATAGACCCAGCGCGCCTACTCGTGTTACTATTACATAGTTGTTTTGTGATAGTATAGAAAGTGGCAAACATGTCGCGTAATTTACCTTACAAGGGAGAAATTTTGCAAAGGTTATCAACCGTTTGCAAATGTATCAACCGCCGAAGAATGTATTGAAGAAAATAATAATGGAAGTGGTCACGAGGTTTTAGCTCACATGATACTGATTCAGACAGAACAGATTCTGAAACCGAGACTGAGAATGACATAAATGACAAACAAATTTTAAAAAAAATATCTGAAACGAAAAAAGAAAGAAAAAGGGTAATTAAAAAAGAAAAAACGTTGCAGTATTTGGCCCAGCGAAAACGCACAGACAAATGAAAAAGCGCTTCACCGATTATGAAAATTTTTTATTTAAAACAATTTAGATTAGTATTACCGACTTTTTTAATTTTATTTTTATTTAAAACACACGAAAACACTTTCTTCAATTCGCTGCTAAAAATTTTAGTTGCATTTGTTCTCTGTCTCTATAATACTAACAAAGAAAATAGGAATCGATACAGACTAAAAGGTATACTATTTTTTTTTCCTATGCTAATATATAATACGATTTCCTAGCCCTTTAAGAAATTTTTATTTCATAAAAGCATTTTAAGAAATTAAAAATTTTAATATCCGTAGTTTTTAAATTTGTACTATGACAATACAATTTGTTATTGTCATAGATGTAACACTTTTTCTCAAGATTTATAGTTTTTTTCTTCAAAAAACACGAACCGTGTCTTTTGGACCCAAAGCGCGCGCTCGTATAACTCATATGAGCGCGAGCGCTTCCGGGCTAATATAGGTTGTTCTAATATAGGTATTTTGACACAAAATCGAACTTTTGCTGAAATGACATGCCAATAGTTCGATCATACGACTCAAATTGTGCCTAAATATTAAATTTTGCAAAATCTGATGCGAAATTTACGTAGAAATTCAAATATTTACCTTGGCGCGTTATTTTTCAATTTGAGCCAAGGATCATTCACTTGGCGAACTTCTTACTATATGGCAACCTATTTTCCTTTCCCTTTTTACGTTGTGCATGAGAGGAAAAAAAGTCGCATTGTTCCTAATTTAAAAATTTAACAAAGTGCTTAAACTACATTTGTTGTTATCGCTTTCAACAAATATACAAAATTTCAAAACGCATCAATATATAAATTCACGTATACCTTCGGAAATTTTGAATAAAAGATTTCTAATTTTTGCAGGTATGCTTAAAAATATACTTTAAGATGATGATGAAAATTTTATAGCTTATAATTTTAAAAACAATTTCGGAAAATTTATAAAAATTATTTAAAATACAAATTGTTAAAATAAAGTCTAAAAAAAGGGGCGAATTTTATTTGGAATGAACTTAAATTTCGAAAGCACACTCGGCGCGTATTCGAAAGGTCGAGAGGTCCGAGGTTCGAGACCCAGAGAGGGTATTGCTCATTTTTTATGTCTCCTGCTTTATAAAAATCCTAATGACTCTAGAGACTGATTGTTACGAAGCTTGAAGTATCAGTCTAACGATGGCTGACTGTGAAATCCTTTCAAACTCTGACTGACTGTTAGGAAACTTGAAATGTCGTTCTAACCGTGACTGACTATAAAGAAGCCTAAAATGTCGTTCTCACTCTGACTGACTATTAAGAAGCTTGAATTACCATCCTAACTATCACTGACTGTTAAGAAACTTGAAATACTGTTCTAACTATGCCTGAATGCAAAGGAGCTTGAAATGTAGTTTTAACTCTGACTGACTGCTAAGAAGCTTGAAATACCGTTCTAATTCTGACTGACTTAAAAAAGCTTCTAATACCGTTCTAACTCTGACCGACTAGTAAGAAGCTTGAAATACCGTGCTAACTCTGACTGACTATTAAGAAGCTTGAAATACCATTGTAACTATGGTGGACTGCTAAGAAGCTTGAAATACCATTCTATGGCAGATGGTTAAGAAATTTGAAATGCCCAACTGTAAAAAAGCTTGAAATACCGTTCTAACTATTCCCACTTTCTTATTCCATTTTTAAACTAATTTGATTGCCCTGAAGTGGGAAAGGAAAAATGAGGCGAATTATTTAATTTCCGGAGAACATGGTTGCAATAAGAACATCACAAAAACGAGCTGCGGGTAAAATACTGCCAACTCTTGCAATATTATTTCTTTAAAACAGGCCTACGTTCCAATAGTAGTATATAACAACAGTGACATTACAATATCTGACGGATACTGAGCGTCCGGCTCAGCTATCTTGTAAAGTCTGAATAGGCTCCTCACATATTTGAGTCTTGACTACAGTTCCCGAGATGGACATCGGAGGAAGGCAGAAAGAAGAAGGGTTTTGAAAGATGGAACACATACGCAGAATAAGTCTGCAATAAGCTGAAACAGAAATAATAGAAGTAAGGTGAAATCACAAGTTTGGGAAATTTAAGCGTTAAAACCCTGCCACGTCCGAGAAGCTTAACGAAGAATCTGCACAAAATACGTTTCAAGTAATAAATAAAAAATAAAAGAAATTGGTTGAAATGCTGATACAAAACTGAATACATTGAATTAAAATAAAAAATGATCAAGGGAATATAATTTAGCAATAAGTTAGTCCTCAGAATTAAAAACTACGTGATATAGAGGAAGCATAAAATGAAGCAAATATTACGAATATTTTCAAAACAAAGCGCTAAAAAGCTGGATGGGGAAAATATGAAGGAAATAAATATAAAATATATAAAATGTGTTAGGAAATACGGTATTTCAAAAGCTAATGTTGCAACACCATTACGCATTCGAAATCACATTGGCGAGAAACAGAGTACTTATATTATTATACTTGTTTCAGCCCGAAATTCTGGCTTTTCTTCTATAGCTCCGAGCTAAATGATTGCAGTTCACGTGCATGATTTTCACAATTTGAAAACTATAATACAAAACAAGCTGCGGAAAAAATGAGTGTTGAAACTTTCCAAATTGTCACGCCTTAATATTCATATCACCTCAAAATTTACCGTAAATACAGATTTGCATCCTGTTTCTGAATCTTTCAAGAAATATTTCATCTTTTGATTACCAGTCCCCCTTCCTCGTTACGGTTCAGAACACTATGTTTTAGGTTGGTTTATTACTGGAACCACTTTCTGAAGAATAAGGTATAACTATAAAATTTAAACTAAAAAAAAAAGGCATTGAAAATATTCTTTAATGTGTATCGAAAACTCTAAATAATAGGTATTATCTTCTGAAGCGTAGTGTATTTGGGAAGATGAATTTAAAGACGCGATGAAGAAAAAATAATACGACGCAGGTAGATTTTTATAGCGTAATTTTTATTGCGCTTTAAAATACAGACTTCGTTAAAGGATAGGATTGTTTATTAAAAACACTAATTAACTTCATTTATTTTTTGTTGACACGCTGTAGAGACATTAGGTTGTTTAGAAGCAGAATATGTGAAAAATGAGTAACGTCTTCGCCGGGACTCGAACCACCGACCTCTTGAATACGCGTCGAGGGTGCTACCACTTCACCACGAAGACATGCGAAGAAGGAGGGAGAAATACCTAATAACGTAATTCGTGTCGTTTTCGTCAGTATTATCACTTGCAGAGTATTGCTTCACTTAAAGTCCTTTAGATCCTACTTAAAGTCCTTTTAGACAACTTGTGCTACAGAATATAATTCCGCTACTTACGGATATTTAAGCAAACATAACATGAAGTTTAAGTTCAAATTTAAGTAACGTAGTCTGAGACTGCACATAAAATAGTTTCCGTAAGTTGGCTGAAAAATAATTTACGGCTCATATTTTAAACGACGGCTACCAAGGTAGCTAACGCCGATATAAAACTGTGGTAGAACTATCCATAATGCATAACTCCAATGCGAGGCTGCCAGAAGCTCTTACTCTGAAACACTCAAACCCTCGGCTTGAATGCATAACAACTAATTTGCGTTCTGGCGAGGACTATGCAAAGAGGAGCTTTATAAGGTATTTCTCCCACCTTCTTGGCATGCCTTCGTGGTGTAGTGATCAGCACGCTCGACGCGTATTCGAGACGTCCGTGGTTCGAGTCCCGTCGAGGGCACTGCTCATTTTTCTTGCTCATTTTTCACGTTTTTCAGCATCTTCGATCTTGATTTTACTTCTGGCAGTTAATTACTTAAGAGTTATTACCAGTACATAAAAATTATGCCATTGGGCAATAATAATATAAATGGAAATTAAAGGTGTAAAACGCCACGCCCAAGCGCGAGATCAATAATTGAGTTAAACTCATTAATTAAGAAAATTTTTGTTTGGAAAGCAATTAGATGTAGCATTTGATGTGCATGCTATATGCACGGCTTCCAGAGGTGAAGTGAGGTCTAAATAAGAGAGAGTGGCAGTGTAAGTCACATGACGTGTACGAGTAAGGTGATTGGTCCTTCAGTTCACTGAGGAGATTTGAGTAAAATATCTTTTTAAATACGATTTTCGCATTAATAGATGATAAATATGTGTAATAATAGCTTTTGGGTTTAGTCCTTCAGCTTCTTTAGGACTTTGAATGACTTATTGATATGATAAATATCAGAAATCATTAAATAATTGGGATGGTGGGCGGTGTTGTATCCAATCAAAGAAGTCTTGTGGGAGTTAGAAAATTTCTCGAATTTAACAATTAGTACTATACAGTTAATTAAATAATATGAATAATAGATAAATAAAACTTGATAAATACGTAAAAACGAAAAACAAAGTACTATCTTTGCAAGAGATAATAAATACAAAGTCCTATCTTTTGCAAGACAATATATACATACACAGTCTTGAGTAACACTAACTTTCAGCATCAAAAATTATAATGTCTCTACAGTGGCGCCCGAACTAAAAAAAAGTGGCAAACGATGATCCTCCACCACCAGGATTTGGCAACTGGGTCCTCTAATACCCAGTCGCCTTTTAAAAGGGGGGCGCATATAAGGTATTTCTCCCGCCTTCTTAACATGCCTTTGTAGTGCAGTGGTCAGCACGCTCGGCGCGTATTCGAGAGGTCCGTGGTTCGCGTCAAGGCGAGAGCATTATTGCTCATTTTTTATATCTCCTGCTTTCAAATAATCCTAATGTATCTACAAGTTAAAGATTCAAATCATTATAACTGCATAAAATCCTACAACTGTTCGAATTAAAACCATTTTTTATCGAATGAATAAAACTGGAGCTAGAAATGTTTTATTATATATTCAAAGCTCAGAATAATTTTCTATTATTCTAATTAAAGTTATTAAGAATTGTTTTATACTTTTACAAATATTCCCAACATTTTACTCTTACCCTACAATAAAACGGAATTCTTCGAGTATTTTTGACGTACAGAATAATATTTAGAAAACTTTGACAAATGAGAATTAACATTATCTTAATTGTGTCCATTTGATTTGTCCAATACTAGAATTTTATTTATTCAGTGTTCAGTGTTTATTCATCCACACTGAATTCTTCCTTCCACCGGCTTTGACTAAATGCTTTCAACAGTTTTAAAGTATTTCCATCGCCTGAAAATGAAGCCAAAGAAATCGTACAGATTGCAAAAGCCCTTGACGGCGAAGGATTTTCAGATATACTGAGGCTGTTCGTATATTTATTAGAAGAATTTTATTGTAATTACAAAAGTATTTTATCTAAATTTTTTATGTTTTTATTTAATAAACTCTATTCTTTCACTATCTTTATACACCGTAATTTCTAAGACAGTAAATACTTTTCTAGTATCGGTATCGGTATTTTAATCACATTGCTTTCGAACAGCTTTCCAAAGTCTACGGAGGTTGTAGATGGACATTTGGACAACTCGCATTTTAAAAGTCCAAAAGCAAAAAAATATGTTGGTTTATGATATCAGGAGATTTAGTAGGGATATGAGTGAAGGACACGGTCTTCATATCCGTTTCTTGTGCCCTTTTTTTAGGGAAATTAAGAGTAGATTTTGATGTTTTGTTGTTTGCTTTGTCTTGATGCAGTTCTAGTGACTATATGCACTGTGTGTGTGTGTATATAGAAGGCATTTCATATTTGAAAATTGGATATAAAATATGTTATTTATAATATGTGGAGTTGATCTTAACATTTTCTTAGCATTCTTTTTCCACTCTTTTTATTTTAATTTGCCGTTATATGAAAAAACCACGAACAATCATGAATCCAATCATAAAAAATTTACTGTAGATTCCTTGAATCGTGTTTTAAGATTTTATTCTCCTCTTTGATGATAACAAATAGATTTCTTATTATTGCAGTCATTTACGTACATCCGTGTTCGTCTATTGTGACAACATTTTTCACTTTTTGTCTGGCTAAATGTTTCTCATAAAGAATTCTGCAGTTGGTTCTGCATTCGGCGATATGTCGTGGGAAAAGACCATGTACACTGCGGAAAAAAATAGGAGACACTTCTATATCTCCCGCATCCCAGGCAGACGGGCCAGAGGATCTCCCGCCCCCCTTCCCCTACCAGCAACTTTTCGAGAGAACTTTCGGCTCGCCACATATTTGGAGGGTCCCCATGCCACACAGACACTATATGTTTACGAACATCCATGCTTTCTCCGGGATTTCGAACCCGTGGCCTTCGTCACTTAATTATTAAGAGGCCATAAGAATCCTTTTAGTTAATACTTCTTTTTTTTTACAATTACAAGAATAGTTAGGTTTGCTTAAGTTATACGTTTTCTCTTAATCTGAACACATTTTTTTTTAACTTACAAAGTTAACTTCGCAAAACACAATTTTACTATACGTGTAATGTACTGATGACATAACCCATCGTTCGGCAAGAGTTTACAGCTTAATTCCTTGATTCTCATAGTAAATTTTACAAAATTCCGCTATTCAGAAAACGTTTTAAAATTAGAATTACCAAGTTTTTTTTCTCATGCTGTATGTTTAAGTAGAAAATTTTACTTTTCTGTGAACACTTCATGTTATAAATCTTCTTCGTTCTGTCTTTTTACATTGTATATTATATTCTTAGTATTGCAATTGCGAAAAATTTCGGGTATCATATATTTCAATGGAAATTTACATTTAGACCGTTCTCGAATCCGTTTTGACTATTTTTTTTTTCGTCTGCACGTTCGGGAAAAATAAAGGGCTCTTCATCTCAAAATGGATTTTAAATGGGTTTAAATGGATTTTTACGTGACTTCTGTATGTATCTTGCATAACTCAGAAATGATTAGCCTATCGGAATACTATAGCATTTAGTTGTACACCTCCCCTTTTTATTGCAATTGTCATAACCCAAAGTGTATTTATATAAACATACCCACCCCCCTTACCCGTCTTAACAGTCCTTCTCAGAGATCACGTGACTTATGTATAGCTTTAGTAAAAAAGCAATGCAGATGACATCAGAGATGACACGTGACTTATGTACAGCTAATGTAAACAAGCAACACCATTCTTCGTCTTCTTCTCCTGCGTAATGTATCTCATTACAGAAGCATTTGAAATAACGAAAATATTCCTGTTTTGACAGTATCAAATAGAAAAGAAAATAGTTTTGGAGGAATAACGAAATCTAAATTTTAATCGGGGTTTCCCGATTCCTGTACTTTTATTATTTGGGAATTTTATGTTCGTTATAAAAAAATAAAATTATAAGCAGTTCGACTCTCGTACGATTAAAATGGACCGGGATATTTAATTCGAAAATTTACAGTTTTTGATGTCATTTTCAACTTGTATTTGAAGGATCGGTTAGTTAAGTTCGAATAGTTCGAGGAAATAAGTAAATGAAATGCAACAAAATTATACATCAAGTCATACAACGTCCACATCAGTTCCTCCCCCCTGCAAGATTTTTCTATGAATTAGAAAATATTTGTGACATCTATAAAATGTGGATCTCATTATCTCACAAAAATACAGTACATACAGTTACAGTTAGGTACACTATTTCCTCACGTGTTCTCCCCCCTTCTTTTACTACTTTTGTCGCCGAAAATCAAGATTGGAAAATTATGTGAAATATTTAACTTCCGAAAGACGCGGTTACAGTAAGAAATTCAAATGAAAAGTAGTCATAGGTATGTTACGGGTAACTATCGCGATTTTTTTTTAAAGGAAACCTAGATTTCATTAAGAATTACATAGTACTGTTAGCATTACAATAGGCAATAAGTTATCTTCATTTCTTTTTCCCTGTAACTTTAATCTATCCCTTTCTTATTGTTGTCTCTGCTACGCCTTGGGCCTTAATTATCCATAAGTAATTAAAGAAGATGAATGTGTAGCTGATTCGGACAAGTTACAGACTGAATGTCAGCTGACATTTGCTTCGCCTTGACCGATCGGAAGTTTTGGAATTTAAAAGTCATCTGAGAAAAATATCCCCAAATTATCAAAAAGGAAAATATTGTTAAATCGTCCATTTAAAATAAATTGTTAAATTCTAAAAAATAATTCAAGTGTGCAACTATACCTACAATTAATCTTGTGCTTCCAATCGATTGATTTTCAAATAAGAGAGTGATATATATATATATAAAAGACGCTTCTTTTTGTATGTGTTTCGAAGTATATTTTCCATGCTTGAATACTGATTTAATTTACATAGACAAATGAACTCTTTCTCCAAATAAAATTGTTAAAAAACACTGTTTAATGACACTTTTTGTTAGGTTATTCACCTTTCCTATGTTTTTTAACTGCTGTCGGATGAATTGCGATTCAGTTAACCTTTGGATGTAAAGTGTTTTTCCTGTATTTGTTTTAACTGCTGACGTGTAAATTGTGATTCTGGCCGTCGCTCGTCTTTTATTTGTTTTTTTTTTTTTCTTTTTAACTGCTATCGGATAACTGTTTTCGTTTTGCGATTTTGCGTCGGAAACATTAAAAGTCTGTATCACTTTTCACACTGTTGCCACAAAATATTGCAGCCCTGCATTGCATTATATTTAAAGAAATTAAATAATGAAGAATGTGTATAAATGTATGTATGTTTCTCGCATTGTGATAAAACGACGGTACCTAAAGACATCGAATTTTGAATGCCGTCATCCTGCTGCGAATATAGGCATCTGGGAGCCCAAATTTGAAATGTGGAATTGGTTTTATTAACGATTTCATATTTGGTAAAACTTTAACGAATTTTTGATAAACAAACTCGAGGATTTCAAAGCGGGCAATGGCAACGTTGCAGAGAAAAAAACATTTTATCTGCAGCGCGTGAGACTGTGTGTAGGAAATTCTAAAGATAGGCTCAGTTTAAAATTATTTTGCGATATTGTTCTTTAACTGAATTTTATAGTTTAAAGGCGAAGAACATGATATTCAATAAATAAAAGTAACATGCAAAATGTTTAAAAAACGCCCATTTGGACGTAATTTAAAATCTGAAACCTTTCAGATTTTTTTTTTCTTTCCCGGGGTAAATGCGGATTTTGGTTAACCGTGAACATCGCTCTTTTAATTGCGTTTTGGCATTTTGCGTTGAAAACTTTGAATGTCCGTTTCCCTTTTCAAATTGTTGCCACAAAATATCGTCGCCCTGTTGGATTGGAGGACAACCCGGTCCCCCTTCTCAATGAAGACATTATGACCAATATACGTCCCCTCGATCATACCAAGCTTGTTTATAATTAGGAAACATACAAAAACAAAACACAAACATACAAAACAATAATACAAGCAAGACAAATTGGCGAGCAGGAGCAATACCAATCATCAAATTTAAATTTTTGTCTGTTAAACTTGTAGTCTAGTAGTGATCCAGAGTTAGTAATGAAGCTGTTCTAGCTACGTTTCGTTGACTTTATGCGAACTTCTTCACTACATCGTTTCATTGGCGCTTACTTCATTTGTTTGCTGTTTCATATCTAAACAAATCAATGGAATTGCGCGTGTTGATCTATGATGTCAAATACGTCACGAAGTTGACGAAAACAATGAGACATTACGACGCAGACACTCTTTTTCTTGGCTGTCTGGCTAGCAAAATCTGCTGACAAACTTTCAAACTTTTGTACGAGTGCAAAAGAACATCGTCGCTTGGCTCACCTCCAGAATCATTCAGGAAAAAAAATCGAAATTAGATGTTTAGATTGGGTGTCTGACAGACTGAAAGATAAGGACGTCATTGTTCCTCCATCAGAAAGTTTTACATCTTGATGCTGCCAAGGAGGAATAGGTATAATTTCTGTCGATCGTTTCGATGGCGTGGAATGAACATACAGTGAATAATTTTGAATTATCTAATATGTATATAATAAACATGTCCCATTCCTGTTTCTTGGAATGACGCCAAAATATTTATGAAAGCAGCCTTTGACTATTTTAATACAGTATATAATAGAGAGAATTGCGTTAACTCTTCCTTATGTCAGCTATCTCAAACTCGCGACCCGCATGCAAAGTGACGTAACTAGAGGGGGGTCGCTCTGCCCCTGCCGCAGGTATTTAACGTATTGATACATTTGGTTCAACATTTCGTTATGCTAAACTCTCAGGCATTTGGCATGCATTTAAGAACATTGCTGGAGCGTAACTAGGGGGGGGGGCGAAGGAGACGGTTGGCCCTAGGCTGCGCATTCGTAGGCCGCTATCACACACACCCTCTTGTTTCGGAAGAACAACTGTTTGGAACAGTTTTTCAGCTTTGTAACAACAGCCAATCACCACAGATCACTTTGGTGTTAACATGTAAAATGGAAACAAGTTCTCCATTACAAGCAAGCTGATAAATTGGTGTAAAAAGAACAACTTGCAATTTTTTTCGAAAGGAAGGAAAATATCGCGCGTCTTTCTTTCAAAAGAAGAAAGGCAGAAAATTGTCCGAAACAGGAAGTTCGTATGAAACAAATATGGGCCTTAGGAGCTGCACCTTTTGCGTGAAATATTATTATTATTATCAGTTTCAAATTAATAATTAGACTATTAATTATTAATTAGGCTGCCGTTTCATCTGAAGAAAGAACATAATAAACTGAATAAAGAACAGAATATTTTCATCTGAATAAAGAAGAGAAATTTCAACTTTTAGATTTCAGGTGGCTAATAAATAAAAATTTCAATTTTTGGTACAAAATCGGAGACGTATACTCTTACGAATTTTGTACATAGATAAATGATTTTGGGGCAGTTATATGTGAAATTGCTGTATTTTTTTGTGTAATGTAACATGAAAGTCTGGAGGGATGGTGCTTTGCCGGAAAAGTAAGGATACAGGGGCAATTCTATTTAATATTCAATAAACGACTATCTCGCTAATTCCGAGTGATATCGCCAAGTTGGTAACGAATTTGGCGAGAAATCGCCAAAAGTTTCACTGTAACGGTAATCGTGAAAGCTTTGAAATTTCCTTTCGATCGTTATCTACAACGTTTTTTACTTCCTCGTCCGAAGTAAAGGAAGTACTGTAATTTCGAAAAATTTTGGAATGTTTTTCCATAGACAAATAAGACAAATGTATAGAGCCCGGTTTTTTGGGGGTCCTGCCAAACCATCCACTTTGAAAAATATATATATATTATATATATATATAAAGTTCCCTTTTGTTTCACAAAATGGATAAAAGTTTATCCATATACTCAATTAAATTTAAACTAAATCCACAAGTTTCCTTTTTTATTAAGATTAACTGATATAAATGGTCCACTGCACATGATACCCCTTTCGGTGACTAGCTGTTCTTTGGTTGAGGATAGAATGCGTATTGCATGGTGCGCAGAAGTCTAGAAACATTAGAAAGAATAGAGACAAATATGATTTTTTGGCTCTAAATATTAAATTTCTGGAAGTAATTAGTTAGTTAAAGCAGCTTTTTATATAATAAATTGTATAAATATTTTATATAAACTGAATTATCGTCACGCTTACAGTGCCGTAAAAAGAAAGCGGAAAAAGAAAATGCAAGAAGAAACAAATAAACAACAACAACAACAAAAACAATGCTCTGTTTAATGTTGCTAATACAAAAACAGGTAGTATTGATACGGAAGTTCAGTGTGAAGCGAAGCTTATAGAAAAATAATTTGGTGAATATTCTAGAAACAAAGGAAACACACACAGAAAGCAATGAAAACGAAATTGAAGTAACAGGAATGAAAAACATAGAAGTCATACCAGATGTTGTGGAGACAAATCGAAATGCAAGTGATGAAGAAGAAATTCAAAACATAAAGTATATACCTAACACCGAATGATACTTTAGTTTTAGACATTTCTTTGTGGTCTTTAACAACAAACAAGCTACATTATTTGTTTAAAAATGAACCACCGTCAAATATTTCATTTATATGTAACATACCGCTAAAAATGTAGTAACAGAAGGTGGAAAAACTATAACTTGGTCATTAAACAAGGATATTTTCATTCGCAATAAAGCAAATGGTTGAAACATTGAACGAGAATGGTTAGTGTACAGTCCGAAAACTAAAGCAATTTACTGCTATAGAATGAACTGGGATTGGAAAAATGCAGATGTAAGAGTGCAAGAATATGACAATTCTACTGATCAGACATATACCATAAAAATTTTCATAGCAAGAAATTTAGTTGATGGACGTATAGACGCACTTAAAAAACAGTATTTAGAAGAAAAAAATATTGGAGAAAAGTACTGCTGCGGTTAACAGCAACAATAAAGTTTTGGGGTAAAAATTATCTTTTATTTATTTCGTGGCAGTATTGAACTTTTCTTCAGGCTTCCCATAGTGGAAATTATACAGGAGCTCTAGACTATTCGGCAGAATTTGATATTAAAAAAAATATATAAAAAAAAAAAAAATCTGAAATGTTTCAGATTTTAAATTACGTCCAAAGGGACGTTTATTTAACATTCTGTGTGTTACCTTTATTTGTTAAATACCATGTTCTTCGCACTTAAACCATAAAATTCAGTTCAACAGCAATATCGCAAAATAATTTTAAATTGAGCATATCTTTAGAAATTTCGGTACACGCTCTCACGCGCTGGAGATAAAAATGTTTTTCTGTACAACGTTGGTATTGCTGGCTTTGAAATCTTTGAGTTTGTTAATGAAAAATTCGTTAAAGTTTTAGAGAATATTGTTACGAATTTCACATTTATTTGGCTATTTATTTAGAACTGTAATTAAAATTCCTTTTTATTTTCCCGTGCAACGCACGCAGACGATTTTTGAAGAGAAAGCTACGTCAAAAAAAAAAAAAAAAACATGCATACATTTATGCAGATTTTTCATTTTTTAAACTTTAATGCAGAGCGATAACATTTAGTGGCAACAATTTGAAAAGTGAATCGGGCATTCAGAGTGAATCAACGCAAAATCGCAAAACGAAAGTAATAGTCCTTCGGGACTAAATCCCTTTGGACTAATTATACACATTTTGCATTTCATTTAAATTTTTGATATTGAATTAAATCTACTTCGAAGATAGCGCATAAACCACAATAGAATAAATGCACTCTTTAAAATTCACTATATTTGTTTACCACAGCGACAATCTGGCGCTAGCTTCGCTTAACAGCGTTACATCTCAATTATTTTATAACTTATCAGAATACACAAATAAAAACATTATGTGTATCATCTGGAGAATTACCTAATCGTTGCCACATGTTCTATTCAATTATTATAATAAATATAAAAGGATGTGTAAAAGAAATTAAACAAAACAAAAAAAAAAAAAAAAGAAAGAAACAGTTTTTCGCAGACGATTCAGTATTTCTCATTCCATTAGTTCAGTTCTCTCTTCGAGACAAGGCAGAAATACATTAAAAACTCAAAATATCTATATTAAATATTACGAAGTAAATCTTAAACACTTATTTCCTCGAATCAATTCCAGAATGGATTAAGAATGATTTAATTCGCAATAATAAAAGTAGGCGTTATCTTTGCTGTTACGAAGCTTAGCTTCTTTAGACTGGCAACAAATCCACTATTCTAAGTTTCAAATGTTAACAAATATAGTCGCCATGAGAAAAATTATAAGACTTAGCTGCACTTTAAAAACTTTTAAATGGTTGATAATTCTACAAATATTACATGCAAATTTACTAAAGGCATAAAAACCTTAACCGTAAGATAAAAACAACATAATTCACTCATTTTTTAATGCAAAAAATGCGCAATTTACCACATATAAGAATAAAAACAACTGAGCTTTCAGAGCCGAGTAACAGATTGGATATATATATAATATACTTATATACTTACTGGTGCGGCCGATTGCAACCAAAATAGGAGGTGCACATCTATATGTTAGAGCAATCCTATATACAAAATTTCAGCGTTCTGAGGCTACTCGTTTTTGAGTTATGCGAGATAAATACATACGTAAGCGCAGAGGCAACGAAAAAAATCTCTGCAAAATCCATTTTAAATCAGTTTTATAAGTTTTGGTGGAAAAAGAAAGAAAAAAAGAGTTTTCTATTATGTCCTTACGTTCAAAAACATCGTTAAATTGCATTCGATAGGGGTCAAAATGGATATTTTCTCTGAAATATGATAACCTAAATTTTTCGCTATTACAATAATTCCTTTTCACTTAGAATTAAATTATTCCAAGTAAAAATTATTTAAATTACAAGGAAGTAAATTTTCGAGGCAGCTGGAAGAGGCAACGGGAGTTATCTTTCGTCAACATTTTGCGATGAATTTATTCAAATATTGAACAAAAATGTTAGAAATGTTCGTGTCAGAAGTTAAAGCCGCCAAATATTTTGCAGTTATAATTAACACTACTAATTAATATTTATATTGCGTTAAGGATCAGAATATGAAATTCCAATAAGGAGATTTTTTGGATTTTTACCAATTTACTCGCCCACAGGAGAATGATTAGAAAATGAAGTTTTAAGAACCTTGAAATATTAGGTACGAATATTTACAACTGTAGAGGACAAAGCTCCGACATTGCGGTAAATATGTCTGCAAAATACAGTAGGCTCCAAAACCGCATTAAAAAACAGTCAAACAGCCCATTTCGTTCCTTATGCTTGGCGTTCTTTAAATCTGAGTAAATAGTGCCAGTGAATCATGCTTGCAAGAAATAACGTATTTTAATTTATTGGAGAACGTTTATACAATTTTTTCAGCGTCTACTCATAGGTAGAACACATTGGAAAAGGTTTTGCACCAAATAATATACATTTTACAGTAAAACAATTATGTACTACTAGGTGGTCTCGTAGAGCTGATGCAAATAAGGCAATTCTCTCTGAGTTCAACGAAGTAAAAAATGCTCTACTTGATATATCTCTGGATGAATCTCAGAAATGCTCTGTAAGTGGTAGAGTGAAGACATTGGTACAAAAGAACTGGACGAGGAACTACTACAATTTCTATTATTTTTAAAAGCCAAAATTTAACGTTGCCATCTGACATGATACGATTTATAAGGACTACTAAAATTGTATCGACATTTCCAAGTACGGAAATCATATTACGTATATTTTTAACTTTACCTGTATCGAATGCATCTATTGAAAGATCGTTTTCGGTGTTAAAAGGCGTAAAAAGCTATTTAAAAAACTCATTACGTCAAACAAAATTAACTTCTTTAACTGCACTATACATAGAACAAAATTCCGATGGACAATATTGACGGGACGGTGGACTTTAAAAATTAATTTTTTTAAGTTTTTGTGTTTTCAACAAGAAATTTATAAATAGACGTATATAATCAGTTTATAAAATATATGTTCAAAATTTCAACTTATTTTAAATTAAAAATTTTTAAAACAAATAATTAATTATTTTAATTAAAGATTTAAAATGCTCCTTGCGCTCTAATTTTCGATATTTCCTTTTAATTAGTTATAAAGACTTGACAAAAGTTTCTGTGTATCCGCTATTGAATAGGATGGATCAGAAATTTTTTAAAAGGATTTTGTGAATTGATACCCAGTTTTCGAAAAAATGTCACTTTTTGTTAAACTTATCACAAGTTTAAACTTCTTAATAACCTCCTATCCAAAAATGCATACACAGGTCTACTGTAACATATAACAAGATAGTTTCTTCCAAAAATGATTCATTTTTAACTAAAAATGAGACGCATGGAGCATTTTGGAAACATACGAACTGCGAAAAAATTTGTTTTGAGAAAACCGAATTTAAAGTTTTTCTTCAAACTTACTTTTAATACATGCTCATGAGGAACAGCAAATTAAGTAAATATGAATTTACAAACCCTAGATAACATTTTCGTATCATTTAACTATTTTTAATGTCATAATGTTAAATATGACAAAAATACACGTATCGCAAATTGGTATGTGATTCGAAGTTATTCGTAGAAACAGTTTATGCATTATAGCCAAAGAAACATTTAAATTTCGCCCGCACCATATGTTTTACCATCATTTGTCACATTTACATTATCTTTTAATGCTTTACAATATTTTTTACTATCCCTGTTTTTTCCCAAGCTGCTAAACTTCTCTTTTTGCTTTGGTTCAAGCGACGTTGATCACGCTTTTTTGCAATGAACGAGTAAAGATTTTAAAGTAAATTTTGTGAAGAGAACGAGTTTCTTTGCTACTGCTCTAAGCGTATAGCATTTACATAACCAAAGTTAAATTCATAGTTGTAAATACTGTCATTTCTAGCCTTTGTTTTAGAAATAAACACTTCTTTTGGGCAAATATATAAATTATGACATCAGTAAATAACTGTTGAAATATACTTTTTTTACATTTTCGCCAAAATTTAAAGGGAAAGTTTACTTTGTTTACAGATTTCATATGCTTGTAACTTATTTAAAAATTAGAATATTTGAACTCTGTTTTTTTGCGTACCATGTAGTTAAGAATATGGAATATTACGACAGTAAAAAAACAAATTCAATATTTTGGTTTATTTTAGCTATTTTAAAGTCCAATGTCGCCTTAACTGCGAAGAAAGAATTGATGACTTTGCAGAATTGAAACCCAGAAAAAAAAAAGGATTTTTGAATTAATTTCACGATCATGTTTTCAAAACATTGGTTTTGATACTTAACAGAAGAAATTTTTTTTTTAATTTAAGACATACAAACAAAAAGTTCCAGTTCTATCGATTGTATTCATACATAATGAAAGGAAAATTCGTAATTATACTAGCAATGGAAACTGTATTAAACAATTTTGAAACACTGACAGTTTTTGTTAATTATTATTATATGCCTATCACTTATTATTTTGTTAGAAATTTCTGGTAAAATTATATAACATCCCAGGTGTAGGGGCCCGACAGGAAAAACTTTCTAGGGTCCTAAAGCAGGTTAATCCGTCCCTGCGTGTGTCAGATATACGTATCTCGTACATACGTCCAGATATATGTATCTCGTTTAACTCAAAACTAACAGCTCATAATGTTGAAATTTTGTATATGGTACTGCTATAACATGTAGTCGTGCACTTACCTTTTTGGTTGCCATCGGCTGCACCAAAAGCATGTATATGTAAGATACAACCTCAAAATTAACATTCTAGGTTTGGTGTTGTCCCCCTAAATTCATCTGTTCTCCCAAATTCGAGATCTTTCTATGTTATGTAACGATGCGTGAAAAGGGTAACTAAAACTAATATTAGCCAATCATAGTTTGCCTCTATAATTACATCAAACTTAGTATAACTACTCTTGGCACAATAGCTACGTGATTATTCTGCTGCATTCCTTTCACTAGTTCCGCCATTACTAACGTGTCTTCCATTCTCTGCTAAAATGATGTCGCTCCCATGAACCTGTGTAAACTGTGTATAAGAAATTGTCGTAATTGCTGTGATTAAAGAGTATATTGTCTACGAGGAATTATTCTAGTGGGCCTGGAAATAAAGACGATAATTGGTTGAATATGGTTTAGTATCAACTTCTTCCTCATGCCCGGGTCATTCTGCCATCTGGACTGTCAGCTTTTAAAGTAGCCGGCATCCCGACTGCCTTAAAAAATTATGACATTTATATACATACATCCACTTTGTTACCTTGCTCGGTGAGCTCAGATTTTTTATTCTCATATGTTGGTAAATTGTGCATTTTTTGCTTTAAAAATGATTGAATTATGTTGTTTTTATCTTCCGGTTAAGATTTTTATGCCTTTTTATGCCTACATGCATCAACAATTTTAAAGTTATTCAAGTAGTACTAAGAATAACGAAGCCGCCATTTGTTTACATTTGAAACTCTTAATAGAATAGTGAATTCAGTTAGTTTCTGCACCAACTTCAGTGTTTTTTTGCCGGCTGGGACCGAAAGTAAACTTTACATTTTGTGCACAGAAAAATATGTCTTCGTGTCCGCTACCCGAATTCCTTGCGTAGAAACTCTAACTTCAATCGTTAATTTTTTTTTAAGAAATTATATTTGTTATATTCTAAATTTGACACGAATCAAAGGAAATATCATTAACACAAGTACTCCGACCAGGCCTGAGCTCGAAATTTCACGGCACCAGTTGTTATATTCTAAATTTGACACGGACCAGTTGTTAAGGTGCTAAAATCGCGGCACCAGATGTTAGGTGCTAAAAGTTAAATACTAACTGTTGCGATAATTAGCCTACAATAATATCAAAACCAAAATTCA
>KK117606.1:230491-281924 GCA_000611955.2 Stegodyphus mimosarum | reverse complement strand
TTTTTCCGTACAGTGTTGCCATTGCTCGCTTTGAAATCATTTAGTTTGTTAATCAGAAATTCGTTGAAATGTTACAAAGCATAAAATCGATAATAAAGCAAATTTCAAATTCAAAATTAGGGCTTCCAGATGCCCATATTCGCAGTAGGATTAAGTCATTCAAAATTCGATGGCTCTAGGTTTTATCACAATGCGAGAAACATGCATACATTTATGCAGATTTTTCATTTTTTAAAATTTAATGCAGAGCGATAACATTTAGTGGCAACAATTTGAAAAGTGAAACGGGCATTCAGAGTGAATCGACGCAAAATCGCAAAATGAAAGTAATAGTCCTTCGGGACTAAATCCCTTTGGACTAAAAAAAAGAACAGTTCTGTATCACCCGTTCTACTGGGCGGATTGACGAAATTCAAATTGCGTTTTTCATGTCTCCAAAGCGCGACTTAGGATATGAATTAGATTTATATATAGCATTGTTCAAATATAGGTATTTTGACACAAAATCCGACTTTTTCGGAAATGGCATGCCAATGTTTTTTCCCCATTTCGACTCTACGACTCAAACTATGCGAAACTGCCAAGTTTTGTAAAAATCGCACGAATAGATTTTCAAAAATTATCTTTCAAAATTTTAGCTCCTCAATGTTAATTGAATTTGATATATATTTATTAATATCTCTTTTCCATGAAACTTATTGCATTCCTTCTGACACAGTTCGAAATTTAGGTTCATTCCAAACAAAATTCGCCATTTCTTATGATTTATTTTTAAAATTTGTATTTTTAAACAATTTTTATAAATTTTTCGAAAACAATTTTGGATTATAACCTGTAAAATTTTTACAATCCTCTTAAAGTAGATTTATTAATATCTCTTCTTTGTTAAACTTATTTCATTCTCCGTTTCACATTTTGAAATTTAGGTTCATTCGAAATAAAATTCGTCCATTGTTTATGATTTATTTTTAAAATTTGTATTTAAAATAATTTTTATAAATTTTCCGAAAATTTTTTTATTATAGATAAAACGTTTTACCATCATCTTAAAGCAGATGTGCGTCTAAGTATCCCTGC
Organism: Stegodyphus mimosarum; assembly: GCA_000611955.2. Classification (NCBI taxonomy): domain Eukaryota; kingdom Metazoa; phylum Arthropoda; class Arachnida; order Araneae; family Eresidae; genus Stegodyphus; species Stegodyphus mimosarum. Next base: position 280,847 of record KK117606.1, on the reverse strand, counting down.
AAAAAGTAGAGTTTTATATTCAAAATTCCTAGGATATACGTGAATTTACATACTGGCGTATTTTGAAATTTGGCATATAAGCGATAATAATACCAAATGTGCTTCACGCACTCCATTGAGATTATTTGAAAGTATGAAGGATAAGGAAAATAAAATGCCATTTCTTATGATTTATTTTTAAAATTTGTATTTTTAAACAATTTTTATAAATTTTTCGAAAACAATTTTGGATTATAACCTGTAAAATTTTTACAATCCTCTTAAAGTAGATTTATTTCTTAGCATACCTGCAAAAAATTAGAACTTTTTATTTAATATTTAGGAAGATATACATGAATTTATATATTGGAGCGATTTGAAATTTGGCATATTTGTTCAAAGCGAAACGAAAATGTGGTTTACCCACTTTGTTAAAATTATTTGAAAGTAGAACGAACTGACTTTTTTCCTTCTCATCCACGATGTAAAAAGGCAGGAACGATGTGACTTTTTTTTCTCCTCTGCACAATAGAAGGGAAGGAAACTGGGTTGCCACATATTAAGAAGTTCGCCATGTGAATTATTCTTGGCTCAAACTGAAAAAATTCGCCAAGCTAAATTTATGAATTTCTCCTAAAATTACGCCCCAAATTCTACAAAATGTAACATTTAAGCATAATTTGAGTCTTAGAATCGAAATATGGAATAAAAAGCTACGTTATTTCAGAAAAAGTCCGATTTTGTGTCAAAATATTTATGTTAGAATGATGCTATATATAAATCTAATATATATCCTAATTCGGGTTGAATTATTCTTGGCTCAAACTGAAAAAATTCGCCAAGTTAAATTTATGAATTTCTCCGTAAATTCCGCACCACATTTTAAAAAATTTAATATTTAGGCATAAATTGAGTCGTAGACTCGAAACATGGAAAAAAATTGCTATGTTATTTCTGAAAAAGTCAAATTTTGTGTCAAAATACCTATGCTAGAATGATGCTATATATAAATATAATATATATCCTAAGTCGCGCTTTCGAGACATGAAAAACACAATTTGTTTTCGTCAGTCGGCCCAGTAGAACGGGAGATATAGAACTGTCCCTTTTTTTTCGCAGTTTACGTACGTTATGTATGCCACATAAAAACGATTAGTCGTAGAACGTTCAAATTTTCTGTATGAGACTACTATAACATCTGGTTGTGCACCTCTCTTTTTTATGCAATTGTCAGTACAGTGGGTACATATATATATATATTAGTTGCGCGCGTACGGGTTCGTAACAGATTCAATGCACAATCCGATAAAAGTTTAATAATATTTATTCTTATAACAAGAAATGTAACAAAACGCTGGAAATTTCCTCAGAGATATTCGTATAAGTGTTCACAATATCAGACAGTAATAATCAGTAGAAAGCAAATACGTTGAATAGAACGCCAAACAACCAGTAGCCGTACTTTAAACCACTAAAAAAACGTTAAAATACAACGCAGTTTAAAGAGAAAGCTAATTCAGGTACTTCAGTTCGCGCGGAACTGAACAAATCGCATTAACAGTAACTAAGCACCTGAGCTGAAATGTTCTCTTTCTGGCATTTTATAGCTTTCAATCGGTCGCGCGTGACAATTATAGCAACTTCTGCTTCTCGAGATTTCTGGAAACCAATAACAGGATGTAATTATGGTTACAGCTAACACGGTAATCAATTACATTTATTCAATTTAAATATAAATTGAGATATCAATTTATTAAATATCAAATGCACGTGCTGCTGTATTTTTACTTTTCCGGCGTAGCTTTCTCTTAAAATATGGCTTGCGCTACATTGCACGGAGAAATAAAACAGTTTTAATTCTAATAAAATATCTAACTAGATATTTTAAGATATTTTAGTAACCTTTTATATATACCTGGCCATAATTTTCGCAATCGTTGGTTGTAGTGATAATTCCTATTACACTGGGATATTTAACTTTCAAAATTTGAAGTTTTTGATGTCTTTTTCAATTTCCCTTGAGGAATCGTTTAATTTAGGATAATTAGAAGAAATATGTTTAAATGCAGAACAGCAAAAATTGTGTACAGTTTAATACGTCGTACAAGAAAGTCATGCCACAGCACATTTTTTATCTACCTCAACCATTTACAGAGGCTGTTCGCACATTTTTTTGACGATTTTGGTAAGCGTTAATAAAAAATCGTTTGCTGCAAAAGAAGTAATTGCAATCGTACTATGTTTTTAAAAGTCAAAATTATCGTTTGTGGCTTAAAAGTTTTCTTTTATTAAAAATGGCGAATTTAACTAAGCAGTGGTTCGAAGGCTACATTGACGCTCTTTCCGAAGAGAAATATGCATACTACTCCGTTATCCAAAAACGATGCGAGAGTCATTGTTTTGTGATATCTAAAGCGTCGATAGGTAATATCATCAAAAAAAAAAAAAAGTAAAATTGGAGCCTCCAGTGGAACAAAAATTCCGAACAAGTATCCGAGGAAAAGACGGACATCTTCGACTATTGCAAAGGTACGTTGTTTAATGGTAAAAGAAAATCCCCTTAGTCAAAGGACAGTTGCAAAATCATTCAGATGCTTGGTGTCTACTGCAAACAAAATGATAAACGTTGATTTAAATCTTAGGAAAGCGAAAAAACGCAATGTGCATCGTCTTCTTCCGAAGCATATCGCTCGACGCAGGACACGCTGCAGAATTCTATATGAGAAACACTTATCCAAAGAAAAATGGAAACCACTTGTCACAATAGATGAAGCATGGGTGTATTTAAAGGACTGTAACAAAAAAAAAGAGCCATTTTTTATCATAAAAGGGGAGAAAAAAATTTAAGTACATGGTTCAAAGAATCGAAAGAAAGTTTTTCTAAGGGATTCACGATTGTTGCTGGTTTTTCTTATAATGGCAAGTTAAAAATAAAGAGATTGCATAAAATGTCAAGATTAACTCCGAATACTATCAGGAACATATTTTATCGCCAATTTTTTCTGAATGAAATACCATCGCTTTACCCACAGTGCCATCCATCTGTGAGACACCATTAGGACAAAGCTAGCAGTCACACATCAAAATCCACTGTAAATTTCCTAAAAGAAATGGAACAAAACACTGGTATCGAGGGCATACCCTTCACAGATATCCCTACTAAATCTCCCGATGTGTCACCTATGGAGTTTTCTGCTTTCGGACTTTTAAAAACTGCATTATCCAAACGTTGTCCCGAAACCCTAACTGGACTCTGGAAAGCTGTTCGGGAGGAATGGGATAGAATACCTCTTCTGACAATTCAAAAGGCATTATTATCCTGGAAATTGCGGTGTCGAAAGATAGTTCAGAATAAGGGATGTCAAATAGAACATTTAAAACAAGAATTTATGTAATTTAGTTTTGTGAATACAATATACATCGTCTAAAAAATGTGCGAACAGCCTCTGTATTTTTATTATTGTTCATTCGTTTAGTTATTTACAAATTCATAAAATTCTTTGTGTAGTAATCTTCACCATTTTTCTCCCAACAAGCCTCATTTAGTAAGCATGACAAAAGCTACGAACATACTCACATTTATTTTAGGCATATTTTCTGTGCGAAGGTACTACAAAGATACTTGGTTTGGTTAATTTAGTACGACAAAGTACACCAGAGGTATCTGCCTGCCTTCGTGGTGATCTTTCTAAGGGAAACTGCCTCGTATACACGTTATATATGGGAAAACTACGAAAACGCCCGTGCAACTAACCCGTTCGCTGGATTCGAACCTTGGACCAAACTACCAGTGCTCAGCGACTTTACTCTTAACCCCTGGTGGGCTACATCTTATGCGTAAAGTAATACTTTTATGTGCAAAGATAATACATCAAACATGTCTGACCATGATTGTATGACACGTTGGATCTAAGTATTGTTTAAACCAAAACAAAAGCAATATTTATAGACAATTTTATCTTTCAAAGTTTTCGAAGAACACAAGCGACGTCTTTGTGGCAACGAAATGGCCATTCAATCTTCATAAAGTGAAGTTAAGTTCTTTCGATTTTCTCGCCCATATGCAGCGTTACACCCAATAAAATGGGGAAAAAATAATTATACATTTTCCAAGACATGACAAAACAATAGCCGTAGCTTAGAAACTAACTTGCTGTTTATTGGATAGTTGCCACAAACATGCAAGCCCCACGGTGATTTCCCTCCCTCCCTCCTGGGGCTAGTTTAACTTTTAATTAATTAGAACTACTTTATTACGCGACACGTTTTCCGGACATGGCCTGCGAGGTTCGGCGAGCTGTGAAGCGGATACCCTTTTAATGGGGTTTTAATGTTTAAAGCGAACGACCCGCGTCTTTTGCTGTTATTTTCTTCAGATTGGGTTTAGTTTAGCAGCTCCAGTTTTTTTTTTTTCTTCTTCTTTTAATCTTGCTGTTTTCCTCATCTCTTTGCAGCTGATATTAATTGATCTCAGCTCATAAGCGAAGTTGAGAAGGAAAGATTGAAAATGAATTTACGTTTGTGCTTCAGTAAGCAAATGGTTTAACGCTAGATGACGCTTTATGTATTTTTTTTTTTAATTTGGCGTTTTGTACGAGCCTCAGATATTATTACTATCATAAGGACGCTACTCTAAAGTTTGGTTATGATTTTTTATTGGCTTTAATGCTCATTTTGTGCTAAATTAAATGACAGCGAAAAAGCTATGCTGAAGATATGGTAATTGTTTTTGAAACTGCTCTTTTTATTTTTTATATACTTTCTCACTCTCTTTTTTATTTTAATTACAAGTGGTTTCAACGATGCTTAGTGAACCGAATTTAGCTTATTTCATTTGCATGAAAGCGTGCATCATTAAATAGTAATTCGGCGATTTTTCTTTAATTTATAAGCCCTCTTTCTTTAATTTGATAGCAGGTAAAAATCAGTACTGGTAATAAGGGGTAAAAATGGTGTTGTGAATATTTATTTACTTTTTGTGAAGAGTTTTCAGAAGCGAACGTTTTCGGTTTAATTGGCAACGTAGCAGCTGTAAAATAATATTTTCGAAAAGAAAATCTCCACTGCAAAACATAAGAACAATTTTTTCCATTTTATTTATAACATAATATTCAATTTAGACTGATTACTCGAATTTTCTGCATTTTTAAATAATTGTTGCCGGTAATAAAAAAACTCGCAGAAAAACAAAATGCGGAAAACAGCTATTATTAAACAATAAAAATCCACACACTCGAGAGTAAATTTGCCAAAAAGGAGAAATGATATTTTATCCTGGAAGTTTATTCTTGAAAATTTCCTTTATTTCTCCGAGATTTGTGGCTTTTTATTCGTTCTTTGAAGTTTTAATTTTCTTTAATTCATTATTAAATTGGTCAAAATATAAAGTCAATTGTTAATCGGTTTGAAATCGACCTGAAAAAAAAAATAAATGATTTTGAATTAACTTAATGAGTGATCCCCCCCGCCAATGGCGGGTCCTCAGCCGACTTCTGCTTGGCCGCTACTAAGACCAGAACTGGTGGCCACTTTATTATAGAGGCACCTAATAGGTGGGCCACCTTTCCCTCCTCCCCCCCGGGGGTCGCCGTAGAGAATTCTGCGAAGCTACTGGCTAGGATTTGTACCTAGGCAGTCTCGGCCTCGGGGGTATACAAATTATGAACCTAGTGGTTCTGGGGACTCCGGAAAGGTCATTTATTGGCCGGCCCGGGGTTCGGCATGTCTTAGAGCAGGGTGGTGCTAGTAGCCCGGGGGTAACTCCCCGGGTATGCTGGGTAATGACCCCCTGCGACGGGCTCGCCCGAGCGACTGGTGGGTGGCAAATGACGACCAGTGACGCCCCAGATTGGGTGCATTGCGCGGACCCCTCAAGGTTCCGAGAAAGAGGTTGAACCTCGGCCTCGGTTCTGCGGGGGAAAGGCCCTGTAGTGCGATTACGTTCGCGGAACGGGGAATGCCAAAATATATCTTACCTTTCCCTCCCATGAAGAGACAGAAAATTAGAGCCATGCCTTCTCCGGGATTCGAACCCAGGCCCTTTGGTATCGTAGCCGGCTGCCCTAATCACTATACCGTTTGGGCGGCTGTGAGTATGAGTGATCATTTTCCCCTATATAAATACATAAAATATATAATAAATATAATAAAAATATAATAAAAAAATCATTTTTAATAATTCCTTAAATATTATTTTTAATATTTGTTTTTCTGACTAATCTCGCTTGTCTTGATATCACAACAAGCCTACGAAGTTTATCGTGGCGAAGGTCGTTGGCAAGGGCTTTGCGCATCATACCGGTGACAGTACGGCTCTGCTGAGTTCCGCCCCTAATTTCGAAGAAGGGAGCCCCAAGAGGACGGATTGAAGGGTCTTCCAACCCCCTTCCACCCTACCATCAACCTCTCGAGAGCACTTTTGGCTCGCCGCATATTTAGAGTGCCCCCATGCCTCACAGACACTATGCATTTATAAATATTATTACGCGTTTTGTATTTAATTTGCTATTTTTAGCAGAATTGTAATTAAAATTGTTTTATTTCCCTGTGCAGTGCATCATGAATTTTATTTGAAGAGAAATATACGCCGGAAAAGTAAAAATACATGAGCGCTGGCATTTCACATTTAATAACTAAATATCTGGTAATTGCTTTTGTAATCGAGAAACAGATTTTAGATCATTCTCGTGAATGATTTAAAAAGCTTATAAAAGCCGGATTAAATCATCTCATTTCAGTTGTAGTTGTTTCAAGTGAACTGCAGTTTCCTTAGTGCTGTTATTGATTGTAGCAATTCGATACGAGATAGAATTAGCTTAATCTGTTTTGAATTGACTTCTGTTTAACGTTTTGGTAACTCAAAATATAACTACTGTGAGATATTGTGATATTGTACGAATATCCCTGAGGAAATATTTCAGCATTTTTTTTATTTCTTCTGAAAAGAATAAATTTTATTAACTTTTTATCGACTTTTGCATTCAATCCATTACGAACCCGTACGCACGCAACAACACCAATTCCTGCTCCGGGATTCGAACCCGGGCTCTTCGGTATGATAGTTTTAAGGAGACACGGGTAGTCAAAACAAGTAGGTTTGTTTTGGTTGGTTAAAATCACTTAACATAATAAGAAACTAAATATCTAAATCAATAAATTCTAGCTATCAGTAAATATATTAAAGTAAGTATCTATATAGCCTTATCTAAATCAATAAATTCTACTTTAGGTTGTAGTTGAAAGTACTGTTGCGTTATACGGGTTCGTGGATTTGAGAGTATCCGATGAAACCACGATGCAAAACAATAAAAAGCACAATTTATTTACTAGAATCACTATTTACAGCACAGTTCCAAAATTACCTTTAAAAGCGTCGAGAATCTACAATAAATACGCTGAAACAATCAGCAACACAGCTTCAGGCTGTAACTGTAGAGGTAGCTTCACGGCAACACTAAGCTTATAATAAACACCGTGGAACAATCACCAGTACACTGGCAAGCTATACTGTAAAGGTAGCTTCACGGCAAAGCACTATCTCGATCGCTTTCCGTTTACAAAACTCTCGCGTGGCTTAGCACTCACAGTAAGCAGCTGTTCTCACAATGCCGGCTGTCAGAAACGCAGGGGTTTATACAGCTTTTCCTTAGGTTCCACACGTTTCGAGAAATATCTCGACAGGAAGTTAATCTAGAAGCTTCCCGATTGGACCATGGAATATCGCCTATTTGGTCGCCAAATGGGAGATAAAGTCGCCAATCTGGCAACCCTCCCATACACTATTTTATGGCAAACCTAGTGCTATGCCGGAAAACTTACATACAGGCGCAACCGCCGAATTTTTCGCAACAGTACAAATATCGGCTTAATATTTAACAAAATAAATTCTGTACTCGTTTGTCAGATGAGACACCTTTCTTGAAAATATGATATGACATCCACCTCATTAGCTGGCAAATTAAAGATTGTTAACCTCATATTCATAAACGGAAATCTGATGTGTACACCACATGACTTCCTTGTACGGAATATTAAATTGTACTCAATTTTACTGCATTTCACTTAAACATATTGAATTAAAAGTTAACGAATTTTGAATTAAATCTACTTCGTCGATAGCGTATAAACCACAATAAGTTCTATTCAAATACTATAATACATCTAAAGCGATGTATAAAAGAAATTAAACAAATAAAAAAAGAAACAGTTTTTCACAGACCCACCGCTTACCTAATGCGCACGCGCTATTAATTAATTCAGTTCTCACTTCAAGATAAGGCAAAAATACATAAAAATTCAAAATATTTTCATTAAAAATTGAAAGATATAGAAAAGCATAAATCACCAAGTACAGTTAAAACAATTAAAAAAGACAATTTTTACTATTAAAATTACAATTTGTATGAAAAACCAGTTAATAACTTAAATGATAATTCCAGAACCAATCAAGCACAATTTGATTCGCAATAACAAAAGAAGGCTTTATCTTTGTTGTTGCGAAGTTTAGTTTCTAGAGATTGGCCACAAATCCTCTATTCCGTTAAGCTTCAAATATAAACAAATATGGTCGCGATCATAACCAAGAATTAGGCTTAGCCGCACTTAAAAAAAACCTTTAAATTGTTGATAATTCCACAATTATTGCATTCAGGTTAACTAAGGATATAAAAATCTTAACCGAAAGATAAGAACAACATAATCAATTATTTTTAAAGCAAAAAATGCACAATTTACAAACTTACAAGAATAAAGAAACTCAGCTCACTAAGCCGAGTAACAGAGTGGATATATATATCTATACATGTATTTATACACTTTTGGTGTGTCCGATTGCAACCAAAATGCGAGGTGCACATCTACATGTTATGGCAGCCCCATATACAAAATTTCAACGTTCTGAGGCTACTCATTTTTTAGTTATGCGAGATACATAGGTATGTACGTACGTACAGACGCCAAGAAGAAATCTCTTCAGAATCCATTTTATATGAGTTTTATAATTATTTGGGGGGCAAATATCGCATTCGATAGAGGTCAAATTAGACATTTTCGTTGAAATATGATACCCGAAATTTTTCGCGATCACAATACTTTCATTTTACTTCGTACAAGGAAGTAAAAAAAGCAATGAATATATTTCTTAATAACAATTGCGAATTCAGAAACCTCATCAGAAATGAATAGTATAAGAAGACGCTGCGAGAGCAAAAATGCAATACGGTACTAGTATGCGATTACACGGCGAGATATAAGAACACGCACCCGGTGCTAATAAACGATCACGTGTCGAGGTAGGTTAGGTTAGGTATAAGTGTAGGGGGCCACCTATTATTTACCCTGGGTTAGTAGGTATAGGCCGTTTACGCTAGCTATCCAGATTTGCAAAGCCTTCCTGGGACCCACGGTGCCGTTTTGGTGTAGAGGTGCTTCTGTTGTCTAGAGCAACATCACAAGCTCTGCCACTGCTGGCGGCGTCACTGTCTTATGCCAATGTCTACTTTGGCTGCTATTGCATGTTCATCATACCTAGACGTTCATTGTTTGTAGATTCAATCTATGTGCTTAATTTGGTTGTTGATGAGCACATTGAAGTTTTGGAATAGTTTAATTACTCATATAAGTTCGTTGACTAGCTGCTGTGTTTGTGCTTCTTACCATTTATATGACGATTTGAACTATTTTGAAATGTTTTCATTATTTGCTGTGTCAGCTAAGGATTCGAGCATTAATCATTGGAGGTTATTCTTTAATGAGTGAGTTGGAGGATCACTCTGTGTTGCACAGTTCTAGACCCTTTGATGCCAGAGTGTGCATTATTTGGGATATGAGCTTCCTCATATGGTTATTATTGAGTGCGCAACGTGTCGAGGTAAGATTTTGGCGAGATACTTCGGTTGATTGGCTATTCTGTCTCGGGGATCACTGTAACAAAGAAGTAAGAACCTTTAATTCTTATCGCTTTTCGAAAAGGCGCAATGTTTACGTGAGGATGCTAGTAAAGTCTGACATGATCTTTTCCGGAGCTCTTGAAAATAAGTATATCAGATTTGCGATATAGAAGGAGAGACAGACTGAAATTCTGATTCTCTGTTTGTAACACGAAAAATAAATAATGCAAAAGAATTGAATACCACCTCATTTGATTCAGTTGTTGCAATGCCCATGTAGTTCATGGAAGAATGACTGCCAGAGCCTCAAAGAGGCTGGATTTCTACTTCCACACCAGTTTTGAGGGACAGCACACTGGAGCGGCGAGTCTGAGTGCCTCCCACCCCCCCGCCACCAAACCCCACAAGAAGACCTCTGGCTTGTCGCATATTTTGAGTCGCCCCATGCCACACAAACACTATACAAACATCCATGCCTTTCCGGGATTCGAACCCGGGCCCTTTGGTACGACAGTCTGAATCACTAGCTAATCTCCTCCCGGTTGAGCGGCATTTTTTTACTTAATTACGATGAGCAAAAACATCTTTTTTCCTCATGAGCACTTTCTAATGGTTGATAAATCTAAAGTCATAAATTTAGAGACAGTAAGTATTTTTTGAAAGCATAAGAGATTAAAAATTAGCAATGCCCTTGCCGGGACTCGAACCACGGACCTCTCGAATACGCTGACCACTGCGCCACGAAGGCGCACTAAAAAGTCAGGAGGAATACCTTATATACTTCCTCTTTTCAAAGAGTGGCTGAGGATTAGCGGACCCAGTCGCCAAATCCTGGTGGTGAAGAATCATCATACCCAATCGCCGAATCCTGGTGGTGAAGAATACATCATACTTTTTTTCAGTTCGGGCGCCACTGTAGACACATTAGTTTTTTTTAATGCGGGAGACGTTAGAAATGAGCAATCCTCTCGCCGGGCCTCGAACCACGGACCTCTGGAATAGGCGCCGAGTGTGCTGACCACTACACCACGAAGGCATGCTAAGAAGGGAGAAATAACTTATACAATCCCTACTCAGCTTTTGATCAGTGATATAAAGATACTTCGATAAACACCTGTTGTTTTATTTCACCACATGTAATCACTATCACGTGAATTTTCAAGCTGTGTATAAATCATAAAAGTGAAACTTTAGCCAAATGTTTGTTTGCTTTATAGTCGAAATGGTTTTTATTAGTCACGGTGTGTTAAAGCTTCAGATGGCTCGCATATCAGGCACAATTTTCTTTATGTAACTAAATAATTTTTACTCGCTCTCTCTATTTCCAGGTTTATTTTCAAACTCAGAATACTCTTAGCAGTTATTTTAACCTCCCGTGAATCTTATGAATTCCGTAAAAAAAAAAAGTGCAGTTCTGCTTGAAATCCCCTTCCAGCTGCTCTGTTTACTTTTTCTTGGTACACTTAACAATTAAAGCTCCCAGACTTTTAAATCGACCGCAGAGATTTCCTTATCGGCTTATACTTTCTGCTCTTCGAGGTAATTTTAAATCGGTGGCAGACTCTTCTAGGCTGGCTTTCATTTCAGGAATTTGCAAAAGTAGCTTCAGATATATTTCCTTTTTGAAACCAGTTAAGGACATTACCATATTTAAAATTATCAATAAATTTGAGTAGAAAATATTGGGGCTCCAGTTTGACTCAAATAATTCTTCAGGCCTGACGTACAGAGTCTCACAAAAGTGATGGGACACTTGTGCTTTACAAAAGGAAACTGTAATAAAATAAATTAAAAAACATGTAAAAATTTTTTGTGGGTGTGTTTCATACTTAAATTTAGTAACAATTATTTCATATCATACATTTTCTCAAAATATTAAAATAGTAATTTAATAAAAATACAATTGTTTAGAACGGAGCAAAAAATGGCTCACATAAATGATGGGACACTTACTTTTCCGTCAAATATTTATCCAAAAATTTTACTTTTTAAAAGGTTTTAATATTTTGTTGGATTTCCTTTTACTTTTAAAACATGATTTAATCTTCTTGGGATTGATTCGAATAATCTTTTTGTGATTTCTGGAGTGATTTTACCCCATTCTTCTTGAAGCACCGATTTTAATTGTTGTTTTCAAGAAATGGTGTGTTTGCGAATTCTTGATTCCATTTCTTGCCAAATATTCTCTATGGGATTTAAGTCTGGAGATTGCGGTGGTGTTTTTATTAATTCAGGACCGTTATACAGCAGCCAGAGTCTAACGTTCAAAGCAGTGTGCTAGTAGAATTTAAAATCGTTATGAAGATTCAATTTTCGTGCTGAAGATTTCAAATTTTGATTTAATATGCCAATATCCTTGTACTGACCCATTATACTGTCAATAAAAACAAGATTACCAACTCCAGCCAAAGACATACACCCCCATACCATAACGCCTCCTCCACCACGTTTTACTGTTGGCACCAAGTTCTGTTTGCGAAATTCTTCCCTGGGTTTTCTCCACACCAAGATTCTACCGTCAGAACCAAATATATTAAATTTACTCTCATCAGCAAATATAACTTCGTTCCAGTATTCAGAATTCTTATTTATGCTGGATTTTGCGAAAGCCAGTCTGAGTTTTCTATTCTTTTCAGTTACGAAGAATTTTTTCTGGCTGCTCTATCGTGATATCCAGTAGATCGAATTACTCTTCTAATAGTCTCAGTATTAACAATCACTCCATATAATGCTTGTAAATCAGCAGCAACTTTAGGAGCACTCATTCTTGGATGTTTTTTAATATTTCGACCGATAATTCGCTTTATTCCATTGGATAGCTTTGATGGTCGGCCAGGTCTTCTTATCATATGAATCATATTATTCTTTTTATGTCGTTTAATGATATTGAAAACTGTTGAATGACTTAACTGTTTCAGCAGTTTCCCTAATAGATTTTCCACGTTCAGTATGCAAATTAATAACTAATTTTCGAATTTCAGGCAAAGTTTCTTTTCGTTTAGCATTCATGGCTGTACAGAGCTAAAAAACACAAAAATTCCGAAACAAACTGGAGAGAAATAATGCAAACGATTTTATAAATTATTGCCAATTGCTTTTGAGTAAAAAAAACCCAAAAAATATTTTTATTGCTTACTTCAGATGATTTTTGTTGCTTAGTCTAATGGTGTCCCATCACTTATGTGAGCCATTTTTTGCTCCGTTCTAAACAATTGTATTTTTATTAAATTAATATTTTAATATTTTGAGAAAATGTATGTTATGTAATAATTGTGACTAAATTTAAGTTTGAAACACACCCACAAAAAATTTTTACATGTTTCTTTAATTTATTTTATTAGAGTTTTCTTTTGTAAAGCACAAGTGTCCCATCACTTTTGTGAGACACTGTATACTTAATTTAAACCTGCAAAACGTTTTAATTTCCTTGAACGAAGTTTAAGAATTTTGTAGCGAATGTGTACTGGATTGGTTTCTCATATTGTTCTTGTTTTAAACAGGTCAAAACATACTTAACATATGTTAAGCGCATTAAGGCCATTTTAGATTTTGCGCGAGTAATTTTATCAATCAATTAACCCTGAAAGAATGCATATTTTGACCTAACAATACAATATAATATATTTTCTTTTGGTTTTAGAAAAGATCACCTCAGAAATTTTCTGAAGTTTAACGTCTTCGGTTACAAATAATCTTTAAGTCTTTAAAATATTAATTGAAGAAAAAAATGTAATACTGTAATGGCATGGTTTACAAATATCGTTACATTAACCAAAAACGTTTCCAATCATACAAGTATTAAAGTTTAAATAGCAATCTGTCGGCAGTTTATTAAAATATATCTGACTTTTCAGTTCTGTGCCACAAGAAACTTATCGTGGAATAATCTCAGTTCCTTGGTTTTATTTGCTTTTAATTCTGAGCTGTTTGCCATATGAAATACTTTGTTCATTTGTTATGAATTTTGTCATTTACATACTAGGCATGACACGCAGAACAAAAGAGACTGATCCAGTAAATCATTGTACTTGCAGAATCAGTTATGCGTGACATTATCACCTTCAAAGTAGTCTCCCTCAGCATTCGGTGCAGTCATTGCTGGTAACAATTCTGGAACAATGTTTTGAAAAATCCTTCAGGAGTCTCTGTTTATGCTTGAACCTCTTCAGCTGAAAAAAAATGGCTTCCCTTTAAGCAAAATTTAAGTTTAGAAATAAAAAAAAGTCGCATGAAGCCAAATCAGGTGAATATGGTGGATGCCCCATCAAGGTGATGTTTTTGCTGGTGAGAAATTGTTTGACAGATAGGGGCGTGTGAGAAGGTGCATTGTCCTCGTGCAACAACCAGCCATCATGCCACAATTGTGGCCTTTTTTTCCTAATTTTTTCACGAAGTCTTTTTAGTAGTTCAATGTCGTAGGTCTGTGGGATGATGTCATCAAAACAGCTGTTGCCAACTCCACTCTTTCTTCAAGCTACAAAATTAGTCTCGTTTCTTTTGTGTCACACCTGGTATATCCGTACTGCCCACCCAGAAGGGAAGGAAACAAGGGTAGAAAGCCATGGTGGCCATAAGACTGGACAATTCCGTTAAATCCGTCTGTCGAGAAATTCCTAGTTTGGAATAAAGCTTGCAGAGATATTACGTATTTTTTTAAAGCAGGAGACATGAAAAATGAGCAATGCCTTCGCAGGGACTCGAACCACAGACCTCTCGAATACGCGCCGAGTATGCTGACCACTACACCACGAAGGCATGCAAAGGAGGCAGAAGAAATACCTTATATACTCCCCCTTTTAAAGGGCGACTGGGGATTAGGGGACGCAATCGCTATATCCTGGTGGTGGAGAATCATCATCCACCAACTTTTTCAGTTCGGGCGCCACTGCAGAGACATTATTTTGAAATTGGTGACATGAAAACTGAGCAATGTATTCGTTGGGTCCCGAACACGCGCCGAGTTTGCTTGACCGTTACACCACGAAGGCATGCTAAAGAAGGCGGGAGAAATACCTAATAAGTTTCTGCAATGAGAAAGCTATATATTCTCCCAAACGATGCCCACTCATCCGGTTATACCAGTTAGAGACGCTGACTAATGTACGGATGAGCCCGAGTTCGAAAATCGCGGAGAAGGCGTGGATGTAAGTAGGCGTATAGTGTGTATGTGGCAATTAGCACTCAGAATACACAGTGAGCCAAAAATCCTTTTGAAAGGCTGATGATAGGGAACGATCAGTGAGACTGTCAACCCTTCCGGGGTGTGATTCCTCAGAAACGGAGCAGAAACTTAATTATATACCTAGGTATATTAAGTAATACCTCGAACAACTGTAGTACTAGTGAGGTGATGGTCTTGCTTGTATCTGTACCTGTACTGCCAGACGATATCTGTATAGGAATGTGTATTTTGCTGAATAGAATAGATCTATTTATTTCTACTCTTTGTTAGGGCTAATAAATTGTTTAGCAGCGAGGTTTCAGTAAATGGTGAAAATAAATGATGAAAAGGATATTTAAAATTTTTTATATGTGAAATCTTACATTTGGCTTTTCATGTTATTGCATTTATAAAACTTTTTGTAAGAGGTAGTTTGAAGTAAATACAACTAACAGTTGGCTATATTCAGTTCTTACTGCAAGGATTATTCTCAGGGACGTTCCCAGAGGGGGTGCAGCACGTAAAAGTAGACCGGCTGTGAAAATCAGGGGCAGCCGGACTCACGCGATACTACGCCTAAATATTTTAAATTCAGCCGCCCAGGCGGTATAGTGGTTAGGCGAGCTTGACTGCGATACTGGAGGCCCCGGGTTCGAATCTCGGAGAGGCATATATGTAAAATTGTCTGTCCCTTCATAGGAGGTAGCGGTGGCCGCCTATTAGGTGCCTCCAGAATAAAATAGTCACCACTTTTGGCCTTAGTAGTGGCCATTACCGTTATAGGCAAGTGCCCGCCATTTATAAAAAAAATATTTTAAATTCATTAAATTCATTGTAAGTACTTAGTGAGTATGAAATGAAAATTTTATTAATCATTGAGCATTTGTTTTAATTTGGAGGTGGCAATCTTAGGGTACGTGGCCAGCCAATGGCCTAGAAACGGCCCTGATGTTTCTTTATTATTGTTTAAACAAACCATATTGCGCCGCAAACGTCTTTAATGGGTTTGATATACACAAACGTTGTCCAGTTGCCCTGTATTAATACAGCATGGTTATAAAATAGCGTGATGTATTCAGAGTCCTCTAGCGAGTAAAGTATTGAACGAAACATAACTAGATTTCCCGGGCTTACACAGAGGACCATAGGATTTCAGTTTTAAAATATCTGATGTATACACCACATAACTTCCTTGTACAGAATATTAAATTATACGCACTTTGCATTTCATTTAAACTTACTGGATTGAATTAAATCTACTTCATCGATAGCGCATAAACCGAAATAGAATAAATGCACTCGTTAAAATTCACTATGTATGTGCTTACTACAGCGACACTCTGGCGCTATCTTCACTTAACTTCGTTACATCTCATTCATTTTACAACACATCAGTATGCACAACAGTTGTGTATATCATCTAGAGAATTACCTAATCGTTGCCACATGTTCTATTCAAAGACAATAATAAATGTAAAGCAATGTGTAAAAGAAATAACAAACAACAACAAAAAGAAACAGTTTTTCACAGACGATTCAGTATTTCTCCTTCAATTAATTCAGTTCTCACTTCGCGACAAGGCAAAAATGCATAAAAACTCAAAATGCCTCTATTAAAAATTACGAAGTTAAATCTTACACACTTTATTTCCTCGAATAAATTCCACAATAGATTAAGCATGATTTAGTCCGCAATAATAAAAGAAGGCGTTATCTTTGTTATTGCGAAGTTTAGTTTCTCTGATTGGCAATAAATTCAATACTCTCCTAGTTTCAAATGTAAACAAATATGGCTGCCACGGTAAAAATATTTAGGCTTAGCCTGCACTTAAGCACCTTTTAAATTGCTGATAATTTTACAAATCTTGCAGGAAGATTTACTAAAGGCATCAAAACCTTAACCGGAAGATAAGAATAAAATAATTCAATTATTTTTAAAGCAAAAAGAAATGCATAATTTATCGGCATGGAAGTATAAAATACTGAGCTTACTGAGCCGAGTAACACAGTGGATGTTACTGAGTTATACTTAAATATATATATATTGTTTCAAAAGAATATAGTAAAGTTAAATTAAATTTAAATAATTCGCTTGCGCCATTGCTGCAAGGAATGAAATTTGAATTTAACAAAATTTCTATTCGTAAAGAGCAATTTAAAGTAAAAAATTAATTATATAATTAAGTTTAAAAGAAATTATAAATAATTTATATTGCTGCGAACTAATCTACAATATCATTTAAATTCTGAGGATATAAGTAAATCAAATGTAAGTATCAAATATAAAATCCTAAAAATAAAAACTATGCTTAAGTGAATAATTGTTGAGCTGGCAGAAGACAGACTTATCAAGGGGAAGTTGCCCTCAAACATAACTCTTCAGTTATTCAATTCGTGTTTCGTCATTTATGTAGGTAAGTGTAAAATTCAAAACCAAAAGTAAAACCAAAAGACGTGGCCTACCAAAAGCAATTCAAACAAGTGGAACTTTTAGAAAAGTACAAATCAAAGCCAATACAAAACAATACCCTTTATAATACCAGTTTTTTAGAAAACCAATTTAATTTAGAAACTCTTGCCCACAAAAAACTTCCCCGACACGAATATGCCAATGAACAAAAAAGATACAGAAACTATTAACATACTAAAAACAAACTAGAAACTAAATTAAATAATACTAAAATAATAAAATAAAGGTAAGTAAAAGGTAAGTTTTAAATTAAATTAATTAATTTACCATTATTTCTATTGGAGTGTGGGCAAGTAGAAAGTTAAATTAAGTGATGTAAAGTAGTGTTCCTTCTATTTATAAAAGAGGGCGCTAGTAAAAGGTAAAGTTGAGTGATAAACTGCTGTATAGTTTTGGTGCGCCCGATTGCAACTCAAATAGGAGGTGCACATCTACATGTTATAGCAGTCCTATATACAAAATTTCGACGTTCTGAGGCTACTTGGTTTTGAGTCATGCGAGATACATACATACGTACAGATACTACAAAGAAGTTCTTGAGAATCAATTTTAAATCATTTTTATAATTTTGGGTGGGGGTGAAGGAAAGAGTTCTTTATTCTGTCCTTACGGACGAATGTCACTCAAAAACATGGTTAAATTGCATTTGATAGCTCTCAAAATAGATATTTTCGTTGAAATGTGATACCCGAAATTTTGCGCGGTTACAATACTTCCTTTTTACTTCGTACAAGGAAGTAAAGGCATTGTTTACGGAACAAAATGCAGTGACTTGCGTAATCGCATTTTGTGTAGCGATCATGAGAGCAAAATTAAAGGCTGCAAGAATTCTCGCTACTCTGAGGCCATCTAGCTTTCAATGGCTGTTGCCTAACAGGGTCGTGCTTTGTTAGTCAAGCTATATTATCACCAGAATGACAATTCTAATACTGGCTTCCTGTACTTCTTTGTTAAAGAAGTTGAGAAAAAGGCCCGATTGCCATAACAGGCTTACGAAACATAATTCAGCAGTTTGAAAACAAGGACATGTCCCCAATAACGCAACTTTGAAAGATCGATTAACAAATTATTTCTGATACGCTGCGAGCTACCTTGATACTACTGTTATTATTCTGGCATGCAGCGGAGAATTCCTGTCCCTGCTCTTTCCAGATTCCTGGGTGAATTCTGCATTGGGCCGGGCGTCTGAGGAAGTCCATAAATAGTATTCTCCAGATGAGGTTTAAGCTGAGGTGGGGAAACTTTTCAAGCCCGTTGCTTCCTGGGAAAATGTTGTGGAATATGTGCAGTTCTTGGAACATCATAGTGGTGTTTCTATTGAACCTTGTTTATAACAATCATTTGTTATTAATAAAACTGATATGTGCTGTGTCCTGTGGCATTTCATCATTCATTTCTTACACTAATACACTTTTGCAGCGCTAACACTTCCTCTGGTGGCAACGTTCGGTACTAACGTTTTTAGAAATCAAATCCCGTGATCCACTATGTATGTCCATGAAATGTGATTATGTTTCGTTCAATATTTTACACGCTAGAGGGCTCTGAATACCTTATATTATTTTATAACCCTCCCCGTATATGCTATACCAGTAGTATTACGCCTCAATTTAGAAAATTGGTAGATGTTGTCTATAACCAAACGCGGGATAGTATTAAAAAAGAAATGAGCATTAGACCAAGCCACCATCATCTTAAGAAAAAGGTGCCTTCAATATGCATGCCTTCATTCTGTCACTAAACTTCCTGAGCGGTAAAGAACAGCATTTGAGCAGCTCGTGCCGCTGTTAATACGTACTAAGCGTTTTTGCGTACATAACAGCTGGTGCCTAACTAGGTACGCAAAATAATACCAGCTTGACCGTACATTAACTCCTGCTAAACTAAGGAGTTCATCGATATGTAGGTAATATTTTGCACTTCAGAAATACATACTACCTGTTCCTTCTTATATAAATATGCTCCTCAGGTAATGTTTATTTACCAACATTGGTCAAATTTGACTACATATCCACCTATTCATTGGCTGCACATTTTTACTGATGGTTCTCAGTTTGACTGTCATTTTAAGGTTCGGGCTGATGTGTTCTCTCGCCCTAACCACCAGACCACACGAGAAGACTTTTGGCTCGTCGCATACTTTGAGTCCATCCATGCCACATATACACTACACAAACATCCATGCCATCTTCGGGATTCGAATCCGGACCCTTCGGTCCAGCAGTTAGAGTCACTATCTACTGTCCCGGTTTCGCCTGCATTTTTCTACTTAATTACGGTGAACAAATACATCTCTTTCTTTTTACGCCCCTGCAAGATACATTGTTACCTCCTTTGATGGCGAAGTAGTAGCCATCTTTATAGCCTTACAGCAATTATTAGCTATTCATTATAAGTTTGAAAAGGCAGTCATTTTTTCTGCTTCTTAAGCAACCATTTAATTAATTAGCTTTGTTGAACACCCGTTAACACGTGAAATTTTGCAATGCCAAGAATTCCTGACAACTCTCACTTTAAAGAGGAAACAAATCCTTCTCCAGTGGGTGCCTGGCAATCGTGGCCTTTGGGACAATGAACAAGCGGACTTACTTGCAAAACGAAGTGTCAGCTTAATACGACATCCAAATACAGCCGTTTCTTATTGGAGGATTAAGCTGTTTTTTAAAAGTTTATTTACGTCTAATACCTTACGAGATCTCCAGACTCGTTGAAAACTTGGAGAATGATAAGTCCTTCTCTTATTTCCAATAGTCCTAGACGCAATGCAGTTGCGACTTTCCGTCTGTCTACAAGACATGATTGATTGCCGTGCCGTCCGCCTGCATCGCATAGGCATTTCAAGCGATCCCATTTGCTCTTTTTGTAATTCTGGAGAAGAAATGCACAGGGACCACCTGCTTCGATCTGGGTATCGATATAAATTCTTCGTGGTCTTACAGAAGAATCGAGATACTGAGAGGCAAGATTGCTCGTTAGGCAATGACTTCGGTCTTTTTGTTCTTTGTTCTATTGTTTGTAAAATGTTTAGTTCTTTGTAACTCTTAGCCTAGCCATCGGAAATAACAAAAAAATATTGGTCAAATTTTATGAATTATGCCATTATAATATTTGCATTTCTTGGTGAGTTCTGGAAATGTTGCGTTAGAAATGTTATTATTATGCTTTAAATTATTTTAATAATTTTAAGCAGTTTTGGATTATTCTGAAAGGTACTTGTTCAAAGGGACCGCAAAGTGGCTAGCGCAGCTGCATCACAGGTCCGGGGTTCGATCGGGGCTAGGCAAGGTTGACACAGCCTTTCATCTTTTTAAGTGGGTCGATAAAATGAGTGCGAAGTTCGCTTTGGGACTGAACACCGGGGATACTGCGACAAGCTGACCACTTGCCCAGGGCATATGCTGAAGCACTCCGGGGTCCAAAAGGGTATAGCAGTCGTGGCCCGTTAGGGCTGTTGCGCCGCTAAGTTTAGTTTTTATTTACTTTTGTAAAGATATTATATAAACATGTATTTCAATACAATGTTTTCTGAAATTAGTCCTTTTTTTTTCAGGTTCTATGAGTGGAGACTACCTGAACATCAGCAAAGCGAGTCGTCTTCACATGGGGGCTTATCTGTGCATAGCTTCCAACGGTGTTCAGCCTTCCGTCAGCAAGCGAATCATGCTCAATGTGAACTGTAAGTTTTGTTATTCCAAAATCTATCTATTACTCACTAAAAACGCCGTCCATCACTTACTGAAAGCAGGAGCATTGTCTAAGGGAAAAAATTCTTAAGTAGGAAATTCTGCCAGTTAACTAGTAACTGAAATAAATATCTTACTATTCAAATGCAATTAAAATTTTAGTTTAATGTATCTAAATGATATATTTAGAAAGCTTCTTTGACACTTTTTTAAAGAAAGTTAAAAGAAATGTGTATGCTAATGAACTTCTAAAATTGTTCTTATTATATTTATTAATGTTATAGACAATATTAGAAAATGTGTAACATTATGCAGCAATAAGCAGATTATTATCTATATTACGCACGCAGAATTAAAAGAATATTAATGGATTTGTTTTAAAGACAACTTTAACTGACATTTGTGCAAATGATACAAAAACTTTACTTAGACAATCGAAATCAAACTGAGACAAGTCACGTTAGGTACAAGTGTGTAGGTGCCAAAACGCTTTCACAGACAATGCACCGGAAAACCAAGACTCTATTACCTGGCTTTCTCAAGGATCGCCTCACATAGACTATCATCCTGGCCCCCAGAGGCAATCTTCGGGGCCGCGATCCAACCGGTGAAGCCGACGAGCCCCACAAAGTCGAAGAATATAAGAAACACGTCATGCAGAATCATCCGATTGCACCAATAGGGGCGTTTCCCCTCAGACGACCAACAGTTCTAGCCATATAGCTCCACCCCAGATAGATGAACAGACACAACAGTACAGTACGGTCCCTGCCAAGCCTGACCAAACTTAGAATTAACTCGGGCTCTAGTCTTGTGAAGACAACTTATGTGCCCCGTGGTTGAGACTGCCTAAGTACAGATCCTAGCCAGTATATCCCAGGAATTCTCTTGAGTCAACCCTAAGGTCCTAGCACACTAACCATCAGGGGTCCCCCAACTGGGGTCCAGTTGGCAATTGGCCCCTTCAGACCACCAACTGGCAACTTATTTATAATTTTGAAAAGGTTACAAGACGTTTACAAACATGTTACAAGAAGTTTACAAAGAAAGTTATGAAGGTTATGAGAAGGCTACGAAGATACAAGAAGTTTGAAATGAAGGCACTGTTTGCATATTATGAGAACAGAGTTTAAGGGTGACACAGGTTGAGGCCTTGTTGTTGATGTAGATAACAGATGATGGATTTACGTCTGTTGTATATCTTTCGATGATGCTCCAGGAATCTTAGAAATTTGGTATCATAGCTATTTGGTTGTCTAATGTATGTAAATTTATAAGATTCCGGGAAAGTTAGCTTATCCAGTTAGTGGACAAGTAAAGAAGTAGTGATCAGGCTATCACCTTTTCCCACATATCCACAGATCAATGGTTGGTAAGTTTCTATCATCGAAATATATGAAGAAGGGGCCAATGACCGGAGATATATTGCGAAATAAAATACGCCGATATAATGAAATTTGTATTGATCTTTCGAAAAACCTTAAATGCTCTGTGGCCTTGTGGTTCTTGCTTCTCCTGGTGCTGCCATTTTTTATGTGATGATATTTTTTAATCCTGTTTTAGTACGGATCTTGGCCATGGAGTATCAATTTTCTCTCCTAGTTGTTTAAGTGCGAGAATATGTGTCCTTTCAATCAATCTGAGAGATGTTGTCCCGTAATCATACGCCCAGATCCTAGTGTCTACTATTACTTAGTTTACAAGAATGAGAAACTTATGGTTTATTAATATTACTATGTAACTTGTCTCTCGTCTTAAGCCTATACGTTTGAGGGTTTCCAAAGTTCCAAACACTGGTCCTCCACCGGGTATTATGGTATGGGGCGGTATTGGATATCACTGTCGCACTCCTCTAGTAAGCATTGCCGGTACTTTAAACAGCCAGCACTACATCTCTGAGGTGTCGGAGCCAGTTGTCCTTCCTTACCTTCAGGGCTTGCCCACAGCCATATTTCAACAAGATAATGCGCGACCACATGTGGCACGTATTGTCCAAGGGTTCTTCGTCAATCGCCAGATTGAATTGCTTCCCTGGCCGGCTCGCTCTCCGGATCTTCCGGCGATGGAAAATATGTGGTCCATGGTTGCTGAACGACTGACCTAGATTACATCCCAAGCTGCCACACCAGATCAACTTTGGCAAAGCTGCTTGGCAAAGCTGCTAAGAATACATCCAAAGTCTCTATGAATCAATGCCGAGGCGTGTGGCAGCTTTAATCATTTGATACATGGTCAACATGTTATCTACTAAATAAATTTTGCGATGATATCTCTTGTCTTTCTTGGTGTTGCAGTTCGAGTTGCCAGCAGCGTATATAATTTTTCACGGAATCCAAAAGCTTCGGACCTTTTCAGTATCGTTCCTGAAATTCAGTCATCTCGTGATATTTTGAATCAATTCCTGCTTTATTTCACTATGTGTTAGTGAAAAAACTGCAGTAAATAATGTTTTTCAGTTAGTTATTTATAAATTTATCTATAACAATATTACTGTTAAGTAAAATTTAGTAATTTGCTAATATAAGCTAATAATACAATTAAAATTTGTATATTTATACTATGAAAGATGATTTTATAAGGTAAGGTAAGAGCTGAAAAATGAGATCTTTATTGTTAAGTGAAAAGTACATGATTTACCAACTGAATTATTATTCTTCTGTTAGTCTCAACTGTTGTCGAACTGACGAGCCTCAATAAAAATCTGTCACCGATTATTTCAAGGACTTTGTGTCCCGAAGGAGGTTCCTAATTTTTGTTCTTATTTGTGCCTCATTCAGGTATCAGAGCAAATTTTTGCATATTTCTTTATTTTGCAAGAAAATGAAGACCTTTTTTAAGTAAACATCCTCAACGTAAGAAATTACTTCGTTATGTATAGTATATTCAAAAACATTTTATCTAAGCACAGTGAAATTTGATTTTGTAAACGATTGTACTCTTCCAATCTAATATCAGCATGATTTTAAATTTATGTTTTTATTAGATTGTAAATTTGTAGGGGCATTAGGTATTTTTGGAAGCAAGAGAGATGAAACATGAGCAATGTCCTCCCCGAGGACGCGTTAATGGCAGGCCGCACATTCATTTGATCAATGGTAAACGAATTTCGTACACTGCGCATGCTCAGAAGAGAATTTGGCGCAATTACTACTTTGGCGTAATTTTAAAACAAGATAAATATGGTATATGGTTGAATACAAACTGGCGACGTCGCGCTTCGCGATATAAACATACCAGTGATCATCTTAACTTGAAATATGGTTGATATACTGTTTGTTATCTGGACGTAAACAGTTTGGGATTTTAAAACTTCTAGGTTGTAAGTTGCTCCATTACTTAGAGTGTAAATATCAATTCTAAACTACGCAAATTTTCGTTAAAGAAGGATTACAAAACAGGAAACATTGCAAGATGTACTAGCTGAAAGTTTATTGATTATATTTCTGAGGAATAAAAGCAATCGAGTATTTACCATGCGTTCCATTCATATATACTTTAACAAATTAAGGAATATACCTAGTTTGAAGTACTGAATTAAAGTAAAAGAAATTATTACAAATAACTGATACTAAGTGTAATATTTATGAGCAAAATAAACCAAAATGAAATGCAGCAAAAGCAAATGCAATAAGCACAAACAAATTTTCGTCGTATTGCAATCGTAAACAGTCGATAAGACCTGTATGACAAACAGGCTTGTGTAGAGTTGTTTATGGTTTTGTCACCAGTATTTCCTCCCAGGTCAACAGTACACTATTAAGCCCTCGCAGTAAGCGAAATTCGTTAACACTGATCAATTCAATGTGCAGTTTGCCATTATGCCCCCCGGGACTCGAACCACGGACCTCTCGAATACGCTTTGAGTGTGCCTACCACGAAAGCATGCGAAGAACGCCACAGAAATACCTCATAAATTTATGATAAAAATTTATCATATTTAATTAATTAATTTATCATTGCTAAGAATCGTTGTATTTTATATCCTTGTTAAGAAAATATTTCCTTAATATTTCACAACGCAGACAAAGTAATTTTCTTCACTTCAGTTAATGTTTCTAGACGTTCAAAACTTCAATAACCTGAAAGAACAATATAAATATTGCACAAAGATACCAATTTATAATTCCCCTTTTATTATAAACAGCAATTAACTTACATCACATGTTTGTTATGAGTACATTAGTATCAAACTACACTCATGTCCATAAATTAAGGATAATTCGGAGTCACGCGAAAATCGAACTCTAAAATAAATATATCACCTGTAAAATCATTACATACATCTTCAAGAATCATATGCAAATTTCAGGAAGTAACCAGATGTCACGATGGTACGTCACAATGACGAGAGTGTAAGAGAGTGATATATAAGGAATACAGGCAAAGAAGTAAAATTGTTCACAGGCATATAAGCATTTCAGTGCAATAACCGAATAGTTAAGGTACAAAGGACGCATTTGGATGATTTTTTACGGGGTAGAATTATCGGCCGTCTGGAATGTGGGCGTACCCAACTGGAAGTATCAGACGAACTTGGAATTGCCCAGAGTGTCATCTCCAGGCTTTGGCAACGATTCCAAGATGATGGTAATGCGAGTAGACGTTACAGCACAGGTCGCCCCAGAGTTACAACGCCGAATGAGGACCGGTATTTGGCAGTTACTGCCAAAAGAAACAGGCGGAGCACGGCCTCAGACCTGTCTCGTCAGCTCTCTTCGGCCACTGGTACGACAATTTCGAGGCAGACGGTCTACAGACGCTTAGGGCAGATTGGCCTATAGGCTCGTAGACCTGTCAGATGCGTTCCACGTACTGCAACTCACTGTCGCCTGCGGTTAGCCTGGAGTAGAGAGTATGCATTGTGGACACCGCAACAGTGGGCTCGTGTGATGTTTTCCGACGAGTCCAGGTTTAGCTTGCAGTCTGATTCCCGCCGGACTTTTATATGGAGAGCTCCAGGTACCCGTTACCACCAAAAAAACCTCATTGAACGACACCGTTACGGTGGTACAGGAGTGCTCGTCTGGGGAGGAATTATTCTGGGTTCCAGAACTGACCTGCATGTTCAAATTGGAACCATGACAAGCCAAATCTATCGGGACGTCATTCTGGAACAACATGTACATTTGTTTCGGGGGCGCACAATTTTGAGTTTATGGATGACAACGCCCATCCTCACCGTGCAAGCATCGTAAGCGAATGCCTTCCATCGGAGGATATCACCCGTATGGACTGGCCAGCATTCTCACCGGACTTGAATCCAGTAGAGCACGTGTGGGACATGCTTGGCCGACGAGTTGCAGCCCGTCAACCTCCTCCTACATGTCTACGGAACTTCGGAGAGCATTGCTTTTTGAGTGGTGTAATATCTCCCAAGATCAGATCGATAATTTGATACTCAGCATGCCTAGGCGTTGTACGGACCGTATTGCATCGTGTGGGAGACATACAGTGTATTAACAATCATATCAACCATGTAATATTGGTTCTTTGTAAAAAGGTTTTTTTTTTGTCATTTGCTCCAGGGAGAAAAAGTCGCTAATTTTTTTATTAATATCAAACATATAGCATCTTTTTTACTCTTTACCTTTTGTTTAATAAATAAGCTTTACAAATAAGTCAAATTTGTTTTGCTTCTAACTCTTCCTTTGCCTGATTTTGCATTATCCTTAATTTATGGACATGAGTGTACTTATCAAGCTTTACAGTCTGCAAGGCAACAGAGCAGTCATAGATTTCCAAGAATCAATATTTATTCATTCAAGTACGCTATCAAAAGGCTTACAACATTGAGAAACATGTTGACTATTCTCCTATGTCATAAATATCAACATTTCGCATTCGATCGTCAAATTTTAAGTTTTCCTTCTAACTGAAAACCTCCTTGTAAAATGCAAATAACACATTTTAGGAACAAATAATTCGTTCCTAAAATTTTTTACAACTCAAATGGTTTACAAACTTATAATCGCTTGTTAAATAATAAACCATTTGCTTAAAATTACGCTGAATTTTCAGAAATTACAAACGTCTCAAATATTGATATCTTACAGTAAATAATACAATAAAAGCAACAGTTGTTACGCAATTAACGAAGTCTTTCTGAAAGTCGACTTCTAAAAATGCACATCTTATTTGTAATTCTTGAACAGCTGTGATTAATCGTTTGATTTCGCATTATTAAATGATGCATTTAAGTAACGGAGGTAAATATGTGAAGCGCAAACGTTTATATTAAAAATTCATGTTTTAAATTTGTGAATATATTTGTTTCCATGCGTCTAAAGCTTTTATCAATTTAATAATATAAATTTGTTTACCTTTTGTTAATGTACACCTACATCGAATTTCGGAGAAATGATTCGTTTGTTTTAAACTGAGGTAGACAGGGAAGATATTGAATTGATATTTAAATTATTGCACAAGGGATATAATGTTTAATTCATTACGAATATTAAGTATATTATGTATCTACATTAATTTATAATTAGAAAACTTTCCATATACCATCTCTAAGCAATAAATTCAGTTTAAAACCATAAAAATTGTTTAGTACCTTAATTGGTATTTTCTAAACCTCCTTTACTTTAAAAAACATAAAAATCTGTAAATAAAAATCCTTAAGCACAAAAATACCAGAATCAAAAGTAAAAATTTTGAAGTTTTGAAACAGTACCTATTGTCATTGATCGCAGATTAATTGGCTTGTCAAGGGGAATAAACTAATCTATTAGCAATTAACGGCAACTAAAATTAAGACTGTTTCATATTTCTTCCAAGTAAGGGCCAAATTATATTTCTGCAAGAACCAAATCATAAGTCACTAAACAATACTCAATTCAGAGACACTAGTCCATTAAAATCCAAAAGAACCTTCATTAAATTAGCAAATAATCTTTTAAATTTAAGTTGTTCATGAAAAACATAAGTCAACGATATCCTCACTTCAGAAGAAACAACCGCCGACACATCTACATTATATATCTATTTATTAGCCCTAGGTGCGTGAACACAGGAGGGCTATTAATTTCGTTTAGGCATTTTGCGTTGATTTTTTTTTCTTCGTTGATTCACTTTCAAACTGTTGCTACAAAATATTATCGCCATGTATTATATTTAAAGAAACTAAGCAATGGAGAATCTGCCTGAATGCATGAACGTTTCTCGCATTGTGATAAAGCAACAATACCTAGAGCTACCGAATTTTGATTAGCATAATCTTGTACCGAATATGGGCATCTGGGAGCCGTAATATAGAATTTGTTTTATTATCGATTTCATATTTTGTAACACTTTAACGAATTTTTGATTAACAAACTCAACTATTTCAGAGCAACAGTTAAAGAAATAGGTTTAAAAGAAATTATAAATAATTTATATTACTGTGAACTAATAATAGAATTTAAATTCTGAGAACATAAGTAAATCAAGTGCAAGTATCAAAATCTATTAACAAATATAAAATTCTAATAATTTTTTTTAAATCCTAAAAATTATAAAAATGCATAAGTGAAAAATTGTTGAGCTGGCAGAAGACAGACTTATCAAGGGGAAGTTGCCCTCAAAACTAACTCTTCAATTATTCAATTCGTGTTTCGTCATTCATGTAGGCAAGTGTAAAATTCAAAACCAAAAGTAAAACTAAATGATGTGGTTTACCAAAAGTAATTCAAACGAGTGAAATTTTTAGAAAAGAACAAATTAAAGTTAATATAAAACAATTTTTAGAAAACCAATATTTTTTTAGAAAACCAATGTAATTTAGAAATTCTTGCCTACAAAAAAACTTCCCCGACTGGAATATGCATATAAACAAAAAAGAAACAGATACTATTAACATACCAAAATAAACTAGAAACTACATTAAATAATACTAAAATAATATAATAAAGGCAAGTAAAAAGTAAGTTTTAAATTAATTTAATTAATTTACCATTATTTCTATTTGGAGTGTGGACAAGTAGCAGCATGTCAACTAAGTGATGTAAAGTAGTGTGTTTCTTCTAATTACAAAAGAGGGCGCTTGTAAAAGGTAAAGTTGAGTGATAAACTGCTGTATGTAAGAACCATTTAAAAAACTATTTAAATAAACTATTCTGCAAACTATATGCAATGTAAAAGGTGTGTTCTGTAGCTAAAAAAATATATTTTTTTTAAATCTAACTGTGTAGTATTGTAAAAATGTGTAAAAATTGTGAAAAAGCAAACTGTTGTAATGTGAAAAATGGTTGCAAATTACTAAGGACTGTGAAAACTTCTTAAGGACTGTAAAATGTTTTTTAAAAAATAAATTTAATTTATGAAGTATTTTTTAATTTTAATTTAGAAATATTTTAAACAATTTTTTAATGAAAGTAAGAAAGTATTAAAACGGAATTTAAGAGGTGTAATAAAACTTACTAAATGCTGGCGAAAAGGTAAGGAAAAAGAGAAAAAGATTAAAATCTTCACTCAATTCGGGCTATAATTGAGACTTTTGAAAAGAGCTGGCCCTTTGTTAGTAAAAGGAAAGAATCCAGTATTAAATATAGATTTTTACAAAATATTTACAAGAAATATTTTACAAAATAATCCCTTAACTCTTCAAAATCCTCCATTATCCTCTAGTTAAGGTTTAAGCTAATGTTATAGTATGATATCATATGTTAAAGTGTGTTATCATACTATAACATTAGCTTAATAATAAATATAAAGAAATATAAAATATCTGCATGTAAAACAGTAAAAAGTAACAGAAATATAAAATATCTGGATGTAAACAATAAATTATAAAGAAAAGTTAATGCCTGCCTTTTTATATAAATTAATAAATTGTGTTGGGACTTGGTTATTAACCTGAATATCAATTAGTTCTATTATTTCATCTTTTAAATCTTTTATTTCAGTACAAATGTTTTTGATTCTGATATATAATTCTGATATATTATGGCTATAAAAAGTGTTACCTATTACTTTTCTAGAGATATTAGAGTTCCAATTAATTAGTTTAATTGTATTAATATGGAAATTTCTCCTTCTATCATATTATTTAATTTTACTGTGTTTAATTATAAGTAGGTCTAAGATTAATATTCTGTACCTGTAATTATAAGTAGTAATTATAAGTAGTAATTATAAGTAGTAATTATAAGTAGTAATTATAAGTACCTGTAATTATAAGTAGATGTAATTATAAGTAGGTCATTTAAAAATTATTTTGCGATATTGCTGTTGAATTGAATTTTATGGTATAAGTGTAACGAACATGATATTTAAGGAATAAAGCTAACCCACAAAACGTTAAAACGTCTCTTTGGACGTGATGTAAAATCTGAAAGCTTTCAGATATTGTTTAAAAATTTAAATATTTAATAGTTATCATCGCAAATACATGATTCTATGAATTCCATTAGGGCAAGTGCACAAAAATGGTCAGGATCAAATAAAAGCATCGGAAAATGAAGAAAGTGTTTTTCTGAGACGCATAAATGCATTTGCTTTTGTTACAGTCTGCACACTTGTTTCAGTTAAACAGGTACAGAATATTAAATACTTCTCTGGAGTCAGAAATTTCTGAGCCTCACCTAAGTACAAGAGCAGCACTAAACACGCATTATATACTAATTACGATTTGAGCAAAGCATCTGACTAATAAAAATTGATTTTCGTAGGCATTTAATTAACCATACTGTAGATCCATTAAGTTTTTTGAAGCTGGAGTCATGGAAAATGTCTAGTGCCCTCGCCGGGATTCGAAACCCTGGACCTGTCGAATACGCTTCTAGTTGCGGCATGAAGGCATGCGGAAAAGAGGGAGAAAATTCCTTGTATACTTCTCCTTTTAAAAGGCGACTGGCGATTAGAGAACCCAATCGCTAAATCTTGGTGGTGGCAAATTATTGTCCACCCCCTTTTAGTTTGCTCCTCACTGTAGACATAAGGTTTTTTGAAGCCAGAGACGTGAAAAATGTGCCTTCACCGGCACTGGGCCCTGAACATCTCGAATACGTACTGACTTGTGCTACCGTTACACCACGAAGCCACGCTGGAAGAAGGGAGAAAATATATTACAATATATTTACATATGATTACTTATACATTTTTTCAGTTTCCTGACATAAAAAAAAGTAAAAAACCTGAAAGGTTTCAGATTTTAATTACGTCCAAAAGGGCGTTTTTTTAACGTTTTGTGTGTTAACTTTATTTATTAAATATCATGTTCTTCGCACCTAATTTATAAAATTCAGTTCAACAACAATGTCGCAAAATAACTTTAAATTGAGCATATCTTTAGAATTTCCGATACACAGTTCCGCGCAATGGAGATAAAAAAATATTTTTTTCCCGCAGAGTTTTGCCATTGCTCGCTTTTAAATTGTTGAGGTTTTCATCAAAAATTCGTTTAAGTTTTATAAAACTTGAAATAGATAATAAAACAAATTCCAAATTTGGGCTTCCCGATGCGCATATTCGGGTAGAAAGGTACGTTATTCAAAATTGGATGGCTCTAGGTACCGTTGTTTTATTATGTTTGGAGAAATACACATACATTTATGCAGATTCTTCATTATTTAATTTCTTTAAATATAATGCGTGGCGATAACTTTTGATGGCAACAGTTTGAAAAGTGATACAGCCATTTATAGTAATTCATCGTAAAATCGCTAAACGAAAACAATAGTCCTTCAGGGACAGATCCCCTTTGGACTAAAAAAATTATAAAAGAAAATCTGAAATGTTTCAGATTTTAAATTAAGTCCAAAGGGGCGTTTTTTGTAACATTTTGTGTGTAACCTTTATTTACTAAGTATCATGTTCTTCGCACTTAAACCATAAAATTCAGTTAAAGCACAATATCGCAAAATAATTTTAAACAGAGCGTATTTTTAGAATTTCCTATACATAGTCTCACGCGCTGGAGATAAAATGTGTTTTCTGTACAACGTTGTCATTACTCGCTTTGAAATCCTTCAGTTTGTTAATGAAAAATTCGTTAAAGTTTTGCAAAATATGAAATCGATAACAAAACAAATTCCAAATGTCAAATTTGGGCTTCCAGATGTCCATATTCGCAGCAGGATGACGTCATTCAAATTCGACGGCTCTAGGTACCGTCGTTTTATCACAATGCGAGAAACATGCATACATTTATGCACATTCTTCATTATTTAATTTCTTTAAATATAATACAGGGCTACAATATTTGGTGGCAACAGTTTGAAAAGTAAACCAACATTTAATGTTTCCGACGCAAAACGAAAACAATAGTCCTTCAGGGACTGGTAGCGAGACACCCTTCAAAAAGGGGAGTATATGAGGTACTAGACGTGAGCGAAGGCCGACCCACCTAACCAAGCAATTTGGTCTTACAGTCATAACAGGCCCTGCCCAATTCAACAAACGAGAATATGTAAACCATAAAATAACTCAATGAAAGTAATCAAGTGTTAATAAAAATTAAAAACATAAAAGTGAAAGAAAAAGATAAATAAAAACATTTAGACAAAAGTAAACACCAAAGGCAAAAAACGCGAATAGCAAACACAAACAACGGCTACAAAATAAATTAATAAAAATAAATTGACAGGAGAAAGTCACCGGCACTTAGGAAGACCACTGAGCTGGCCTTAACGTCATAGTGTGTTATTTTATTGGCAGAAACCATCTGCTTTGTGCTCCAGCCTGGCACGGGAACGCAGCCGAATAGACGGCTAAGAGCCTCATGAAGTCTACATGTAAACTTGGATGATGTTGTTGCTCGAGAAAGACTATTTGATTAGGAACTACATAAAATTAAGCAAAGAAACGATCAAAAGATTGTTAAGAATAGCTGTTAGAATAAAACAGAAGCTTGTATAAGATAAAATAAGAAAAGGAGGACCTGCTTGAAAAATTAATTTAAAAAAAAGGGATTTAAAACAAAAAGATCTAACGCCCAAACGTAAATTAACGCAGAAGATTATTTTCCATGTTCCTCACTCTTATGTAAAACATTTAAAAGAGTCCGTACCTGTTATCACTAAGCAAATTCCTGCATAATTTAGTTCTTTGCGCAAACTTAAACTGGAGTTGTTTTACGAACTGAACTACGGATCTATATTTTCTTTCGTATTACTTGCAGATAGGATAATACATACATAAGTACAAAACTTAATATTAAATTTAAAAAAAAATAGTCCTTCAGGGACAAAGCCCCTTCGGACTAAAAAACATATTTTAAATTACGTCCAAAGGGGTGTTCTTCAACGTTTTGTGTATTACCTTTATTTATTAAATATCCTGTTCTTCGCACTTAAACCATAAAATTCAGTTAAAGAACAATATCGCAAAACAATTTTAAACTGAGCATATCTTCAGAATTTCCGATACACAGTTCCGCGCGCTTTAGATAAAATGTCTTTTTTTTCCATGTAGAGTGTTGCCATTGCTCGCTTTTATACCGTTTGAGTTTCTTCATCAAAAATTCGTTAGAGTTTTACAAAATATGAAATAGATAATAAAACAAATACCAAATTTGGGATTTTAGATGCGCATATTCGGGTGGAAATAATTCAAAATACGTTATTTAAAATTCGATGGCTCTAGGTACCGTTGTTTCATTACATTTGTAGAAATATACATACATTTATGCAGATTCTTCATTATTTAATTTCTTTAAATATAATACAGGGCTGCAATATTTTGTGGCAGCAGTTTGAAAAGTGATTCGAACTTTTAATGTTTCCGAAGCAAAATCGCAAAACGAAAACAATAGCCCTTAAGAGAAAAAGTTTCTTTGCACTAAAAAAAATAATGAGTTCAGATATACACAAAGCTGCATACATAACACTTAAATAATGCATACATAATACATGAAAACTAAAACTGAGTATCAGGCGTGCAGGACAGGAATATTTTCTCCCTCGTTTTAGTATGTTTTCAAGGTGTAATGGTTAGCATGCTTGGCGCGTATTCGCGACAAGTCCGAGTCCCGGGGAGAGCATCGCATATTTTTTTCACGTAAAAGTGAAATAACTAAATGAAAATCATGCATGTGTTAATAATAATAAAAAAAATATTTAGACAAAAGCAAACGCAATAGCAAATACAGACAATGGTTATAAATAAAATTAGGAAAAATAAATTGGCAGGAGTATTTTCTTTCTCCTTGCAGCATGCCTTCATGGTGTAACGGTTAGTACACTTGCCGCGTACTCGACAGGTCCAGGTTCGAAGGCGCTGCATATTTTTTCACGTCTCCAGCTTCAAAATGATCCAATGACTCTAAAAATAAAAATGCAGGGTGTTTATAAAGTCCCGGACCCATTTTGATGTTTAATAACTCATGCAATAATAAAGATAGATTAAAATTAATAACATAAATGGTTAGATAGACTCAAAAAGTTTCATGACCCTTGTCAATGTACTTCCACGTGTGTCCCCTTCGTCGCACGGAGAATATCAAGTTGATATTCAGTTTCACGCCAGGTACCGGCAAGCACGTCGGCATCCACAGAGGCTATTGCGGTTGTCATTCTGGCTTTTAGGTCATCCATGTTCGACACTGTCCTCCTGTAAACGTTGTCCTTTACAAATCCCCAAAAGAAAAAGTCCAGCGGCGTTATATCAGATGATCTGGGTGGCCAGGGAATTGGACCTCCTCGCCCAGTCCATCTTCCTGTAAATTGGTTATTCAAAGAACTACGAACGATGGTACCCCAATGAGGTGGTGCACCATCTTGTTGCCAAAAGACATGTGGCCGAAGCTCTTCTATTTGTGGAAATACGAAGTTTTCCAACATGTCTAAGTATAAGACTGATGAGACCGTCTTTTCTGTAAAAAAGAACGGCGCAATGACTCGGTCGTGCATTAGTCCACACTACACATTAACCTTTGGGGAATCCCTTTGTGCCTCACGGTATTCATGGGGGTTTTCAGATCCCCATGTGCGCACATTATGGCGATTAACAATGCCAGAAAGATGAAAGGATGCTTCGTCCGAGAACATTATGCGCTTCAGAAATTCAGCATCATCTTCTATCCTCTTTAGCATATCTCTTGCAAAGGCCATCCTCCTAGGCCTATAATAATAGGCAACAGTTGCCAAAAAGAAAAGAGAGAAAAATGCAATTAATAAGCAAACGATATTTAGAAAAGTACAGATATTTAGACTGGAAAATTAAATTATCTGGAATTAACCACACGCGCAGACGATATTTACAAAAGTAAAGATATTCAAACCTGAAAAGGAAAATATATGTTATTCCATCAATAAATGCCATAAGTTTGTTTATATCTTCATTATTTTAAGAGTTATTAAACATCAAAATGTGTCCGGGACTTTATAAACACCCTGTATTTCATCAGAGTTTCTCATTTGTAAAATTTCTTGATTGTTAAATTTTCGAAAGACAGATGGGAATTTTTAAGAGCAACATCAAAATATATATTCTAACACCTCTAAATAACAGCAGCGACGAAGAAAAAAGACTATAAACCTCCTAAAAGTGAAAGTTAAGGAAAAAAACTGTGATATCTTCTCGAAAATCCGGGTCAGCCATTAAATTTGTGTCCTTTCTCCTTATGAGTACACGTTACGTAATTCTTGGGTACTTGGTAATTCGAAAATTCTGCCCGTGGCTAGTGTGGGGACAAGCCAACAGGAAAAAAAATATATCCATTTTGATAGCAGGCACAGATATAAAACTTTAACTGCCGACAAGCTTGCAATATTGCTGCTTAAAAAGATAGCCTTGAAATTCGTCGACCGAACATAATTTATAGCCCCAGCTTCTCCAGGGAAGAAAAAATATACAGATAGATACAGGCTCGATCTGTTTTCGATTTTACTCTTTTATTCGTATCTCACATTTTACTTTCTTGGAGGACTCGTGTGTCATAAAATAGCTGCAATGTAAAGTAGATGTTTTTATTTATATCTTTCTGTTCCTATGTTATTTTTCATGGTTTAGGGTGCTTTGCTAGATATATACCACAGCGAGAACGCTGAAAGTACTTTTTAACCGAAATGATGTTGAATAATTTCCATTTATAAACATTTTATAATCTTTATGAAGGGTGACCCACTGCTATTTTTCATTAAAAAAATTGTTTTTTAATCTTTTTTATTTAAAGCTACAAGTAAAACATTTTTACATACATTTTTATGTTGCATTTGAGATTTGAATGATCAAAGAAATAACAATTTTAAATTTTCTTTAAGTTAAAAACCATTATTATACTTCATAATTCATTTTATTTATTAGTTTCAGTTTATGATAAAAAATTCCGAAAATTCTTATTTTATACTTTATATAACTTCCTAAGTTTCGTACTTTCAAATTAAACAATGTTGCTTAAAAGCTGTTATGGAAAACTGTTATGAAACAGTTTTAAACACACATTCATACAAAAAGCCATGGCTTGTATCTTAAAAATGTTATTAACTTACATATATAGATACATAAATACTTCTGTCAAAGCTCGCAGTTTGGATTAAACATGAGCAGAATGAATGTATACATACATGCACCTGTTCAGCATTGAAATTACAACAGTAAGTAAGAAAAGTCGTAAAAATCGGAATTTACAGCATATATGTACTGTAAATTATATATATATATCTATATGCAACTTAATCATACGCAAGCGATCAAAAATTTGGAAACAAAGTATTTAAATTAGGTTTACTTATTCACTATGCGCAGACTACCATGCGCAAAATACACCGCGCCAAAAAAAAAAAAACGGGTTTAAAAAAAAAAGGGGGGGGCACTTCTATACGTCCCGTTCTACTGGGCCGATTAACGAAATTCAGATTGTCAGATTGCGATTTTCATTTCTCGAAAGCGCGATTTATGATATGTATTTGATTTACATATAGCATTGTTCCAACATAGGTACTTTGACACAAAATCGGACTTTTTCTGAAATAAAATGCCAATATTTTTTCCATATTTCGATTCTACTACTCAAATTATGCCTACATATTTTGTAATTTTTGGGTGAGAAATTTGTGGAGAATTTTAAAAATTTATCTTGGCGCCTTTTTTCAGTTTCCGCCAAGAATAATTCACTTGGCGAAATACCTAATTTATAGAAACCTATTTTCCTTTCCTTTTTTTTTTTTTCATCGTACGCTAGCGGAAACATGGTCATCGGTCATACTTTCAGATAATTTTAACAAAGTGCGTAAACCACATTTGGTGTTATTATTGCTTATAACGAAAATGGCAAACTTCAAAACGCACCAAAATTCACGTATATCTTAGGAAATTTTGGAAAAAAAAAAAAAACTCTAATGTTTTGCAGGTATGCTTAGAAATACATCTACTTTAAGATGATGATAAAAATTTTATGGGTTATAATTCAAAATGTTTTTCGAAAAAATTATGAAAATTATTTAAAAATACAAATTTAAAAACTAAATCATAAAAAAGAGATATTAAAAAATATAGACCATATTCAATTAACATTGAGGAGCTAAAATTTTGAGAGCTAATTTTTTTAAAAACCTACTCGTGCGATTTTTACAAAACTTGGCAGTCTGGCATGATTTGACTCGTAGAACCGAAATATGGAAAACATTGGCATGCCATTTTATGAAAAGTGCGAATTTGTGTCAAAATACCTATGTTAGAACAACGGTATATATAAATTTAATACATATCCTGTCTTGCTTTTGAGACATGAAAAACGCAAGTTGAATTTTGTCAATTGGCCCACTAGAGCGAGAGATTTAACTGTCCCATTTTTTTTCGCAGTGTACCTACATGATTGGACATGCTAAGATCATGCTGAGTTATTAAGAGCTATTTAAGAGATATTTTGCAATCTTGTAAGGCCTTAGATTAAAGTGTTAAGATGCTCAGTTGACTGTTCCTTTTGCTATAATTGATGAAAAGTGTCCCAGATATAATCAGTGGGAGACAAATCCGCGATGTAGAAGATGCATGTCATGTCAAGTCCACGCATGCAATCCACAGTGCGGGTCAATGTTATCATATTAACACACAATTGCTGTGGCTCTTTATTGCATCGGCAGTACTACAAACTTCCTAGTCCTGAGCTTTCGATGTACCAGAACGGAAGATTACAGGAATCTTCTTACCATCTACTATACCCACCATATCATCATCATTCCAGGAGGAGGAAGGGCATGCCCTTTTCTCATGAAGGTTTGTTTGTGACGTTGACTACTTGGTCTGCGTTGACCTCCTGGTTGACCACATGGCCCAGTCATTAATGCTTCCGAAACGAAACTTCTTTTTGAAGAATATAATCCTTCAATTTAGACTCCATTCCCGCCTGGATATATACTATTCTAACATTTGAGGGCGAAGGTTTAAGATTAAAAGACCATCTAGCACAAATTGTCCTGTTTATAGTCCAGTATAGTGCGAATGCACTTATATGGGTGTTTGGATCCTGCTGATTGTCTTGAGCTAATGTGTGACATTTAGGCTCCCTTGTATTTGAGTAAGGATCACTAGGTGCCATTCTTCCAATCCAATTACTCGTCTGAACAGAAGCTCGCCTCTGTCTATTATTTTCCGTCACTAGAGTTTTTCGTTGCTCTTACCACCACTGAACCATCACTGAACAATCCTGGTATTTTAGCCTAAACTCGCAGCAATACATTAAAAGTTAAGTAACAGAAGTTATAAAAATCATGTCCTATTTGAGAAAGTATTTTAGGAAGAAGCTCTGTAAATAGAAAAGAAATAATTCGTACTTTTAACATCAGTAATATAATAAACTTTGATCTTAATTTTTGTAATCGTTAACTGAATAAAAGGAATAACCTTGATTTTTTTTTAAGTAATTAACGTAAACTTGTGAAAATATTTCATTCAAATTACACTGTTCCGGGAAACGTATAGCATTTCATTCCTTTCAGAACGCAATGTTGCTTAAAAATGCATTCTTTCAAATATGAAATATTTTAAAAAAATAAAATATGTATATACTTATATTTACGAAGTAATTACAAAATGTTTAACATCCCATTATGTCAAAACTCATTGATCTTAATGGTAAGTCATTGAATGTTTTGGTCTCCATAAGGTGATCGCCAATACTTCAAAGCTGTGTGGGAGTAAAACAGTTACGGTATCTCATCTTACTCCCTACCTTCATGTCCGGAATGGCGGGGAGTTGAGTTTTGGGAGAGGTATCCCCCCCGGATTATTTCAAAAATTCCTGGGAAGCCATTTCGACCATTCTCATCTCTATACGAATTTAATCAGCCCAGATATTAATTAAAAACTCCGAAAACGCTAATTTTCTCACTCATTTTCTCCGAGTGGCAACAGTCGCGCACGGTGGATATAAAAATTCGCTTTGTTTCAAAAAGTGTTGCCACTGCTCGTTTTCAAATCATAAAGTTTGTTAATAAAAAATTTGTAAGTTTTACAAGGTATGAAACAAAATAAGAGTGAGAAACATTAAATATATTATTTTTCATTCCAAAAATTCATGGGAAACCATTTCAAACATTCTCATCTTCGTATAACTTTCATTAATCAGGCGTGATATTAATTAAAAACTCTTGTTTTCGCAGTTTTTTTTCCCGAGTGGCAACAATCTCCCGCGAAAAATCTACTTTATTTCGAAACGTGTTGCCACTGCTCGCTTTCAAATCGTAGACTTTGTTAATAAAAAATTCGTAAGTTTTACAAAATATGAAATAAAAATAACATTGCCGAGCGTTAATTATATTTTTATTTTATAAAGTCATATTCTGATGATGAAGAAAGCACGCAATTACATGTGACGTCATTGTGTATCAAAAACCTTTCGTTAACGTCAGCATTTTAAATAAATAGCTGCTGTTGGCGACTTTTTTGCTTACGGTAGGACAACTGATTGCCAGGATAAATTATTTATTCATATTGAGAAAAAGTTGTTATATTACACTCAATTTCAATGATAGCGTTATACGTATTAACCTCAAGTAGTATCGAAAGTTTTTGTTTCCTGGTTTGGCAACAAAAAATTATTTACGAATTCGTTGTTGCTCAGAAAGAATGAACTGACCAAAGCTGTATGTAAGTAAAGCGTCGGCACTCCCATACTATAACATGACGCCAAATTGCAGCGCCAATCCACTGCAGTGGTGGCGATGTAAACTAAATCTCTTCCCCTGCTCCTTTCCCCTGC
This sequence comes from Stegodyphus mimosarum, assembly GCA_000611955.2. NCBI lineage: Eukaryota > Metazoa > Arthropoda > Arachnida > Araneae > Eresidae > Stegodyphus > Stegodyphus mimosarum. The sequence goes on along the minus strand of KK117606.1, from coordinate 240,547 downwards.
AGTGACGTCATGGAGATTGGAAGTAAGATGGAGAGGCCGCAATGAGTTTTGACACGACTGGATGTAAATATTTTGAAATTGCGTCGTAATTATATATATATATAAATGTATATATTTTCTATTTGTACAGTATTTCAGGGTCCTAAGTATACGAAAAGAATACATTTTTAAGCAAAGTTTATTGTTATTAACATTAAAATTGTGCATTATTTCTTCTCCACTTACAGAGCTTCAACCTAAAATACTTTCTCAAATATGACATGATTTTTTTAGCTTCTGAGGCATCTTTTAAATGAAAAAAATCTAAGTCAATTTGTAATTAATGCTCAATTCGGTCCATTTCAAATTAGCGCTCTTTTTATTTTAATAGTGAAATACATTAAATAGTACATAACTTTCTCTGAATATTTCTGAAAGGGAATAAAAAAAAAGATTTTTTAAAATATTATTTAAAACTTGTACCTGCATTATTATAAAATATAGGGGAATAATTCTTTTAATTATCAGATTTTTTTACCTTTAATTTCAACAATACATATCCTAAAACTCTTCTTTATTACTTCCTTAAGTACGCATCGTCTCAAGGAAACGTGTAGAAATGTATTCCATCAGATTTCGACGAAATCTTACTCTTGCAATCCTTAATCCGCAGTATCGATACGCCATTAGAGAAAATTTAAAAAAAAAATTGGTTCTGAAAAAAGCCTTTTGTAATTAAAAAGTACAAAATTAATAAGTTATAAATAACACAACCAAAGCACGTTAGAAGCTAACAAGATTTCGGTAGAATCAAACAAACAACCAAATCAAAACAACCAATGACTGAAAGGAAAAGGAACATGCGCAGTTTTACTGATTGTGTTTCCACATCGCCACCGCTACGAGCGCTGCGGTCGTTACGAAGCGCAATTTCTCCCATTGAAGTGTCGACGCTTTACTTACATACAGCTTTGGAACTGACTTCATTCATATTGAAACGTTTTTTCTGCATTTTCTTTTCAGCTGTACATAACTATAAATTTTAATTGTACATAATTATATTGTACAGGGGTTACATAATTATAAATTCATAACTATACATTTTGTTTTCGCCCTAGCCTGCTTGTATATATTATATTTTGCGTAACTGGAAGCTTTGATGTTAATAAATATGCTTAAAACTTGATTTAATAAAGAAACTTCACCACTTTTCCCCAAAGCAAATGTGTTCTCTGTATTTTATTTGCTGCAAAAATACTAGTTGTTTATCTCATTTTATATTCCAAGAAGAAATTGAGTAATGCCTTCTTCGATATCGAAAAAAAAATGAAAACAACTCAGTTCCACAACACAAGATAAAAACAAAGTAGTTTAAATTATGCTGAACTATGTTTTTATTTTACATCGATTAATAAAAATTGGGTTTGGGGCAAGCATTTTACATTAAATGCTTTCCAATATATAATAGTGATTAATTTGGGTTCTTTAGAATTTGACTTTATCGTAAAAAGAAGCAATAGAAAAAATAAAATATTTACAGAAACTTGATAAAATGACTGGGAAAAGTGGTTTTTAATGGCTTTATTGAGGTTTTTAGTCGTAACATTGCTTTTTCTTTTTATCCCTGAACTTACATTTCCATAAAACGTCCTTATGATTCGAAATTTTTAAATGTATTTTATTAAAAGAATAAAAGAAATTTATTTAAATCACGATAGCGTTCGCTTTACGCATGTTAATTCTAAAACAACAACAGAAGATAATCTTACAAAGCCATATAGACTATGATAAAAGCACACAGTGATTTTCAAAAACGTTCGTATTTTTGCCTCACTTCAGATTGATTTAATAAAATTAAATTGCTTGGGATATACTAAAAATCACCTCTCAAGGCAGCTAATGCAACCAGAAAGGAACTTTAAACTTCGAAAAAAAAAAAACGAAGAAATAAGGATATTAGCAATTCAAAGCATTATTCTATTTGTCAAGAATATGATTTTGTCATTAATAAAAATTTATAAAATCTGATGTCTACACATATCCTTGTACGGAATATTAAATTATACGCATTTTGCTTTTCATTTAAACTTATTGGACTGAATTAAATCTACTATGTCGATAGCGTATAAACCACAGTAGAATAATTGCACTCTTTAAAATTCCCTATACTTGTTCACCATAGCGGTACTTTGGCGGTATGTTCACTTAGCAGCGTTACATGTCATTCATTTTATAACTCAGAATGCACAAAAATTATGTATATCATCTGAAGAATTAACTAATCGTTGCCACATGTTCTATTGAAATACTATGATAAATCTAAACCGATGTATAAAAGAAATAAAAAAAAAAAAAAAAAAAAAAAAAAGAAAGAAACAGTTTTTCGCAGACGATTCAGTATTTATCATTCAATTAATTCAGATCTCACTTCGCGACAAGGCAAAAATAGATCAAAACTCGAAATATCTATATTAGAAATTAAAGTAAATTCTTAGAAACTTATTTCCTGGAATAAATTCCAGAATTAATTAAGCATGATATAGTTCGCAATAATTAAAGAAGATGTTATCTTTGTTGTTGCGAAACTTAGTTTCTCTAGATTGGCAAGAAATCCACTATTCTTCTAAGTTTAAAATGTAAACAAACATGGCGGCTATGGCCTAAATAATTAGGCTTAGCGGCACTTAAACAGCTTTTAAATTGTTGATAATTCTGCAATTATAACATGCAGGTTCACAAAAGGTACAAAATCCTTAACCGGAAAATAAGAACAACATAGTACAATTTTTTAAATAAAAAAATACACAATATCTACATTAAAATTTACGAAGTAAAGCTTAAAGACTTATTTCCTGGAATGAATTCCAGAATGGGTTAAGCATAATTTAATTCCCAATAATAAAAGAAGGCGTTGTCTTTGTTGTTGCGAAGCTTAATTTCTGTAGATTGGCAATAAATCCACTATTCTGCTAAGTTTCAAATGTAAACAAATATGGCTGCTTTCGTAAATTTAATTAGGCTTAGTCACACTTAAACAACTTTTAAATTGTTGATAATTCTACATGCAGATTTATTAAAGCATAAAAACCTTAATCGGAAGATAAGAATAATATAATTGAATCATTTTTAAAGCAAAAAGGGAGCCAACATATAAGAATAAAAAATCCGAGCTCACTGAGACAGACTGGTTAATAACAAAGTATATATATACACTTTTGGTGAGGCCGATTGCCACTAAAAACGGAGGTGCACATCTACATGTTATAGCAGCCCTATATACAAAATTTCAACGTTTTGAGGCTACTCGTTTTCGAGCTATGCAAGATTCATACATAAGTGCGTATGCACAGACGCCACTATAGAAAATCTCTTCAGAATCCATTTTAAAACAGTTTTATAATTTTGGGGTGGGGGAGAAACTAGTCCGTTATTCTGTCTTTACGTACAGTTGTCACGCAAAAACATCGTTAATTTGCATTCTATAACTGTCAAAATGGATATTTTCGTTGAAACATGATACCCGAGATTTTAGGCGATTACAAAACTTCCTTTTTACTTCGTACAAGGAAGTAAAAATAGGTATAAATCGTAGAATCTATGAAAAAAATAAACCTTTTATGTGGTAAAAATACCTTATGCTGTCGTTGTTGATATTTATTACAGTAAAACTGCATATTCTCTACTGTCTTGGATAAAATTAATAAAATTTGTGGACACTAACTTAATGTGACGTACAATTACCAGTATTCTGAGTAGTACCACCTATAGTTTAAGCAGTACTATGTTTAAGATTGGACAATTAGAATAAAACTTTCCTTTTCTCTATTAATTTATGCAATTAATTACAACAAAGATCCCAAAGGTTTTTTTTTTTTTAATTTCTAATAAAATTTGTGGACACTAACTTAATGTGACGTACAATTACCAGTATTCTGAGTAGTACCACCTATAGTTTAAGCAGTACTATGTTTAAGATTGGACAATTAGAATAAAACTTTCCTTTTCTCTATTAATTTATGCAATTAATTACAACAAAGATCCCAAAGGTTTTTTTTTTTTTTCATGTCGTTTCCAGCACATAAATCGTGTACCCATTCTTGCCATTTCAGGAACTGAATAATGTTCTCTTCGCAGTCTTCCTCACAACTATTACAAGCAGACGAAGACGATGCGAAAGGATATGATTTATTTTGGCGTGATATTACGCTTAATATTTAAAAGATACGATTTAAGCGGTGGTATGACTTGCGCGACTGTTCTCTACACGGTGATCCAAATCTTTTGGGCAAAACGTTAAATGATGACGGTGCACACACCTAAGAAAGCACATTTTTCGTCTGCAATGGACGGGAGTATCTCAAGCAGTAAAACGACAAGTTGAGCTAATTGATTAAGGCAAAGCATCTCAAGGGCTATCTGCTTATATGTATTGATGCTTTCGTGGAGGAGCGTCTTAAGAGAAACTATACCGTATCCACATTACACACAGTGGAAACCACGAAAACTAATCATACAGATTACCCGTTCATCGAGATTCCAAGAAGGTCGAATACTTAACCCTTGCCCGTTTCTGGGAATCACTGAAGCAACAGCGAACGCTTCTCAGTGAAAACATAAAATAAGCGCCGCTTTTCGCGTCGGTTTACTTTCCATCATTGGCGAGGTATTGTTTTACTAATCAGGAGAAGGTAGATATACAGGCTGTATCTGAAATGCTTCAACAAACTCACAGGGATGATAGTGCTCGTCAAGACGAACAAAAAATGCGACGAAACGTGGGGTCGGAAATCATGTTTAAAGGGTGAAAATCGAGAAAATGCGTCTGGAGATGGAGAAGCTGAGACAAGAAAGAAACACGCCAGAAAATTATTTATTTCACAGAATAGGTACAACACAGCTGGTCATGTCCAGAGAAAAGACAGATGAAAAGACAGATTCTGAGGACAGATGAAATCCCTCATTTATGATACGCCAGTAGAAACGCCAGAAGAAGTAGTAGCCAGTATTGTAACCACTGGCCAGCAGTATTTCAAGAAATTCCCTAATCTTTCATCACGAGCTGTGTTTTACCTATTCTGTACAATAAATAATTTTCTGGGTAGTTTCTTGTCTCAGTTTATCCATCTCCAGAAGCATTTTCTCGATTTTCACCCTTTCAACGTCATTTGCGAGTCCATGTTCCGTTGCATTTTTTGTTCGTCTTGATGAGTACTATCATCTTTCTTCTAAGTTTGTTGAAGTATATCAGATACACCCTGTATATTTCATGTACGGAACTGAAGACGGAAAAAGTCTCAAAGATCGTGCCGATACGCTTTCCTTATAAGACAAGTGTCATATTGCGAAACCTTCTAGCGGTCACGATTACCTGCGCGAAACTAGATTCTTTCATTGCCCCTTGCGGGATACAATGAATCTAAGAAGAATGAGAACACTGTTTATTACAAAAGAAATTCTGCCAAGAGCTGGAGATTGTCCGGAATGCAGAATTTAAGAAATTTTCTGTGTCGTAGGTATGCTGTAATCCAGAGTTTCTTAAACTGTGAGTCGCGGGACTTGCAGCTAGGGGGCAGTGTTGCCAGAAAATTTTGCACTAAAGTCGCAAAAGAAGACTAAAAAGTCGCAAAAATCGCAAATAACGTCAGAGATCCCGTGATTTTTGTGATGTCATAGGTAAGCATGCTCACATGACCTCCGATATCATGACAAATTCACCGTCTATCGGTTTTGTAAGTTACAAACTGTATTCGATTCTTAGTCTTTTTAGTTACGTATCTTAGCTTTAACGAAAATTTTAAAACTGTATTGCTCATTTTCAATTGTTTAAATATCCGTTTCTTTTTTAATTAATTCTTGTTTAATTTAGGTTCCTATTTTTAAATTAATTTACGGATATCGATTCTTAAGAGATTCCTCCCGTTTAGATTGCTGGTGCTTTTTTACTAAATTCGTAGAGCTGGCAGTTAATTTTTAATTCATTGTTTTCTTTTGCTTAATTGTGAAAATTTTAATTGGGGATTGCTTTTCAGTAGTTTCATCCGGTCTGTGTGGTGGATCTGTTTCAGATTCTGATTATTTAAGAAAGCCTTGTTCTTTCACTGTTAAATTTATATTTGTTGTTATTTAGAAAAATAACACTGCTTTGCATTTTCATTGCTTAGTTACATTATAATCAGGAGTATGAATTTTATTTCTTTCTCTGTTTGGATACCCAACATATAGCGCGCGAGCTGAGCGTTCTTTAGTTCGATTCATTATCACCATAGAACTTGAGAAACAGAACGCACCAGGAACAGAGGGTGGTGAGAGGTTGCGATGCACTTTTTTCTTTCTTTCCTTCCACCTTTTTCACTTCCCTTTCCCTTTCTCGTATACCGGGGTCAGGCCGTGCAGCCTTGAAAAGGAAAGTCCGCATTAAAACAGGATTGCCAGATGCCAACTTCTGTTTAATTTTTTTAAATATAAATTATTTTTATTTGATACATTATTTTAACGTAAAAGCATTTTACGATATATTAAAAAAATCTTTCAAGTCATGAAAAGTAGCATCAGAAAATGACGGATGCCGCAAATATTTCTCAAAATCGCTAATTGTCAAAAATCGCAAATTGGCGAAAAATCGCAGGATCTGGCAACACTGGCTGGGCAAAACTTTTAGCCGTTTTCATATTTATTTAACTTTTTATAATAATTTTACACTTACTAAATATTTTACATAATGTATCTGAAAATAAATAAAGACAAGGCAATACATACAAAGAAAAGACGAAAGCGTTTAGATGCATTCTTTTAATAAGAGTATAAACATTATTTCATTTTATTTGCTTTGCACGTGACGCTGTCATTTCGTCTGTTACTGATTTAAAATCTTCACATTGTCTATGTCTTAAAATTAGAAATTAATGACCTAAAACTGCAATAGTATATTACAGTACAAGTGAAAAAATTGACAGTTTAACTCACGTGCGTGTCAGATTTGCGCGATGCTTATGGGGTCCCACAAAATGTTCGTAAATATCATAGGGTCCTGAGGTCGCGAAAAAAATCTCATTCATAAAAAGGAATCGCGACTAAAAAAAGTTTAAGAAGTCCTGCTCTAGTCGATGGTAGTTTGCTCTAGTCTACAATGAATAATACCAGACGAGCGATTACATTACTATCATGGACTAAAAGTGCAATTTTGGCACTCGTAGATTATCAGCCTCGTGTCAGTTTTCCACACGGATTACTTCAGCAGATTTGCACAGCACCTGTGTTTGAGTGAAATGCAATTACAGTTTAAGGACGTCCATCGATTTGTGCCCCGCAAGCATACATTCATTACAGCTGCATTTCTTGTTAAATCTTTGTGGTGGAATGATCTATAAAACTTTAATTAAACCATATGTTTTTCCTTGTCGTCTGGACTGGAGAATGTGCATAGTATCTTAAGTCTTGGGTGATACGACCACCCGCTTTCTTATGTTTGTAAGGATTTATTTTATCCTAACCAATTACTTTTAATTTTCCTTTTGCTCCCGATTTCAGTTCCCTGCCGGAATGTAAATATTTATGACGTAGATGCAAATTCTAAACGTGTTTCAGCTTTGAAGCTGCGATTGAAGAGTTCAAAAGAGGGTTGTAACGGACTTGGTTCCCAGTTTATGCTGAGCGTTTAAAATGAGCTTTCTCACCTCTTAGATTTATACTGATTATCTCTAGGCTCGGCTTTGCTGTGTGCAGCTGATTTAGCGTTAGTTAAGCCAAGGAGCCAGTCGTTAGATGTCTTAATTTATTAGTGATTCGTTACATTCTTATTTCCTGTTACGTTACATTAGCCACTAGTGGTGGTGATTCATGAGCACGAAGTGCGTGCATTTGTTTTAATTTAGTTTAAATAAAATGTTTCTTCTGCAGTATTTATGCTTAGAGAGATAGCGAGAATTCGCTGCTTCGCTTTCGACATAGAGTCAAATTTGTATGTTACCTAAGAAACCCCATAGACTCTATATGTTTAGACATTTTCCTGTCGAAAACGGGTCCCCCTGTGGTTCGACAGGGCGGCAATCAGTTCCAGCTGTACCTAGACAGACTCGACTTCTGAGACAAATAATCAGTCTTCACAGTGACTAGAGCCATCGTTTACTCGGTGGTGAGTTCAGACTCGGTAGGAACCGTACTGGTATTGTCTTGTCTGCCCCTTGGTTGTTGGGACGTTGCAGATATCGAAGTTTGTCCTGGGGGGTTTGGCTCCCCTTGGTCAATACTGGGGGACATACTACGTTGTTCTATGCTCTTTTTGTTGGCAATTGCGTCTTTGGCTAGTGTTCTTGTTCCCAGACGTTGTGCATTTCTGTCCCCCTTCGTTAAACGAGGGTTTATGCCTCCTTGTATCGCTTCTAGTGTCGGGGGCATTATAATTGTATAAGGCATTTAATAACCCAGGATTGGGAGCTCCTTCTTCCTAGTGTACTGATAAAAACTGGAAAAAAAACTTGTCAAAAGCAGGGATGCCTGGAGAAGACTTTGAGGGAAAGGCAAATGCCCACAGTGAGTTGTCCAGTTCCTTCATATGTAGAAGACGTTGTGATATAGTCTCATATGAAACATTTTAAAAAGTCTTCTATGAAAATCTCATCAATTCCAATGAGGACATATTTGCCAGGATTTCTATCCATGCTGCAGCTACGAGAGGCATACATTTCCCTCTGGCGGTTTAGTATTTTGAACAGTCTATAAACTCTGTTCCGAAAGTAATGTGCCCTCTGCGGCATTACAACCGTATACGGCGTTTAATGACCCAGGATTGGGAGCCGCTTCTTCCTAGTGTACTGACAAAAACTGGAAAACTCTTGTCAAAAGCAGGGATTCCTGGAGAAGATTTTGGCGAAAGGCAAGTGCCCACACTGAGTTATCCAGTTCCTTCACATGTAGAAGACGTTGTAATAAGTCTAATATGGAACATTTTAAAATGTCTTCTACGAAAATCTTATCAATACCAGTAAGGACACAGTTGGCAGGATTTCTTTCCCTGTTGCAGCTATGTGAGGCATACATTCTCGCTGGTGGTTTAGTATTTTGAACAGTTCACAAGGTCTGTCCCGAAAGTATTGCGTCTATTGTTTTGTAAGACATTTATTGAACTGATTCGCACAATTACTCAATATTCTTCGAAGTACATCCCTCTTGCTTTGACACAGTTCTTCCAAAGCGATGTCCATGCTTTATATGCGTCCTGGAAGTCCATCACAGGGATGTCCTTGTAACCTCGTCGTAGCCGTCTTGATGTTCTCCAGGGTCTCCAAATGCTGCCCTTTAAGGGTTTTTTTAATCTTTGGGAACAAAAAGAAGTCGGGCGGGGACAAATCAAGACTTGAAGCAACGCAAAAGTCTCTGACGGCGTTTTCTAAAGTTTGAAACAAAACTTCACATGTCGCTGCTCGTGAGTTTATCCCATCTTGATTTCGACCGAGCACTCAGACAAGGGTTCACTAAAACAAGCGCTGTGGCCCTTCAGGAGATCGGAGCCGAATGGCGTTGCTCGCGCTGTGTTCCCAAGACTCTACCCACCCAAGCGGCAAAGCTGTGCGACAGATAGTAGCGGCAGAAGAAAATGGGGCGCATTAATTTGGGGACAGACCTTGTATGTATAATTTGTTCAAACTTTTCATCCCTCTGATATCATTTTTACATCTACTAATTTCTACATAAATGGTTGATTTAAACCATGCAGTTTGTGACGCTCACGTGAGAAGTGCCCTAAACTTCTCACAAACTGACAAATAATGTGATTAGTTTTTTGATTCAATATTATCCTTCGCTAATTTTACATCTTTTCGTCTCTTCATAAATTTTGCGTCAAATAATGAAATAAATTTCGGACGATTGTATACCACGTAACTGCAGAATTTAATTTTTCTTGAGGTTTATTTTTGGAAAAATTTCCGCTATACTGATTGTAATTTTAAGAAACTGTCACTTTTACGGCACTGAACTGCCTGCAGTTGAAACTGTTTTCTTAATAGCACCGAACAACAAAATTCTTGAAATATTAGGATTTTGAGACTTATATATATATATATATATATATATATATAT